>OX402072.1:1185865-1603365 GCA_947859365.1 Archips crataeganus
TTTATTCAAAATTGGTTCAGCCGTTTCAAAGTTATTAGCTCTTTTGTTATTGCGGAAGGAATCTTAGACGCTTAGTGGGCATTTACTTTATTTTCAAACATACAGAATGTATACGGGGGGGGAGGGTGGATCAAACGAAGACCAAAGGTAGGGAACCTCAGGAGCTACCGAATCGACCCCCATGTATGTTCAGCGATTTTCATTTGTTTCAGAGTTATGAGCATTTTAGTGAAAATTTCAGAAATGTCGGATTTCAGGTATAATTTCTTAGTGCTAGCTAAACTATTCGACCTACGACCGTGAATTTTTTTTTTGGAAGTTGTGAGATAGCGGATCTAACAAATAACAATGCCATTTTAACTCGTGTCATCATAAATTTTACAACAAAAAATAAAACTCTCAATAATTTGAGTACATTAAAATTTTTCATAAATTTTCAAAGGTCATTTTTTTTTTTTTTCATATAGGTTTTTTTTCTGCAAGTACTTCAAAAACTACCTTAGTTTATGAAGAATTTAACCAGTAATTTTTTTTTCAGATAGTCCCAAGGCATCACTTTAAAATAATATGGAAAGGGCACTAGTAGTAAAAAACACTTTTTAATCGCTACCGAAAAGTAACTTTAAATTAGACTAGTGCATTAAATTACATCATTTTTTATGAAAAACACATTTCAATGTTGATCAAAATTAAATTACAACAATTAAAATGATCTAAATATCCGCGAGTTAAGAATGGTGGAATCTAAATTGGTGAGTAAAATTTGATTTAAAAAAGTTTTTTTTTCGTGATCATTTTTTTCTAGCAAACATTAACAAAATCATAGTATTAATAGCTTGTTGGAAAGCTAGAAATACGTACATATTTTAAGTATAATCTGCCCGCCAAATGTATTAGTAAAAATTTCTGTTTTTAACCGACTTCAAAAAAAAGAGGAGGTTCTCAATTCGTCTGTACGTTTTTTTTTTTTTTTTTTTGTATGTTTGATACGCGATTACTCCCTCAATTGTGAACCGATTTTCAAAATTCTTTATTTGTTCGAAACAGTATACTTTTGAGGTGGTCCCATTGGCACCAAGTCAAGATCTGATCATGGGATCCTAGAGAAATCGAGGGCAACCTTCAAATTTTACAGGCAAACCTATAGTGATTTTAGCATTTTTAGTATCAAGTGAAGTATTTGCATTCAGAAAGTATCATTTGGTAAACTGGACCTGATGAAGAAGACCGTAGATGGCCAACGGAACTCCTCAACGGGTCAAATCTTGCAAGTTAAATTTGACCCACTTCCCGGTTTCCAATTGAGCTGAAATTTTGCAGACATGTGTGAATTGGATGTCAATGCAATATTATTATGACATGGAGCTGATCTGATGATGGAGCTGAAAGACGGCCATAGTAACTCTGTAATAAAACGATACGACCGCATTGAGTTTGGGCTCATTTGATTTCTCTTGACGAGTACTTTGATCCTAGATGGTAACTAGGGTCTGAAGATGGAGTTGGAAGGTGACCATAAGAACTCCGTAATAAAACGACATAACCTCATCGAGTTTGGGCTCGTTTGATTCGTCTTGACGAGTACTTTGGTAACCAGGGTCAAAAAGTACAGTCAGCAAAGAGTGCCTGTTGCATCGCATAAAGTTGATTGTTTTAAAATTTTCTGGCGAAGAATGTTTGGCATACTGTTGAAAGTCCTAAAGCATATTTGTTCGTCCTTATATTGATAACAAGAACATCGAATTACCTACAACGTATTATTACTAATATTAATTGGCCAAAGCAGTCCTAAGAATTGTGTAAGTAATTCACCTAAACTATAGTAAGTAGGTATGGCACCTACAAAGAAAAGGGGGTAATAAAAAATACCTACAAACCACCTCCCGCTTAACCTTGTTAGGTTCATTAGTTATCTTGCGTCCCTTAGAGTGGGAATGGAAGCGTAGCTAGCGGAGGGGGGCTCGGGGGGCGAAGCCCCCCCGCAATAAATAATACTTTCAAACCATCCCCCGTTTAACCTGGTTAGGTTCGTTAGTTACCTTGCGCTCCTAAAAGTGATATCGGAGGGGGGGGGGGCTCGGGGGGCGAAGCCCCCCGCAATAAAAAAATACTTTCAAACCATCCCCCGTTTAACCTATTTAGGTACATAGTTACCTGGCGCTCCTTAAAGTGATATTAGAGGGGGGGGCTTGGAGGGCAGAGCCCCCCGCCATAAAAAAAACTGTCAAACCGCCTTCCGTTTAACCTAACCAGATTCGTTAGTTATCTTGCGTCCCTCAGAGTGGAAATTGAAGGTTTGGTATCGGAAGGGGGGCTCGGGGGGCGGAGCCCCCCGTAATAAAAAACACCTTCAAACCACCCCCTGTTTAAAACCCTGCTGGGGGCGGAGCTGGTTAGGTTTGTTAGTTATCTTACGTCCCTCAGAGTGGAAATAGAAGCCCCGCCGTTGGAGGGGGGCTCGGGGGGCGGAGCCCCCCGCAATAAAAATACTCTTAAACCACCTCCCGTTTAACCTGGTTAGATTCGTCAGTTATCTTGCGTCCCTCAGAGTGGAAATAGAAGCATCGCTACCAAAAAAGGGACTCATTGGGCGGAGCCCCCGCTGTAAAAAATACTTTCAAACCATCCCCCGTTTAACCTGGTTAGGTTCGTTAGTTACCTTGCGCTCCTCAAAGTGATATTAGAGGGGGGGGGCTCGAGGGGCGAAGCCCCCCGCAATAAAAAAATACTTTCAAACCATCCCCCGTTTAACCTGGTTAGGTTCATTAGTTACCTTGCGCTCCTCTAAGTGATATCAGAGGGGGGGCTCGGGGGGCGAAGCCCCCCGCAATAAAAAAATACTTTCAAACCATCCCCGTTTAACCTGTTTAGGTACGTAGTTACCTTGCGCTCCTTAAAGTGATATTAGACGGGGGGGCTTGGAGGGCGGAGCCCCCCGCCATAAAAAAAACTGTCAAACCGCCTCCCGTTTAACCTAACCAGATTCGTTAGTTATCTTGCGTCCCTCAGAGAGGAAATTGAAGCTTTGGTACTGGAAGGGGGGCTTGGGGGGCGGATCCCCCCATAATAAAAAACAACCTTCAAACCACCCCCTGTTTAAAACCAAACATGTTTTAAACCCTGTTGGGGGCGGAGCTGGTTAGGTTCGTTAGTTATCTTACGTCCCTCAGAGTGGAAATAGAAGCCCCGCTGTTGGAGGGGGTTGGGGGGGCGGAGCCCCCCGCAATAAAAATACTCTTAAACCACCTCCCGTTTCACTTGGTTAAATTCGTCAGTTATCTTGCGTCCCTCAGAGTGGTAATAGAAGCCTCGCTACTGGAACGGGGGGCTCGGGGGGCAGAGCTTCCCGCATTAAAAAAATACCTTTAAAACCACCCCCGTTTACCCTGGTTAAGTTCGTTAGTTACCTTGCGATCCTCAGAGCGTAAACAGAAGCGGGGCTTCGTTTACTGGCTATGCCTACGCATCTTCTTTATACCAATACAACTAAAAAGCCAAAAATAAAAAAATTTAAATAAAAAATAGAACCGCCTTCAAAAACACCCAAAAAATATTAAATAAAAATTTGACCGACTATAATGAGCATTATAATATCTTTTGTAGAAAAAAAAATAAAAGGAATCTATCTACAAACTGTACACTATTTATTTCAACCAAAAAAAACTATTAACCAATTTGAACCATAAAAAATTAACCAATTAACCAAAAAAATTTAAATGAATAATGCCGAAACAAATGAACGACGGGCTTTGCGTCTTTTGGAATCTTGAAAAAAATACGAAAAAGAAATATGTACACATAAAACCTAACTAAAAACTGTTGGAGAAGGGCCCCACTCGTCAACTTACAAATGTATATAAAAAAAGCAGAAAATATGATATAAAAATTACACACAAATTTTAAAGATGGAACGCCGAATAAAATGAAATAAAATGTTTATCGCTTAGCTAGCTGGCTTTTGATGAATTTCCCAACTTGAAAGAAGTGAGTAGGTTTGGGGTAAAGGTGGAACTGTAAAAGAAATATAAACTGGTAGGAAATAGGCACAGTACGGAAAGAGAAGCGGTGGATATGGAAAAAGATAAAAAATACATACCCGCTAAAAACGGTTCCAACCAATTATTTTTATATACAGTTCTGGTGGTTCAATTCTTCAAATGTGACCAAAAAAAACTTTTATTATTCTGTGGGGACAGCCTTCAATATGAAATCGATGGTCACGTTATCAATTCTTATAAAATAAAAATAATCTTATTCGTCTTAGATTAATTCAATCTCTTGACAGCCAAAACATCAATCTCAGTCGTGCAAAACTCGAAACCCTTTCAAAAGAACTTGTCTATTGACACTGACAAGGCGGCCAGGAATATTTCAATTTCGCGTGTCAAAAAGGTTCGTTACCGGCAGCGTAATGCTGCAGACATCGCCCAACCAAAAAAAAAAAAAAAAAAAATATGTACAATAATAATAACAAAGAATATGCATACACCTAATCGCTAAATAAGTTTCCATCTTTACCAGGAAACTATTGACAAACAATCGCTTAAAGCAAGCGTCTCCGTCAGTGGCTGCCCAAAACCACCAAAGGAAGCTTAACTTAGGGCTTACCCTGTGACGTAACGAGTAACAAAATATAACAAAATGTACAAATGGTATCAAAGCGAAGCAAAGGACAAAAAAATATAATGAAGGGAATTAGTCGAAACGAATCGAAACGTATAAAAGACAGACATATTGTGTCGGTTTGAATTTGAAAATAAAAGAACAGCGGGTGATCATTTTAAAATATCTTTTATGTGATAAACCCCCACGTGCGGTGAATCAACGTCACGCAACTCATAAACCTGAGGCGACACAATCCTGATAACACGACAGGCTGAGAAACGGGGAGCAAATTTACCTCCTCTAATCTGATCACTAGTTCCCCGTTGAAAGTTCCGACGCCAAACTACGTCACCGATACGAAGCCTAACGGCACTCCTATTCGCATTGAACTTAACAGAATTTCGGTGAAAAGCAAGGGTCATTGCGTCCGCAACTTTAGCATATACCTCTCGAAGAGTTGAAAGGTTCGTTGCATGCTGAACCCGACTGAGTGCCAAACCAGGGTCCTCAGTCTGATTGCTTGCACGCTGCTGAACAGTCGTCAACTCACGGCCATACATGAGAAAGTTCAGGGTATAGGACGTTGCCAGATTTATACATGAATTCAAGTATAATGAAACCCTAGGAAGATGTTCACGCCAACGACGAAAATCGCCATCGACAAGAATACTCAGCGTCGTAATTACTGTCTGATTATAGCGCTCACAAACGTTCGCTTGAGGCGAATAATAAGGTGTATAACATGGATTAGGAATATCGTAAGAAGACAAAAATTCAAGGAACTCAGCACTGTGAAAAACTGTTGCATTATCACAAAGGATATTAGACGGAAAACCATACCGCAAGAAAACTTCTATTTCCAGAGCATTAGAAATAGATCTAGCGTCATATTTCTTTAAAGGAACTAGCCACACGAACTTGGTAAATACGTCAACCATGGTAAGAATGTATCGATAACCACCATCCACTCGCTGCAATGGTCCAATAAGATCAATAGACAAAAGATCCATAGGTGCATGAACTGACCTGGGAAATAATCGTTGACCACGAGGCTGAGTGTTGGCAATCTTATACGCCTTACAGACCGTGCATTCAGATAAAAATGAAGCAATATCCCGATACATATTGGGCCAGTAATAGAGCTCCCTAGCCTTCAAATAGGTTTTCATAACGCCAGGATGTACATTGGGAAAACCATTATGAATCTCCGCAATAGCTTCTCTCACCTTTGTAGCAGGCAAAACGATCCGCCATGGGTTTGGCAATAAAGGATTCTCAACAGACATCCTGCGCATAAGCATGCCGTCACGAATTGTAAAGGCGTGGAACATCTGTGGCGTGTCCGAAACACCTCTATAAATTCGTTCGTACCACGGATCGGTAGTATCATCTGTACCTCGTACGAAATTTATCAAGCCGACTTGGTATTGAGACAAAGCGTCAGGAACTACGTTTAACACGCCTTTTCGATGCTCAATTTCGAAGTTATATTGAGAGATAATTGTTGCCCAACGTGCTAGACGGCCCGTGGGATTATCCAGAGTAATAAGCCATTTCAACGCAATGTGATCAGTTACTATCGTAAATTTCATGCCATCAAGATACCCGCGAAAGTGTTTAATAGAATCCAAAACAGCCAAAAGCTCGCGTTCTGAAGTACTGTAATTCTTTTCCGCTTTTGTGAACAACCGAGAGTAATAGGCAATAGGATGCTCAACTCCATCGATTACTTGAGCCAAAACGGACCCAAGACCGACTAAACTTGCGTCACACTGCAAAACAAAAGGTTTTGAAAAATCTGGGCAGGCCATTAACGGTGAACCTATCAAAACGTCCTTCAGTTTCCGAAAGGCGGCTGCCGCGTCCCCATTCCATTCTATAGGCTCACGACCCTTTCTTTTGCCGATTAAAGCTGTCATCGGAGCAATAATGCTGGAAAAATTATCCACAAAAGGACGATAATATGAACACATGCCAATGAAAGAGCGAAGAGATTTAGCTGTTGTTGGAGTCGGATAGTCATTAATAGCTTCGAGTTTTTTTGGATCTGTTTGAAGCCCACGCTCATTAACAACATAACCCAAATACTTCAATTCAGATTTACAAAACTCACACTTGTCTAAATTGACAGTAAGACCTGCTTCTTTCAGCCTATCACAGACCTTGCGGATGAGACGTAAGTGGCTATCAAAATCACGTGATACCAAAATGAGATCATCAACATAACCAAAAACAAAGTCATCTGATTCGGCCGTGAACTCAAAATTAATAATCCGATCTGTCAGTCTCTGCATTTCAGATGCCGCATTGGTTAAACCAAATGGCATACGCACGAATTCAAATAAACCTCGCTGAGGTACAATAAAAGCAGTTTTCTCACAGCTTTCTTTATCAGCAAGAGGAATTTGCCAGAACGCACTCCTAAAATCCAAAGAAGTCATATACCGAGCTCCACGAAGATTGTTAAGGATGTCTTGGATACGCGGTAACGGATAGGAATCGCGAATAGTGACGCTATTAAGTTTTCGACTATCAACGCAGAATCTAATACTTCCATCCTTTTTTGTGACCATTACCACAGGACTAACCCATGGAGAGCGAGACGGACGAATAACTCCCATCTCTAACATTTTATCGATTTCCTCATTAAGGACTTTTAACTTAATAGGCGAAAGTGGGTAGTATCGTTGCCGAATTGGTGGACCGACGGTCTCAATTTTGTGGGAAAGCCACGAAGTATACCCTAGACCAATCTTTGCGGAAGAAATCTCTTCAAAGTAATCAATCGCGGACTGAAGACGAGCTTCTTGATCAGCGGATAAAACAGCACGTGGATGAATATAACGCGCTTCACCAACCTCAAGGGATTCGGTGTTAACATCGAGCGGGTGCGGTACGAAAAGCTTACCACTCGTTACATCACTAAAAGCTTTACACAATAAAGAAGTAAGTCCAAATTTATTCCAGAACTCAATTCCTAAAATAAATTGCGTTGGCAAACCATCGCTTACAAGACAAGGGTGAGCAAAACAAAACCCGTTAAAAGAAATAGGTACATTGACTCCCCCTAAAATTGTAATTGGAGAATTATCAGCGGATACCACTGAAGGGCGAATATTTTTACAAAAACTGATACCTAATCTGGACAATAAGGAAACATCAATTAATGACGCTTGCGCACCAGAATCAAGTAAGGCCTTCACATTCGACCCGGAAATCGAAAGTTCAACATATAAACGATTATCAGAAGTGTTGTTTACAACAAGAGGCGACAACGCTGGGCAAGACGTGTCACCGCAAATTAGTTTTTTGAAGAACTCGGAAAGCACTGTGGACAGTCACGCGTTATAGTACCAACACGTTTACATTTAAAGCAAACGGCTCCTGTTATGTTAGGACACAATCGGAAGTGATGACCTGCAACATTACACTTGAGACATACTACTGCTGCATCAGATTGAACAGGTGCCACGGAAAAACCTGAAGGTCGCTGACCCTGAAATGATTCAAAATTTTTCGCGATTTCCAGAAGCCCATCCAAATCATCAATCAAATTGGTTGCAAGGCATGCATGATAACGTGGATGCAACCCATATTTAATTATCAGGAAGAGATTTTCGTCTGAAATCGGCACGCGCAGTTTTGCATTAAGATCTCGCGCACTAATGACGAAGTCAACAACAGACTGATCCTTCCCTTGCCGAAGTGCGCGGAGTTGACTCTCGACCTTGAAGTCGTAATCGACCACGTCAAAGGTTTTCAAGAACGCAGCCTTCAGATCAGCGTAGGATAATAGAGGATGTCTGATAGCTCGGAAATATTTAAGAGCGCTGTCAGCTAACAGTTCATGAAACCTCAGCACTACATACGACGGGTCGACTCCACGAGCAACTCCCTGTTCTTCGACGAAAGCAAAGAACTCGCGCACACATGTTTTACCGGTAAACACGATACCCCATTTGGTAAGTGATTCCCCTCTAACCGGTACATAAACTTGATCCGCAGGCGATGGTCTCATGTTCACTGATGTCGCGGAATCAAAATATTCCTCGTCGCGAAGATCAGGATTAACAAAAGGGTTCGAACTTGCACGGCCCTCTAAATATTCTGCGTCGTGAGACTCAGGAACTATGAATGGATTTGTACTAACCGAGTGGTTAAAAGACATGACTGCCACAGAAAAGAGCAATCTACTAAGAGAATAAAACTAGAAGGAAAAAAATATATATATATATACAATGACCGAGAAACGGTCAGCCCATCCCCCCACAAAAGAAAAAAATAAAAAATTTATTTTTTTAGTTCGGGCGCCAATTTTTGTAGAAAAAAAAATAAAAGGAATCTATCTACAAACTGTACACTATTTATTTCAACCAAAAAAAACTATTAACCAATTTGAACCATAAAAAATTAACCAATTAACCAAAAAAATTTAAATGAATAATGCCGAAACAAATGAACGACGGGCTTTGCGTCTTTTGGAATCTTGAAAAAAATACGAAAAAGAAATATGTACACATAAAACCTAACTAAAAACTGTTGGAGAAGGGCCCCACTCGTCAACTTACAAATGTATATAAAAAAAGCAGAAAATATGATATAAAAATTACACACAAATTTTAAAGATGGAACGCCGAATAAAATGAAATAAAATGTTTATCGCTTAGCTAGCTGGCTTTTGATGAATTTCCCAACTTGAAAGAAGTGAGTAGGTTTGGGGTAAAGGTGGAACTGTAAAAGAAATATAAACTGGTAGGAAATAGGCACAGTACGGAAAGAGAAGCGGTGGATATGGAAAAAGATAAAAAATACATACCCGCTAAAAACGGTTCCAACCAATTATTTTTATATACAGTTCTGGTGGTTCAATTCTTCAAATGTGACCAAAAAAAACTTTTATTATTCTGTGGGGACAGCCTTCAATATGAAATCGATGGTCACGTTATCAATTCTTATAAAATAAAAATAATCTTATTCGTCTTAGATTAATTCAATCTCTTGACAGCCAAAACATCAATCTCGGTCGTGCAAAACTCGAAACCCTTTCAAAAGAACTTGTCTATTGACACTGACAAGGCGGCCAGGAATATTTCAATTTCGCGTGTCAAAAAGGTTCGTTACCGGCAGCGTAATGCTGCACTTTCTACTAATCTGTTTGAAGTCGGGCCTCAGCTCGAGCCAGCAGGAGTGGACCTAGTAATTAAATTAATAAATAAATATCCCGGGACAATTCACACCAATCGACCTAGTCTCCAAGTAAGCAAAGCTTGATGTGTTATGGGTACTAGGCAACGGATAAACATACCTATACAGATACATACATACTTAAATACATATTAAACACCCAAGACCCGAGATCAAACATTCGTGTATTTCATACAAATATCTGCCCCGACGCGGGAACCGAACCTGGGACCTCAAACTTTATAGTAGTAATTTAACTTACCTACCTACCTATTATTCCTATTATACCTACTATCTTTTGGGCTTCTACCACTCCTGCTAGCTCGTGCTGAGGCCCGACTTCAAACAGATTAGTAGAAAGATATTATAATGCTCATTATAGTCGGTTAAATTTTTATTTTACATTTCGTACTAAATACAAACTGAAATATAGATGCACAGAAAAAAGACCAATGCTGGGAATCGAACCCAGGTCCTCAGCATTCCGTGCCGCGTGCCATACCCCTACACCACCACTGGTCTAGAGATTAGACACGAATCTTTCCTATACATCATACATTTCAATCTGCTAAATCATCACCTTATGCAGTGACAAACGCACATCTATGTTACACCCTCATCGAGAGATTTTAACACTCCTTCGGAACTAACCGCTCACCTGGACAAGAGATGGCGCTACTGTGCAACTTTAAACAAGTTAGCTATGAAGTATCTTTTTTTGTACTTATTTTTTCAACTTCATTTTTTTTTTTTTTTTTTTTTTTTTATTACTTTTACGGTCATCCCGTGAAATCATACATTTCGTACTAAATACAAACTGAAATATAGATGCACAGAAAAAAGACCAATGCTGGGAATCGAACCCAGGTCCTCAGCATTCCGTGCCGCGTGCCATACCCCTACACCACCACTGGTCTAGAGATTAGACACGAATCTTTCCTATACATCATACATTTCAATCTGCTAAATCATCACCTTATGCAGTGACAAACGCACATCTATGTTACACCCTCATCGAGAGATTTTAACACTCCTTCGGAACTAACCGCTCACCTGGACAAGAGATGGCGCTACTGTGCAACTTTAAACAAGTTAGCTATGAAGTATCTTTTTTTGTACTTATTTTTTCAACTTCATTTTTTTTTTTTTTTTTTTTATTACTTTTACGGTCATCCCGTGAAATCATACATTTCTAATCTCTAGACCAGTGGTGGTGTAGGGGTATGGCACGCGGCACGGAATGCTGAGGACCTGGGTTCGATTCCCAGCATTGGTCTTTTTTCTGTGCATCTATATTTCAGTTTGTATTTAGTACGAAATGTATGATTTCACGGGATGACCGTAAAAGTAATAAAAAAAAAAAAAAAAAAAAAATGAAGTTGAAAAAATAAGTACAAAAAAAGATACTTCATAGCTAACTTGTTTAAAGTTGCACAGTAGCGCCATCTCTTGTCCAGGTGAGCGGTTAGTTCCGAAGGAGTGTTAAAATCTCTCGATGAGGGTGTAACATAGATGTGCGTTTGTCACTGCATAAGGTGATGATTTAGCAGATTGAAATGTATGATGTATAGGAAAGATTCGTGTCTAATCTCTAGACCAGTGGTGGTGTAGGGGTATGGCACGCGGCACGGAATGCTGAGGACCTGGGTTCGATTCCCAGCATTGGTCTTTTTTCTGTGCATCTATATTTCAGTTTGTATTTAGTACGAAATGTATGATTTCACGGGATGACCGTAAAAGTAATAAAAAAAAAAAAAAAAAAAAAAAATGAAGTTGAAAAAATAAGTACAAAAAAAGATACTTCATAGCTAACTTGTTTAAAGTTGCACAGTAGCGCCATCTCTTGTCCAGGTGAGCGGTTAGTTCCGAAGGAGTGTTAAAATCTCTCGATGAGGGTGTAACATAGATGTGCGTTTGTCACTGCATAAGGTGATGATTTAGCAGATTGAAATGTATGATGTATAGGAAAGATTCGTGTCTAATCTCTAGACCAGTGGTGGTGTAGGGGTATGGCACGCGGCACGGAATGCTGAGGACCTGGGTTCGATTCCCAGCATTGGTCTTTTTTCTGTGCATCTATATTTCAGTTTGTATTTAGTACGAAATGTATGATTTCACGGGATGACCGTAAAAGTAATAAAAAAAAAAAAAAAATGAAGTTGAAAAAATAAGTACAAAAAAAGATACTTCATAGCTAACTTGTTTAAATTTTTATTTAATATTTTTTGGGTGTTTTTGAAGGCGGTTCTATTTTTTATTTAAATTTTTTTTTGTTCCATTACTGTTAAACAGCGTGATAAAAAATCAATTGTTTTTACTTTTTGGTCTCGCATTCTTAAACGTGAACAGATAATTGTACTTTTAATATTGCATAAGAACAGATATTTTATCTTGTAAATAAGCAAATAAAAAAAGTTGACTTAAATGGCCAACTTTTTTTTTAATAAATTTTTGATTGATGAGAATGATGAGTTGACTTTGAGAAATGTTCGGACGTGATTTTCTTCCTACGTCCTTTGTGATTATTTTTTTCTGGCAACCATTTACAAAAATTATAATATTAGTAGCTTGTTAGAAAGCTAGAAACAAGTGCATGTTTTACGTACAATCTGCACGCCAAATGTAATAGTAAAATTTTCTGTTCTTGTGCCATTCATTTTGAACAACCTGATAAAAAAACTTATTTGTTTTTACTTTTTTGTCCTGCGTTCTTAAACGTTTACAGATAATTATACTCTTAATCGGCCATTCTCCGGAGGCGAAATTTTGCTTGTCCGAGACGAAAATCCCATAAAAATGAAATAATAATAATGTGAGCTATTTTTTTTAAGATAATTTACGCTCGTTCCTATTATGTGCACTTAAATACAATGCTCATTTATTTATAGTTTGGTAGAAATAATTTTTCAAACCTCGTTCTCCTAAGTGCCCTGACTTGTCCGCGCGCTTTCTTAGTTTACAAAACTATTTTAATTAATTTTTAGAAGATATTAATGACATTCTATTTAACTTTTTGAATAGGTGAATATATTATTTACAATGTATTAAAAAACGGATCCACTGAAGCCAGTCTTTAAGTACAAAAACAATAATAAAGTACATGTCCGGTGTCAAGGACTAATTGCCAATACCGTTCATATTCGTGAGCGTCCTTCCCTAACCGACGATATTTGGCACGTAACTATAGCTCGAGACGCGAGCCCTAAGTCTCGCTGCGATGCTTGACGAGCGAGGACGTGCGTTGCAGCCTTATTTATGCCGAGAATTCACATAAGTATCTAATTGCCCTGACTTTGGTTTTCAAATTTTCTAATTGTCCTGACCTCAATTTTTGGCTTATTTGTGAAGGTTAGCGTATTGTAGTATTTTAACACTAATGCACTATTTTGGCCTTAATGATTTGAGATATATCTTTATCGACAATATTTATGTTTCAACAGTTTTTTTTAATGAAAATAGGTTTCTCCCTAATTACTACGTCTCTAATTGCCACGTATATTTCTAATTGCCAGTATCGTTATATTCTATCTTACTACATAAAATGTAAATTAATAGTTTAAAAAACACTAGAAAAACACGCATTTATAAATGCACGTAAAACAAAAAATAAATTATGGATCGTTCAAGTTGTCTCTATTTCTGGGCTGAAGTGTAAACTATGTGCTTTTAATTATAATATTTGAATGTAAAAGCTTGGGGCGCTGGAACAGGAAACTAAAATAAACTAAAATACAACCAAAGAAACTGAATCATGAAAATATTACCGTTAACTTTTTTAAATGTTTTTAGTCGCTGTTCCCACATTTACTTGACAAAAAAAAACTAAAGCGCTATTTTTTATTTGTCAATGTTTAATGAATATTTATAATGCTTGTTAATTTAACTACTAAATTGCTTCATACATTTCATACATGGAGCGAAGCACATTCTTGTTGCGTCAGAGAGCTATTTGGTTGACTTACAAAAACAGCCATGACTGTTCTACATTGCAACCAGTTGCAAAGTTCTGTGCAAACTTATTTTATTTAGTTTATCTTTATTTTTTGTTGATGTGTGTTCATATCTCTTGTATTATAGACTCACTGTTCAAACTGCATACAATAGTCAAACACACACTCTCTCCACACTAACTCATGCCACTAAATCTCCCTCATTCACTACCTCGCGCGTTCATACACTCAACCCTAGCCTATGGAACGTTTTGAGTGCCCTGGACTATGTAGTGCCGGCTTCAATATTTAAATTTTTATCTCTCCTTGTCCTGTTGTTAGTAGTACATTAAACTTTAATAATGACTTCTTTTATTAATATTAACTCAGAAATCGATCGTCTTTATAGCTCTAATTCATTCAATTGTGATCCTATTGAATGCAGTGGTTTTTTGGATGATCGTCGCAACAATAATTTTAACGTCCTGCACCTTAATATCCGATCAGTAAACAGAAACTTTGATGGGCTTAGGGTTCTGCTATCTGAAATAAAGGTTACTTGCCATGTAATAGTTTTAACTGAGTGTTGGCTTCAAAAAACCCGATTATTCCACTTTTAGATGGATACACTTCGTACTCCACTACTATTCATCACAATCAAAACTCGGGAATAATTATTTATGTTAAATCTTCTCTCTCTCATGTCGTTGCCGAACCTGATATTAAGTATGCCGACTGTCTTTCGTGTATAATTGATGGTAGAACAGCAATAGTTGCAATCTATAGATCGCCATCTTACTCTCATCGAGTCCAATTTGACGCATTTCTTGAGAGTTTGGATGGCTGTCTAACGAACTTAAATCACATTATTAACATTGCTCTAACGGGAGACCTCAATATTGACATCCAACCTCTTAACAATGACAACTTCTCAGATGATTACCTGACCCTAAATGCTACACACGCACTATCTCCCACTCATTTATTTCCTACTAGACTAAATAAATGTATTGATCATGTTTTACTAAAATCTAAACTTACGTCAATTACGCTCGTTATAAATTCATATATTACCGATCACCTACCAACTCTTTTATGTATTTCAATTAAAAATAACTCCAATAAGGTTGAAAAATTCAAATCAGTAACGGACCCTGTTAGCATACAACACGATATAGACAGTGCTGATTTTTCTGCTATTTTACAAACAGATGATGCGAACCTAGCCGTTGACAAGTTCACTTCAATGTTGTCGTCCATCATAGCACAAAACACTAAGACGATTAAGATACCTAGAAAGGACAGGACTATAAAGCCCTGGATCACCCCTGGGTTGTTGAGGTGCATACGAAATAGAGATCGACTCCACAAAAAAGCTGGTGACGATCCTAATAACCAAATCACTAAAACTATATACTTGCGCTATCGGAACTTTTGTAACAGTCTTCTACGTAAATTAAAAATCTTATATGAAAAAAATGAACTCATGAAATCGAAAAACAATCCCAAATCAACGTGGAAAGTCATTAAGAGCATCACTAACACCGCTAAACCCCATAGTCCTCCTCTTGAGCTACTCAACCTAACTGACAATACCAAAACTTCTCTCAATTTGGTAAATAAATTCCTTGCTGAGATTGGTAAAAAACTCGCTTCTGAAATACCTAGCAACGCGGCTAATCTTAACCCATATATGAAGGCAATTAATACGTCTAACTCAATGGTTTTGTATGATACTGACATAAATGAAATTGAATCTATTATCTTGGGGTTGCGCTCTGACTCAGCCACTGGCATTGATTCTATTTCGTCGAGTATATTGAAGTCAAACCGTAATACATTGATTCCTATCATCAAACATATCTGCAGTATTTCTCTCTCTTCGGGTGTTTTCCCGAATACCTTTAAAAAAGCGATAGTCCATCCTATATACAAAAGTGGCGACAAACGGATCATCTCAAATTATAGGCCGATCTCCGTTTTGACAACCTTTTCTAAAATTTTTGAAAAACTTCTGAACAGGCGTCTAACCACTTTTCTTACCAAAAACAATATCTTGTCCAAACACCAGTACGGTTTCCGATCAGGTATCTCCACGGAAGATGCGGTTATTGACCTAACCACTCATATATCCCAAAATCTTGATAGAGGTAAAAAATGTGTTGGTCTCTTTCTTGACCTACAGAAGGCTTTCGACACGGTCCATATCCCAGTTCTCTTAGCTAAGTTGTATGATGTAGGAGTGAGAGGCATTGCCCACAACATTTTTAGTGATTATTGATGATTAAACGAACTTACCTTAAGTGAAGTTCTATCATAATTATACGAAGCGCCTCGTCCGAAGAGATCAGTGTAGATAGTATTAGGTATAACACATGTAGTAACACATAAGTGACACCACTCTTACCACTCTAGTTGAGAAACCTTTTTTTTTTTTTTTTTTTTTTTTTTTTTTTTTTTTTTTTTTTTTTTTTTTTTTTTACGGGTACTTTCAGCCAGTATCACTTTATAATCTAGTAACGATCCGCGCTCGCGTCATTTAGTTTAGAGTTCAAATTTCAAACTGTGGTTGA
Organism: Archips crataeganus; assembly: GCA_947859365.1. Taxonomy (NCBI): domain Eukaryota; kingdom Metazoa; phylum Arthropoda; class Insecta; order Lepidoptera; family Tortricidae; genus Archips; species Archips crataeganus. The sequence goes on from OX402072.1 coordinate 1,202,157, forward strand.
TATTACCGAAATTCTTAAAGAGGGAACTGGGCGGGCGGGACACTGATCTCTTCGGACGAGGCGCTTCGTATAATTATGATAGAACTTCACTTAAGGTAAGTTCGTTTAATCATCAATTATACTTGCGCCTCGTCCTCGAGATCAGTGTAGATAGTATTAGGTATAACACATGTAGACTTTGAGAGCTGTTTTTCGGGAATATCAATAAACCAATCTGCAAGAATTCTGTATCTAAATACTTTTAATCAGAATCCAACATAAAATTACATTTTCTTAAAAATAACTGAATATAATTATTTAACTTATACGAGTATAATACCAATAACTATATCAGTCATCTCATCTGCCTATTAATCGGCTCTATTATTCTTGGGTGCTAATTAATAATAGCCCTAGCTAATGAACAATCATCATTTTCGACAATAACTCTGTTGTAGAACCTGGCAAATGTGTTGGAGCCTCCGCTCCAGCCAGCGGTCTTCTTAATGCGGTCGATGTTCACTCCCGCACAGCGCGCGCGCGAAGTGCTCGCGTGCCGCGTGCTGTGCGCAGTGAACACCGACACGTCCACGCCGCTCGCTCTTAGCGCACACTTGATCCAGCGACTGAGTGTCTGCGTGGATACAACATTATGTGGTTTCTTTGAACCAATAAATAGGATATCAGATTTACGAAGGTTTTTCGTTACGTTTATGTACGCCACTAAAGTTTTCGCGGGACAAATTTCAGGTTTATCTTCAAAAAACGGTAATGAAAGTATAGGTTGGACTGAACCAACACGTGATGTTTTTAATAATTCAGGAATTTTAATTAGAATTTTTTCTGTCAAAATCTCTACATTTTTAACATTGATTTTTGAAAATGTTTGAACCCTGTGTGCTGTAGTGAGGGCCAATAGTGTAATACACTTCTTTGCCAGATTCTCTAGAGAAAGATTATCATTTGGATACAGGGTACTTAAATAGTTTAATACACAATTTGGGTTCCAGGTACAATCATACTTTGGTAAAGGTGGTCGTAAGCGAAAAACTCCTTTAAAAAATCTAGTTATTCTATCATCTTTTGTTACACCACTTCCCATAATCAGGGATAGAGCGGATCTGTATGAATTCAGTGTTCCGTATTGCGCGCCGTCTTGGAAAAGCTGAGTGAAAAAACTTATAATATTTGGAACTGGCGCTTCAAATGTATCAATAGAATTTGTCTTACAAAACACCCACCATTTTTTAATAGCACAATCGTACTGTTTAAATGAATTCTCAGATAGTGAGGCGCCGGTGATATCTAACGCGGTTACCGGTATTCCTCTTCGCACAAACGACTCCCAGATAATACTCCGGCCACCAGGGTAAGTGTCGACCGGATTCTCCTGGTGCTGCAATGAGAAATAAGTACATCTTCTTCTGGTTTGAATGTAATTGTGTTTGACACGAGAATTGAATTGAATACGGGGAACCAAGCCTGTGTAGGCCACAAGGGTACAATCATGATTCCCCTTGCTTTCTCTGCAATAATTTTTCTTAAGGTTTTCAGAATTATCGAAAAAGGCGGGAAAGCGTAGAAGAAATAATTAGACCATCTTACAGTAAACGAATTTATGGCAAATGCGTCTGGGTCCCTGTGCCAGGATATATATTTTGTGCATTTTTTATTTATCCTGCTGGCAAATAGGTCTATTTGTGGTCTACCAAATTGATTTATTAGAGATTGGAATGCCCAGTTTTTTAATTCGAATTCTATGTCAGGGTGAAGACGACGTGATTCTGCATCTGCTATCACGTTTTCACTTGATTTGATATATGAAGCAAATACAAAAATACGGCGATTCTCACACCATTGCCAGATCTCTCTTGCGACTTGTGTTAGGTGGGGGTATTGTATGCCCCCCATGCGATTTATGTAAGAAATTGCCGTTGAGTTATCGACTCTTAGTATGACCTGGCAGTTATAAAGATCATTAGCGAAGATTTTTAGTGCTATAAAGGCAGCTAATAGTTCAAGATAGTTGATATGTTTCGCTATTTCACTCTGTGACCACTGGCCGCTCGCGGTCTCGTTTTTACAGGCCGCGCCCCAGCCAGTAGTTGAAGCGTCAGTAAATATTTCCCTACAAAAATCATCACTTCTAATAGGGTGAACTGAGCTTTCGATATTGTTTAACCACCATTGCAAATCAGGAAGTAGAGAATCTGGCAAAGACATGAACTTGTCATAGTCGTTAGTTCCGTTAAGGTTCAAAAATTTGCAGCGTTCTAGTTCCTTAGTATAGAGCCAGCCATATTCTATCGCAGGGCACGCGGACACTAGCAATCCAACTAACTGTGCAAATGCTCTTATTTTACAGCGTTGCATTGTCATGAATTTACTGACTAGGCATTTAATTCTTAATCTTTTCTCTAAGGGCAGGCTCACATGAAAACGCTTAGAGTCTAATATTAAACCTAGGAATTTACAGGTTGTGGATGGTTTCAACTCACTTTTTTCTTCATTTATGATAAAGCCTAACGCGATCAAAAATTTTTTAGTCATTTCAACGTTAATTAAGCATTGCTCGTAAGTGGGACCTATGAGGCACCAATCGTCTAAATATAGAGTAGAGATGAAACCAGCAGCTCGCAGTATCCTAATAATAGGTTTCATTAGTTTCGTGAACGTAAACGGGGCAGTGCATAAGCCAAAAGGCAAGACGTTAAATTCATATAACACTCCATCAAACAAAAATCTGAGATATTTTCTCGAATCTTCGTGAATCTTTAATAGAAAATAAGCGTCTTTAAGATCTAAGGTGGCCATAAAGCATTCGTGGGTTATAAGTTTGGTAGCAGTTCTCAAATCCTCTAATTTAAAATGTTCTGTCTGAATGAAGTTGTTTAGATTTTTTAAATTTAATATAAAACGCATCTTGCCGTTTGGCTTAGGTACAAGAAATATGTTTGAGATGAATTGATTTGTACAAGGTTCACATTGTGAAACTGCCCCTATTCGAACTAAACTATCGATCGCTTCGTAAAATTGTGATTTTTCTGACTCGGTAAGAATAGGCGGTGTCGGCACTGAAACTTGATTAACCGTTTGCGAAAAGAGGATCTTATGGCCTCTTATCCAAGAAAGAATCGTGCGATCATTCGTAATGAGAGACCATTGATCGTAAAAATGAGCCAATCTGCCTGCGTACTTAACTGTATCTAACGGCGCCAGGAGCGCGTCGCTGGCGGCTGATAGTGCGACGACGCGTTCGAGTAGTTCTGTGGCGGCGGCGGGGGTGGCGGGGGGCGCAGGGTCCGCGGCGGCGGGGGAGGCGGGGCGCGCGGCGTCCGCGGCGGCTGCGCACGCGGCGCTGCGGGCGCGCGGCTGCGCGGCGGCCCCGGACCCCTGCGCGCGGGGGCGGGAGCCCGCTGGTTTAAAGGCTTCAGTGATGACTTCTTGGGACCTCTCTTCGGATTGGGTTGCAATTCCAACCCAGACTTCGATACCGCCTTTGCTGACGTTAAGGTCGCAGATAAATTCTCACTAAAAAGTAATTTATCAATTTTTGTATTCGATAAATGTTCTCTCATTTCCTTTTTCAAATCACGTGTGATGAGATTACGACGAACTACAGAATCGCAATGCTGAGCATCACAAAGCAGACGTCCCAAATCCATTAGTTTGGATAACATGTCATTATTATTTACCTTGCAATTTAAATGATACGTTAGCACCTCAGCTAAACAAGAAATAGCGCTTGCCATTTGAGTCTGTCTTGATTTGATGCCGTTATCTCGACTGACACTCGCTTCTAGCATCGCGGCTTTTATTTCAGGATTTAATCCCGGGGCACAAATATAAGGACAATTTTCTGGCGTCAGATATTTGGCTGTTAGTTCCTTACGCTTTTCTTTGGTGAGGCCTTCTGTAGCTATGTGCTCAAAGCGCCTTGCAATTTCAATGTGCACGTTAGGGGCGAATTTTATCTCTTTTGAGGGATCGTCACCTAGTATTTCTAGTACCTCATTTTCCAACTGGATCTCTGAATCTTGTTCCTCAACTGCAGCTGAAGACGTGCCCGCCTCCTTTTGCTGCAGGTTGTTTTGTTCAGAAACGTTAGCCGCAATGCTGGACTCGTTCTGGAGCATCTCGTGATTATTATCGCCTTCTATAACTTCCGTGTCAACCAGCAAGGACTCTTCAAAGTTTTGTGAGTCCTGCTGTAACCAGTCTTGTGGGCCGAGAGCGGCCATTACTGGAAAAGTAAAAGTGAAACATAATAATAAACACTGTATTCCAAAAGTACCTACTTATAAAAGTTTTTCGTACTGCAATCAGTATAATTTACATACATATTTGATTAATATGTAAATGTAAGATTCAAAACCTTTATGGTGGATAAAAAGTGTGTATCGTATCGGTGTCAGTGACAGTTCACACATACCTATACACTTCCAAACGTAAATACGTTTATGTACATAATATAATTAATTATTTACAAGGCCATAATGTTTTAAAGGTGTATAGAAAAAACTTCGTGCGGCGGGTCAGCCCCAATGTCAGCCCAGATTGCATGACAATTCAAAACGTGAATACGTTATATGTACAACTATAAATGCGTGCGGTGGGTCAGCCCCAAGGTCAGCCCATATTACACGATTTAAATTCAGAACGTGAATACGTTCTTGCATATTCGAAAATAATCGAATGTGTACAACACCAAATGTTGTTAACGTGCATATAAATGCGTGCGGTGGGTCAGCCCCGAGGTCAGCCCATGTAGCACGATTTAAATCAGAACGTGAATACGTTCTTGCACAATCGAAAATAATTGAATATGTACAACACACACAGCATGTTGTCAATGTGCATACAAAAGCCTGCGATTGCACGACTTAATTCAAACGTGAGTACGTTTTTGCACATTCAAAAAATAATTATATACAAGACATTAATTATTATGTTAAATATGTACCTACATAAGAGAGCGTGCGGCGGGTCAGCCCCAATGTTAGCTCAGATTACGCGACTTAATTCTTTTTATACACACTTGCGCATAGAAAGAAATTCGTATTATTAACGAATGTGGGTAGGTGCATGCATACGGATTGCAAGTATCGGTTTTTTGTTTATAATACTGCTATCAATAACTTTTATTATTTCTGTTACATACCTGAATTTTCGGATCCATTACCCAATGAGCACAAACGTGATGGACATGTTAAATCATCTTCATCTTCATCTGATGATGAAAATATGGTACCTTTACGAATCACTTGTTTTTCTAATCTTTTAATTTTATTTAAAAGATGTTTATAGTTATATTCTTGCTTGCGTTTCGACATTATTTTAGCGTCTGAACACTTCTGTTACTTTAGTTAATAACGGGTATTGAGTGGTTGAGCACTAAAATGTGAATGACGCGAGCGCGGATCGTTACTAGATTATAAAGTGATACTGGCTGAAAGTACCCGTTTAAAAAAAAAAAAAAAAAGATTTCTCAACTAGAGTGGTAAGAGTGGTGTCACTTATGTGTTACTACATGTGTTATACCTAATACTATCTACACTGATCTCGAGGACGAGGCGCAAGTATAATGTTAAATCTTCTCTCTCTCATGTCGTTGCCGAACCTGATATTAAGTATGCCGACTGTCTTTCGTGTATAATTGATGGTAGAACAGCAATAGTTGCAATCTATAGATCGCCATCTTACTCTCATCGAGTCCAATTTGACGCATTTCTTGAGAGTTTGGATGGCTGTCTAACGAACTTAAATCACATTATTAACATTGCTCTAACGGGAGACCTCAATATTGACATCCAACCTCTTAACAATGACAACTTCTCAGATGATTACCTGACCCTAAATGCTACACACGCACTATCTCCCACTCATTTATTTCCTACTAGACTAAATAAATGTATTGATCATGTTTTACTAAAATCTAAACTTACGTCAATTACGCTCGTTATAAATTCATATATTACCGATCACCTACCAACTCTTTTATGTATTTCAATTAAAAATAACTCCAATAAGGTTGAAAAATTCAAATCAGTAACGGACCCTGTTAGCATACAACACGATATAGACAGTGCTGATTTTTCTGCTATTTTACAAACAGATGATGCGAACCTAGCCGTTGACAAGTTCACTTCAATGTTGTCGTCCATCATAGCACAAAACACTAAGACGATTAAGATACCTAGAAAGGACAGGACTATAAAGCCCTGGATCACCCCTGGGTTGTTGAGGTGCATACGAAATAGAGATCGACTCCACAAAAAAGCTGGTGACGATCCTAATAACCAAATCACTAAAACTATATACTTGCGTTATCGGAACTTTTGTAACAGTCTTCTACGTAAATTAAAAATCTTATATGAAAAAAATGAACTCATGAAATCGAAAAACAATCCCAAATCAACGTGGAAAGTCATTAAGAGCATCACTAACACCGCTAAACCCCATAGTCCTCCTCTTGAGCTACTCAACCTAACTGACAATACCAAAACTTCTCTCAATTTGGTAAATAAATTCCTTGCTGAGATTGGTAAAAAACTCGCTTCTGAAATACCTAGCAACGCGGCTAATCTTAACCCATATATGAAGGCAATTAATACGTCTAACTCAATGGTTTTGTATGATACTGACATAAATGAAATTGAATCTATTATCTTGGGGTTGCGCTCTGACTCAGCCACTGGCATTGATTCTATTTCGTCGAGTATATTGAAGTCAAACCGTAATACATTGATTCCTATCATCAAACATATCTGCAGTATTTCTCTCTCTTCGGGTGTTTTCCCGAATACCTTTAAAAAAGCGATAGTCCATCCTATATACAAAAGTGGCGACAAACGGATCATCTCAAATTATAGGCCGATCTCCGTTTTGACAACCTTTTCTAAAATTTTTGAAAAACTTCTGAACAGGCGTCTAACCACTTTTCTTACCAAAAACAATATCTTGTCCAAACACCAGTACGGTTTCCGATCAGGTATCTCCACGGAAGATGCGGTTATTGACCTAACCACTCATATATCCCAAAATCTTGATAGAGGTAAAAAATGTGTTGGTCTCTTTCTTGACCTACAGAAGGCTTTCGACACGGTCCATATCCCAGTTCTCTTAGCTAAGTTGTATGATGTAGGAGTGAGAGGCATTGCCCACAACATTTTTAGTGATTATTTAACTAATCGTTTTCAGAGAGTCACTATAAATGGAACCCTGAGTGACGAAGTTTCTATAGAATACGGCGTCCCGCAGGGGTCCATTCTTGGACCTACGTTATTTTTGATTTATATAAATCAATTGTGCGACCTTAAACTCCCTAATTGCAAAATTTTTACGTATGCTGATGATACAGCAGTCGTTATAGATGGATCCGATTGGGAGGATGTCAGGTTGATTGCTGAGAGCAATATGAACATAATTAGTGGTTGGCTGTCACAAAACCTTTTGACGCTTAATTTAACCAAAACTCACTTTATCCCTTTCTCAATCAAAAATAATTCCCAACCCCCGTCCAATTACAAAATAACCATCCACTCAAATTGTAACGTTAACAACTGTCATTGCTTGCCTATTTCACAAGTTCAACATATAAAATATCTTGGGGTTTTCGTAGATAGTAATCTTAACTGGTATCCTCAAATTGATATGCTTACTTCAAGAGTTAGGCGCCTCATTCATATCTTCAAAACTCTCAGACAGTCAGCTGATAAAGATACTCTTGCCATTGTTTACTCTGCGCTCTGCGCGTCAGTGCTAACTTACTGTGTGCCTGCTTGGGGCTGCGCTGCAAAGACCTCGTTCCTAAAAATTGAGAGAGCGCAGAGAGCTGTTCTGAAAGTCATGTACCGCAAAGCGAAAAAATTTCCAACTAAAGAACTTTATATGACTACAAAAGTGCTGACAGTGAGACAGCTGTTTGTGCTCCGCCTGATCCTTCGAAAGCATTCTCAGGTACCACCCGTTGACCCCGTAAAAAGATACACTAGTAGGGTATGCTCCATAGTTCCACATAAAACTAAATTTTCTAATCGACAATATTACGTATCCAGTTCAAAGATTTATAACACAACTAATCGTATCCTAAATATTTATCCATTGAATAAATTTGAAGTTAAACGTCAAGTGTCAAATTGGCTACAAAAACTTAGCTATGACGACACTGAATTGATCTTCCAAACTCGGCATGATTCACAACACACACACACATACATACGCACAAACACACACACACACACACACACACACACACACACACACACACACACACACACACACACACACACACACTCACTCACTCACATACTCAAACACGCACGCATATGCTCATTCACCTCGTTTACCCACACAAACTTAATGTTTATTATTCTTAGTTTTTAGTCTGTCTGTCGCATGTTGTAGAAGTCTGATAGTGGTACATATTGTAAACTTTTCAAGCAGCGGTAACGCGTCGAACGCTGATACTCCAAAACACAGGCTTTTGCTTAGTTTGGAGGCCAGAGTTATAACTAATTAAATGTGCAAATTGTTTTATTATTATGTTGGTACGGATTTCCGATCACGGGCCCATGGGGACCCGGTCATTTGAAAGGCATTCATGGGGCCAAAGCCAACATGAAGAGGCCTTTGGTACCATATAATATAAATGAGATGGGCGCAACTATGGAGGTCTATCCCCTAATACACCATGAGGATGTGCTAGCGGACAGTCCGCCACAGTTGCCAATCTATTGCCAGGTAGGAATCGACATGGAATTGGCTATGGGGTTGGGATGTTGTGGACAGGATTACCGGGCTATGGAGTGAGATAACGGACACCTACCATTTCAATATCTCATAAACTGAACTTTTGGTAGGCGGTGACTCGCCATTCACTAAATGGGCCCCTCAAACTATTGCCCACTCGGGGCAACGAGGCGGCAACATTGGTGTGAACGGCTAAGGATGGAGAGGTGTTCCTGGACTTTAAACTTCAAAATGCCAACTCGCCACTTACGGAAACACATCCATCCTTCGAGCATTTAGCTCTTGCGCTCCACTCTAGGCGGCCAACAAAGGCAAACTAGAGGCGGGGTGGGTGTGTAGCTGTGTGTGAGTGTGTGTATAAGCGCATGTGTGTATGTGTACCCCTGGAGGTCTTGGGTTCGTGGTGTCGCTACGCACCAACAGCTCGCCACAAGCCGCCCTGCGATGACTGACTGCACTGGTGACACGACAACACCAGCGGGCGATGAGGTCGTCGTCACATCCCTACGCCTTTTGACTGACTGCGCTGGTGACAGACACCACAACACCAGCGGGTGATGGGGTCGTCACGTCCCTACGCCTTATTATTATTATTATGTTGGTACGGATTTCCGATCACGGGCCCATGGGGACCCGGTCATTTGAAAGGCATTCATGGGGCCGAAGCCAACATGAAGAGGCCTTTGGTACCATATAATGTAAATGAGATGGGCGCAACTATGGAGGTCTATCCCCTAATACACCATGAGGATGTGCTAGCGGACAGTCCTCCACAGTTGCCAATCTATTGCCAGGTAGGAATCGACATGGAATTGGCTATGGGGTTGGGATGTTGTGGACAGGATTACCGGGCTATGGAGTGAGATAACGGACACCTACCATTTCAATATCTCATAAACTGAACTTTTGGTAGGCGGTGACTCGCCATTCACTAAATGGGCCCCTCAAACTATTGCCCACTCGGGGCAACGAGGCGGCAACATTGGTGTGAACGGCTAAGGATGGAGAGGTGTTCCTGGACTTTAAACTTCAAAATGCCAACTCGCCACTTACGGAAACACATCCATCCTTCGAGCATTAGCTCTTGCGCTCCACTCTAGGCGACCAACAAAGGCAAACTAGAGGCGGGGTGGGTGTGTAGCTGTGTGTGAGTGTGTGTATAAGCGCATGTGTGTATGTGTACCCCTGGAGGTCTCGGGTTCGTGGTGTCGCTACGCAGCAACAGCTCGCCACAAGCCGCCCTGCGATGACTGACTGCACTGGTGACACGACAACACCAGCGGGCGATGAGGTCGTCATATCCCTACGCCTTTTGACTGACTGCGCTGGTGACAGACACCACAACACCAGCGGGCGATGGGGTCGTCACATCCCTACGCCTAATTATTATTATGTTGGTACGGATTTCCGATCACGGGCCCATGGGGACCCGGTCATTTGAAAGGCATTCATGGGGCCGAAGCCAACATGAAGAGGCCTTTGGTACCATATAATATAAATGAGATGGGCGCAACTATGGAGGTCTATCCCCTAATACACCATGAGGATGTGCTAGCGGACAGTCCTCCACAGTTGCCAATCTATTGCCAGGTAGGTATCAACATGGGATTGGCTATGGGGTTGGGATGTTGTGGACAGGATTACCGGGCTATGGAGTGAGATAACGGACACCTACCATTTCAATATCTCATAAACTGAACTTTTGGTAGGCGGTGACTCGCCATTCACTAAATGGGCCCCTCAAACTATTGCCCACTCGGGGCAACGAGGCGGCAACATTGGTGTGAACGGCTAAGGATGGAGAGGTGTTCCTGGACTTTAAACTTCAAAATGCCAACTCGCCACTTACGGAAACACATCCATCCTTCGAGCATTAGCTCTTGCGCTCCACTCTAGGCAACCAACAAAGGCAAACTAGAGGCGGGGTGGGTGTGTAACTGTGTGTGAGTGTGTGTATAAGCGCATGTGTGTATGTGTACCCCTGGAGGTCTCGGGTTCGTGGTGTCGCTACGCACCAACAGCTCGCCACAAGCCGCCCTGCGATGACTGACTGCACTGGTGACACGACAACACCAGCGGGCGATGAGGTCGTCATATCCCTACGCCTTTTGACTGACTGCGCTGGTGACAGACACCACAACACCAGCGGGCGATGGGGTCGTCACATCCCTACGCCTATTATTATTATTATTATATTATTATTATAGATGATACTGACTAAGAAAAATGCATATTTCTAATTGCCCTAACCCCAAAGAATTTCAATTTTCTAATTGCCCTGACCCTATGATTTTTAAACCTCAATAGCACAAAAACCGCTACTACGATTATAGTGCCACAGCGATAAAATGGCTTCTATGAACGTAAAGATTTCATATTCAGTCATAAATAGTTCAAAAAAGCGATGTATAAAAAGGGTTAGGGTAATTAGACGAAGAACACCAAACCGAAGAATGGCCGTAATATTGCATAAGAATAGCTATTTTATCATGTACATAAGAAAATAAAAAAATTGATTTAAATGGCCAACTTTTTTATTAATAAATTTTTGAAGATTTTCCGACTATTTTTGCAAAAAACTTAAATTTCAATTATCTCAGAAATGGTTAATTTTCGCATAGGGCTTTATGGGACAAAAATGATTGCAAATGACCTCCCCCGTAACCCCTTAACGGGAATAGGTCGACTTACCAATAACCCTGTATACTTGACAGATATCAGCTCTAGGATCGTAGAGGTGCAGTGATTTTTGGAGTAATATGAAATATCTGTAGTCTTATTGTTTTGATTTCAAATCCTCGGGCTATAATGTCAGCGCCATCTATATTTAATAATTGAACCATTTTTCCGCGGACGATCTACTATGACGATTGCTAATCCAGTCTATATCATCCTTTTTACCACATAGGATAATGCCAGGAAAATGCAAAGTTCCCGCGAAATAGGAATACCTAAGTGAATTCTGGTGGCCTAGTGGTTTGACCTATGGTCTCTTAAGCAGAGAGTCGTGGGTTTGAGCCCGGGCTTGCACCTCTGAGTTTTTGCAAATTCAAGTGCTAAATTACGTTTGAAGTTTACCATGATCTCTACAGTGAAGGAAAATATCACGAGGAAAGCTACACACCTGAGAAGAGTTACAATGCTGTAATGAAGTTCCCAAATCAAAGTAATTGTTTCAGTTCATTAATATTATAAATCTTAAATGATCAATTTAATAAGCAACAATGTATCTAAACCATAACTCGAAAAATGTCCGAGTCGCATTGCTGCGGCATGCGAGGAAAGTCGCGGGCGGTCGTATAGCCAGCTATGCGGCACAGAATATTTTGGTGCTGCGTACAGACCGGACATAATTGTATGTACTGTTGTTATAGCGGCAACCGAAATACATCATCTGTATAAATAAATTAGAATAAAATATTTTATGTTTCAACTTTCTAGCTATCACGGTTCATGAGATACAGCCTGGTGACAGACGGACGGACGGACAGCGGAGTCTCAATAATAGGGTCCCGTTTTTATCCTTTGGGTACGGAACCTTAAAAAACGAGTTGCCTTTTTTGGCTGATTTTGCCATATCACTAAACAGATTGAAGGATTTGATCAAATGACAGATTTTTTAGGCAAATGATAAAATGGATTCCCCATTTTAAAATCCTGTGCGACTTGGTCATATCCCTTACAGATTTGTTTAAATCTCTGTTATGGCCATTTGCCTGCGGCATTATGGGTATGTATTACAATACCGAAGTACGAAAAACCGAATGTATTAAAACATCGAATGGGTCAAAAGACCGACACGATTTTTTTCTGAAACCGTCAACTTTTTAAGATTGTTATAAAGCAAACCTAACCTAATGGGTTCTGTATGATGCCGTTTTAATAAATTCTGAGAAGTTTACGGTTTCAGAAAAAAATCGTGTCGGTCTTTTGACCCATTCGATGTTTTCAACCGACGAAAACAAAAGGAGGAGGTTCTCAATTCGACGTGTATATTTGTTTTTTTTTTTTTATGTATGATCACGCATAACTTTTTACAGAGTAGTCCGATTTTGATGATTCTTTTTTTATTAAAAAGCGTATACCTCGAGGGTGGTCCCATTTCAATTTGGAAATAATACTCGTACCCTAAGGGTAGGAAAACAAGGGATGATTGACTAACTTTTTACAGAGTCAGAGTCTGATTTTCATAATTATTTTTTATTGGATTACCGGTATACCTTGAAGTTGTTATTATATAAATTTGGAAAAAAATTTACCCCAAGGATGGGAAAAAAGTATAAAATAAAAACTTTTTAACAAAAAATTAAACCGCCGAAAAAACTGAAAAGCAAAAAATAACACCTTTTTGTTTGACCTTAATCTAGGTACCAGTTTGAAGTCGGAGCCTCAGCACGAGCCAGGAGGAGTGATACAAGCCAGTCAGGTAGAAGATTATAGGTCCACTCCTCCTGGCTAGTGCTGAGGCACCGTCTTCAAACTGGTACCTAGATTAAGGTCAAACAAAAAAGGTGTTATTTTTTGCGTTTCAGTTTTTCGGCGGTTTAATTTTTTGTTATAATACATTCGGTCTTTCGTACTTCGGTATTGTAATACATACCCCGACATATACGGTGCCAGATCCAGTCATCATCATAATCTTGACCCTCACACGTTCCACTGATGGACACAGGTCTCCTCTCAGAACGAGAAGGCTCGGGCTGTAGTTCATACGCAACTTGATCCACTAGCGATCCTTAAAATACATACTCGTTTGCTAGAAGACTTATTCAGTAGGTACGCTAACTTGTAGTTAACTGTGGTTCTATCTCCGCCTCTGGAAGCTACTCTTTGCCACCCACTCACACACATACACTCCCAATTAACAATACAAACGCGCACGTCCAAATACAATTCGACATATGTTAACAGCGTCTAAATACAACCACCAAACATTTCGTACATACGCCCGCGTTTCTTATAATTCGACCTTTTTGCCGCGCGGATTTTTTTAATTGCACCACTCTGGCCAGCGACAATTTAAGACGTTTAAAAACAAAACAGGTAGGTCTTGTACTCCGAAGTTTAAATTCGAATTTCGTATCATGCCAACCCGCTCTCGCTTATACCATTTAATAAGACAGTGAGAGAGACCGTATTGATACGAACTCAGAATTTTGAATGGGAGTAGACTCTTAGGGTGTTCTTGGTACCGCAGTTGTATAGTCTGTGCACTTTTGACGTATGTTGTAAGTTCAAAATGGCGTTTTTTTCGCACGCCATTTTGGAAAAATGGGCTCTGCTTTCCCGCCATATAATTGTATTCTTGGTATCGGTGCGTTCGTTTGGGGGAAATATGTCGTTATTTTGATGATTGTGTCAAATTAAAGTAAATTTGTTCGTGTAAATTGAAATAAACAATCTGTTTTGGTTGGTTAATTGTTGTTAAATGTTTACAATATAATGAAATCGTTTAAAAGGCCTGAAGTCCCATCTTACAGACTGGCTAAATAAAACCAAGAAGTCGTTTATGTGAAATTGCATACGTTTATAATAAAATTCCAAAACCTATAATAACCGACAAAACAGATACGAAATTTAAATCCATCGTCAAGAAAACACTAATATTAATTATTATATAATTTATAGGAATGTTTGGAAATAATTCCGATCCGGATTGGCGATCCCTAGTCACAAGTACCTAGCGTATATACATATATCTACTGTGTTAAAAAAATTGTCGTGTTAAACACTTTTACATAAACGTAATTTAACTACATTGCAGACCTGTCCGAAAAAATATATTATCTTGTTGAGATTTTGGCCGGATTCGATAGGGTTTTTCCGAACGTGAGCCGCGTTTTGATGGTATAGGTAACGCCACGTGAGTTGAGGCGAATGATTACACACACAGCTACTTAAAGCACTGATTGCAAAAAAGATAGTGAATGAATGAAATGACTGAGTGAATGAAAATGTATGAGTTATATATGATCTTATGATGAAATACGCAATACTATGCATATTATTATAATTTTTCTTTTTTCATATAACCTATTTTTGAAATAAAACAATTTGAAACTGATAAGAAATACTCGCAAGAAAAAATCGCTATTTTATGTATAAATAGCGAAAACTATGCTTATCTGATTTATATAAAATAGATCAAAATATTTTATTTTATGTTTTGTTTGAACTAGATGTATTCTTAAAGAAATAGGTTGAAGAATTTCTTAGTCAATTTTTGAGTCTGTTGAATAAATGTCAAAATCCCGCTGTCATTACATGACCTCAACTCTGATGGCGTTACCTACCTCGTGTGTTCATAAGTTTTGAGACGAAATAAAAGTTACATAAAAAATTCAAAAATTAAGTTATATTTATAAAATTTTCGGCTAATGATAAGTTGACACTAACCAACAATTACATGCAATTTCTACTCGAAATGTCCGCCTCGATTTTTTATACAAGCTCTTAGACGTTCGGGCCAGTCTTCAATCGCAGCACGAATCTTCTCCAGTGGGATTTGCTTCGCTTCTCTGATAAGGGCCCGCTTTAGAGAATCCAAGTTTGGATGGGACTTTTGGCAGGCCCTGAGTTCCAATTCAGTCCACAAAGAGTAGTCCAGTGGGTTGAGATCAGGACTGGAGGGTGGCCATTCTTCCACCGCGATGAAGTCTGGCAAATTTTCTCTTAACCAAGCCTGAGTCGTTTTAGCCTTGTGGGCCGGTGCTGAGTCTTGCTGGAAAATCCATTCTTTGCCATGAAATAAAGTATTAGACAGGGGTTTCACCACAGTCTCTAAAATGTCACTTTGATAGTTTTTTGCTTTCACCTTCACGCCTTGTTGGCAAAAATGGAGTGGAGTGACACCTTCGTAAGAAACCCCCCACCATACCATCACACTCGCCGGATGATGGGTACGCCAGACATTTCGTGCTGAAGCTGGAACATCTTTGCTGCTTTTGGCATAAACTTTATTGTTTTGTCGGTGGAACTTTTCTTCGACCGTGAAAATTTTTTCATCGGTGAAGAGTATCTTTTTTGCATCGTGTCTCTTAAGCAGCACTGGACAACGTTCGCGTCGTAATTTACGGAGGCGATCATTTAGGAAGTGAACTTTTCTACGACTGTAAGCCTTCACCTTGAGATCGTATTTCAATATTCTGTTTACTGAAATACGCGAAATGTTAGTCTGCAGAGCGAGTTTCTTCTGAGTGCGACACGGATTTCGACGAAGACGCTCTCTAATTTTTTTGATATTCGCAGTCGTTCTTACAGACCTCGGGCGGCCACTCCTTTGGCGATCTTTCAGAGAATTAGTCTCCTTGTAACGTTTTATGGTGTAATACACAAAGTTGCGGCTTATCCCAAAACATTTTATGTCACGGAAAATCTCCATTGGTTTTTTTCCAGCCATATGAAGCGAAATAACAGTCGCACGTAATTCTTTTGTTCCCTCCATCACGAAAAAAATAGTTGAAATGAATTTTAAAATGCACAAATAGAACACGAACATTCCAAATTCAAAATTAGAAAAATAAATAAAACAGCTGCCAGTATTATTTTGTTTTATTTTTAATCTCGAAGTTTGTCTCAAAACTTATGAACACACGAGGTATATAAGTAGATAATTTTGACTTTCAAAAAGAACTGCTTGTTGTAGCTTGAATAAAGATATTTTAAGGGTAGGTCACGGAAGGAACATGTCTGGTCACGTATTTTGAAAATGGGTTTTTAATCTCAAATTGTACCTAGAGCTTGCAAAGTACTATAACTTACCATTGGATTAACTATGAATATCTGAAAACAATATATATATTTTTTCACCTTTAAAAAATGGTTACCAACAATCAAACAGCTAGATGTCAGACAGCCGGGTCCAAATCAAACTCCGTAGTATAATCCAGGCGTAAATCGTGATGTATGAGCATAAAGTACGACTTGGACCGGTCACGCAATTTACACCAATGTCAAATGAAGGTCATTGCTTACTTGTTGTATAATAAATTCATTACATAATGTTAAAATTAAATAACTAGGTACAGAAAACGAGTTAAAAAGCATTTATCTCGAAATGATTTTCGATTTACTATGCATTGAAAAAAATAGACATCCCCAATTATCCAATTTGGTGCAGTCGATCGGAAGTATGCGCGTACAAACCAACATTTCGATGATTCATTTTTATTGTAATGTTAATCACCAGAACCGCTTATCAACCTCTGTTGCCATCTGTACGAGTCCGACTCGCACTTGATCGCTTTTATATTAGTCTAGGTCGTGAGCACACAGGCCTCCTCAAACAAGCTGTTGTCGCTGCGCGTTAGAGCCGCGCGGCCCTGCGTGTTGACGCGCCGTGTTTGCCGACGCCCGTCGCACGTCGCGACACACAAACATACAGTGTGATTCAGACCAGTTCATCATCACCATCAATTCAGCCGAACCATTCCTCAAACATAGGGGTGTGCGTCATAATACCAAAGTACGAAAGATAAAAAAAATCGTGCGTGCAGTTCCTCCGCGCGGAAGAAGTGAAACTTCGTAATGTGGAAATGAAAAAGGCACTTATACATCAATATGAACCTTATTGCAATAACTTAAAGACTAAATTTACTTATGCATCTATGTGTTTAAATTACTCACTAGATGGCGCTTTTATCAAGTCTCATACAAATTTGCACAGACAGTATGAGTTCTGCATCGCACTGTCGAAGTTTTTAACTTCCATTAGTATATATATATATATATATATATATACAATGCGAGATTACTTGCTTCGGCAGTATATATATGTACTAATGCTTTCATACCCCCTCCATGGTAGCGATAAACGTTTAACGCGACCTTGTTGGAAGTCGCATTAGAAGTTTCACTACAAATAGAAAAGACTGAAAGGTTTTTCGTCATCAACATAATTTCAGCCGAAAGACGTCCACTGCTGAACATAGGCCTCCCCCAAGGCCCGCCAAACAGATCGATCCCGCGCCATCCGCATCCAATGCGACGCAACCTTAAAGTCGCTCCATCTTACAAGTTAAGTATGAAGTATCTTTTTCTATTTATTTTTTTATTTTTTCAACTTCATTTTTTTTTTTATTACTTTTACGGTCATTCCGTGAAACCATATATTTCAAACTAAATACAAACTGAAATATAGATGCACAGAAAAAACCCCAGAAAAAAGACCAATGCTGGGAATCGAACCCAGGTCCTCAGCGTTCCGTGCTGCGTGCTTACCCCTACACCATCACTGGTCTAGAAGTTAGCGACGAATTTTTCCCATACATCGTACACTTCAGTCTGTTATAATCACATTAGGCAGTGATAAAGCGCGCATCTATGTTATGCCCTCTACCGAGAGACTTCAACACTCCTTCGGAGCTACCCGCTCACCTGGACCAAGAGATGGCGCTACTAGGCCAACTTTTACAAGTTAAGTATGAAGTTCATACTTAACATAGATGCGCGCTTTATCACTGCCTAATGTGATTATAACAGACTGAAGTGTACGATGTATAGGAAAAATTCGTCGCTAACTTCTAGACCAGTGATGGTGTAGGGGTAAGCACGCAGCACGGAACGCTGAGGACCTGGGTTCGATTCCCAGCATTGGTCTTTTTTCTGGGGTTTTTTCTGTGCATCTATATTTCAGTTTGTATTTAGTTTGAAATATATCGCTCCATCTTGTTAGAGGGCTACCTACACTGCATCTTCCGGTCCATGGACGCCACTCGAGAACCTCTTTGCCCCATCGGCCATCAATTCTACGAGCCCTGCCCACTGCCATCGAGTCTGGCGATTCTTCGGGCTAATGTGCATGTGTTATTTTATTTATACGTCATAATTACAAGCTTTTATTTAGCTCACCCCGTTTTTAGGGTTCCGTAGCCAAATGGCAAAAAACGGAACCCTTATGGATTCGTCATGTCTGTCCGTCTGTATGTCACAGCCACTTTTTCCCGAAACTACTGTATAAGAGCTATGCTGTTGAAACTTGGTAAGTAGATGTATTCTGTGAACCGCATTAAGATTTTTACACAAGAAAAGAAAAAAACAATAAATTTCGGGGGTTCCCCATACATAGAACTGAAACTCAAAATTTTTTTTTCATCATACCTATACGTGTGGGGTATCTATAGATAGGTCTTCAAAAATGATATTGAGGTTTCTAATATCATTTTTGTCTAAACTGAATAGTTTGCGCGAGAGACACTTCCAAAGTGGTAAAATGTGTGTCCCCCTGTAACTTCTAAAATAAGAGAATGATAAAACAAAAAAAATATATATGATGTACATTACCATGTAAACTTCCACCGAAAATTGGTTTGAACGAGATCTAGTTTTGTGTCTGTCTGTCTATATCACTAACCAATCTACTATGATCCCACACTGCGCACATTTTGCTTAGGAGCAAGGGTCTGCTAAGACTGGATGTTCATAGATACATATAAATGTGTACGGAACCCTCGGTGCGCTAGTCCGACTCGCATTTGGCCGGTTTTATTTTTATTTCATAGAATTTTGACGTTTAACATAACACTGGCACAGCGTGTGCTATCAAAATCGTTGCAGACTTATCTTGGTCTGACTCTACAATCTTCTGGGAGCACCCTGTGCTTTCCGTCACCTACGTGTTGTGGGGTGGTCCCTTTTTTGTTTTATTGCATCCATAATCTATTCTGTAACTTTTTAAAATCTAGTTTATGATTCGTTGGCATCTTAAGGTGCATTTACAGTGGTCTGCGTGTCAATTGTCAGTTTTTAACCCCCGACGCAAAACGGAGGGGCGTTATAAGTTTGACGTGTCTGTGGCATAGAAGCTACCGAACGGATGAACCGATTTTGATTATTTTTTTGCTTAAAAGGTGAATGCTTGATGGAAATCGGTCCAAGATGGCCGCCGCCACGGGCGGATTAGGTACATATTTTTCACAACTCCCTTAATATGGGTATCAAATGAAAGGGCTTGACTAGTAGAATACTATGCACTATGATAAATTTCAAATCCAAGATGGCCGCCACCACAAATTGATGAATTACATATTTTCAAAAATAAAGCGTTGGGTAAAATTTTTAATTTTTAGGTGAGGATCTTTGGTGTTGAGGTCTAGAACGCGATCGCGAAGTGTCATTGAAGTGCCGAATGATTGTTTAGAAAGAAAGAAAGAAAGAAACATTTTATTCGTGATATATAAACAAAATGACAGAAATAAAAACATACAATAAAAAAAAAATATTTTATAATAAAAATAGTTTCCTATAAGTTTTCTTGGTAATGGTTCATCATCATCATCATTTCACCCGAAAGACGTTCACTGCTGAACATAGGCCTCCCCAAGGTTCACCAAACAGATCGGTCCTGTGCCATCCGCATCCAACGCGTTCCCGCAACCTCAGTCAGGTCAGGAAGAATCGCCAGACTCAAGTGGCAGTGGGCAGGGCTCGCTCGTAGAACTGATGGCCGATGGGGCCGAAAGGTTCTCGAGTGGCGTCCAAGGACCGGAAGACGCAGTGTAGGTAGGCCTGCAACAAGATGGAGCGACGACCTGGTTAAGGTTGCGGGATTCCGTTGGATGTGGATGGCACGGGACAAACCTGTTTGGCGAGCCTTGGGGGAGGCCTATGTTCAGCATAGTGGACGTCTTTCGGCTAAAATAATGAATAGGTAATTATAAATGTGAAAGAGTATTAGTTTTTTAGCAGGGGCGTAGCTAGGGTGGGGCAGGGAGGGCACGGCTCTGGGTATCATCAAAGGGGGAGGGGGGAAAAACGAAATTTACTAAGTACATACCTATTTAAAAAAAATACAATCCGAACTCGTAAATATGGTAAAGAAAAACTTACTGCATATTTCTTTCGGTACAATAAAATTTGTCGATTCATTATTCTATTTCTAGTAGGACTTCTAAGGAAAAAATGTGTGCGTGCATGTGTGTGTGTGTGTCTGTTGCAAAGCCGCAGGTTAACATTAGTAGATCCATATTTGTTCCTAATTGGAGTTTACGAGGAAGATGGGTGACATTATTATGATAGACGGAACAATGTAAACGCTCCTTTAGCGTAAGGAGCAATTAGAAAAAAGTCGATAGCGACATTGTTTGAAGAGGCCGTCTGTTTGTCTGTTTGCGTCATTAAGCCTCGGCTCTGACTAAAGCTAACACTCGTTTGACGGAATTTATTACCATACATACATAGTGCAGCGCGCAGGCCTTCTCTCAGAGTGAGAGGGCTTATGTCATAGTTTGTAGTATAGGTAGGCCTCCAACAAGATGGAGCGACGACCTGGTTAAGGTTGCAGGAGTTTGGCGAGCCATGGGGAGGCCTATGTTCAGCAGTGGACGTCTTTCGGTTGAAATAATGATGATGCCGTAGTTCCCACGCGGGCTTTCTGCGGATTGGGAACTTCACACATACCATTGAATTTCTTCGTAAGTGTGTGCCATCCTCACGATTTGTTACTTCACCGTAAAGTTTCAAATGTATCGCATAAGTTTTTAACTCGGGATCAAAGCCACGACCCTCTGCTTGAAAAGCCATAGGTCAAATTATTAACCTACCACAGCTATGCATTTAGAATTATGTAAAAGAAAATCTTAATAGATATGCTGCCCCACCAATCAAGTGACGTACGGTCAAGTGCAAAAATAAGTATCGATTTAATCCTCCCATCGTTACATACGTATACCTTAATTCGACGACATAAGAGCTATGTGATATATTTATGAGCAAGTTGTGTGCACCCATATTTTTACACTTGACTGTACTTTTTATGAGCTGTCAAAACACAATTCTCCCATAGAGGTTGAATGGCAATAGCACTGAAGTCACTTGTTCGCCAACTCAATCAACTATTTATTTGTTTTAAAGCAACAAAAAGTCTAATTTTGCAGTTTATCGAAAATTAATCCGGTTTTCAGGGCTAAAATAAAGCATTTTTTACTGGAGTCGTGTCTTCGAATTAATTTATGATGGCGTCAACATCCCTATTGGTGAGGCGAGCTGATGTGGTACAGAGTTTTCCTTCACAGTGTGAAAAAAGTAATAAAGCTTTTGTCGATCCCCAAGCACGGAACCCTAAAAAAATGTTCAATACAATATTTAACGCAATCGTAGCATCTGTCAAAACCAGAAACATTTGAAAACAGAATGAATCCGACAACAGTTTCGAATTTCAAAAATAAACGCAGGTATTTCACAAGAAAAGACTTAATTCCGAATCCGTCCGCTTTTGTCCGATAACACACCTTTTATTAAGCTCGAAATTTGAATCTCACCACCAAATTATTGATACCATTGCCGAACAATCACGGAATCTCTAAGCCACTTCCAAATAAGACTCAAATTCTTAACAATTAATTTCAAAAGCTGTTTTCATTAAATTGGTTTTGTATAGAATTTCGAACGCATTGAAATCTATTGTCAATGCTAATCCAGAGTTTTTTTTTTTAATTTTGGCGCTTATTCTTTTTTGCCAGTTCGCGCCAAAGCCTCAACAAGAATTGGATTTCGACACGTTTAAAAGAAAAACTGTTTGAGCGTGGAATCGACGGTTATTTAGAAAGTTTGAGAAGACCCATCGCCATTTTGGTGAAAAAAATTAATAAAGGAAGTTGAAGTGTGTCAGAATATGTAACAGAATTATAATAGTAGCATTTATCTTATGTCGATTTATTACACTTTATTTTATATTCCAATCCGCACTGGACCCGCGTGGGATGGAACTAAGCAATTCTGTCGGTCTGTACCGGGCCTTTAGGTTGCGGGTGCTCGTTGGATGCGGATGGCGCAGGACCGGCCTGTCAAGCGAACCTTGATACCTGGTTTACACTCGCGTACGAGTGGCAAGACGAACTGCGGGACGAGCCACGAGACGAGAGTGTGAACAGGCGCGCCTCGCGCCTCGTCTCGTGATTTGCCTTGATTTTGAGGCTCGCGTCCGGAGCGAGACGACGAGGCGAGGCGCGAGGCGAGGTGACGAGGCGAGAGTGTAAATCAGGTATGAGGGGGGGGGGGGGGGGCTATGTTCAGCAGTGGATGTCTGTCGGCTTTTTTAAGTGCTTCGTGCTAAATACAACATGCAAATAAATGCACGTATTTGTTTAATAACCTATTAATTAATCACTGGTCGTGTATTCAAATGGGCTTTTAAAACGCTTCAACCATTTCTAATCTCAACAGTTTTTAGGATTCCGCAGTAGCAACGGAAAAGGAACCGAATGATTTTTTTAACACAATCTGATTCAAGATTCGTTTGTTGGAGTCTTTATCCCGTAAAAGCTGCAATGTGATTAAGCAAGCTGAGATGTGCGATGCATAGGAAAAAATTGTGTCTAAGTCCCGACCAGTGGTGGTGTAGGGTAGCACGCAGCACGGAATGCTGAGGACCTGGGCTCTATTCCCAGAGCTGGTTTTTTTTCTGGGTTTTTCTATTTCAGTTTGTAATTAGTATGATACAATCTAATTACTTTCTTTCTTTCTAAGCCATGGTGGCCTAGTGGTTTGACCTATTGCCTTTCAAGCAGAGGGTCGTAGGTTCAAATGCCGGCTCGCCCCTCTAAGTTTTTCGGAATATAAGTGCGAAATTAAATTTGAAATTTGCCATGAGCTTTACGGTGAAGGAAATTATCGTGAGGAAACCTGAATACACCTGCCAAGAAATTCAATGGTGTATGTGATTGTGAAGCTGCCAATCAGCACTGGGCCCGCGTGAAAACTATGGCCCAAGCCCTCTAAATTTGGGAGGAGGCCTGTGTCCTGCAGTGGGACGTATAATAGTGTGGGATGATTCATCATCATAATTTCAGCCGAAAGACGTCCACTGCTGAACATAGGTCTCCCCCAAGGCTCGCCAACCAGATTGACCCTGCGCCATCCGCAGCCAATGCGGTCGCGCCACCTTGAGCCGGTCGTCGCTCCATCTTGTTGGAGGCCTACGTACACTGCGTCTTCCGGTCCGCGGACGCCACTCGAGAACCTTTTTGCCCCATCGGTCGTCAGTTCTACGAGCGATGTGCCCTGCCTACTGCCACTAGAGTCTGGCGATTCTACGAGCTATGTCGGTGACTTTAGTTTCTTTAGTTCTAATGCGATCCCGCAGAGACACTCCGAGCAGCCCTCTCCATCGCCCTCTGAGTGACTTTGAGCTTCCTTATGAGGCCCATCGTTAGCGGCCACGTCTCAGTGCCATAAGTCGTCACTGGCAACACACACTGGTCAAAGACTTTTGACTTGAGAGATCTATCTAAGTACAATCTTAAAAATTAAAGATTTTGCAGCTGTTGGTTTGTTAATGTATTGGTTTCTTTTATTGAATTTATCAGTTTTTTTTAATAGTCTGGGATGACGTTGACGACGGAACTGCACACGGCGTCGGGCCGACTCGCGCTTGGCCGGTTCCTAATGTTGATCTCGAGCGCGCATAGACAATAAATTCATCATAGACTAAACGAGCGCATCTGTCAGTGTCATAATGTAAATAATCCAACGCTCCGCGCATCAGGGAGGCGCGGCCGGATCGGAGCGGCCGAGGTTCCGCACAATTAAACAAGTTTTTAAACATGTTTAGATAAATAAATGTCACTGGACAATTCACACCAATTGACCTAGTCCCAAAGTAAGCTAAGTAAAGCTTGTGTTATGGGTACTAGGCAACGGATAAACATACTTATATAGAAGATACATACTTAAATACTTATTAAAAACCCAAGACCCGAGAACAAACATTCGTATTTTTCATACACATATTTGCCCCGACACGGGAATCGAACTCGGGACCTCAAGCTCCATAGTCAGGTTCTCTAACCACTAAGCCATCCGGTCGTCTATTCTGTATATTCAGTAAACAATGAACATAAATTCAATGAACTGAAACAATTAAGTAGTTGGGGTTGGTGGGAGGCCTATGTTCAACAGTGGAAGTCTTTCGGCTGAGATGATGATGATGATTATAATAATTATGAGTGAAAATCACGAAAGTTTATAACAGTATGATGATGATGATGAGAAAATTTAGGACCATTCCGACAAGGAACCCTAAACATAAAATAATGCATCAAGTATCAAGACCGCGTATTGAGAGACGCGTGTAGAGATGTTTCGTTCGGATCGCACAAACTAAATAAAGCACTGGTCCCACCGCCGGCGAGTAAGCGATGACATAATCAGCGATTTTCTCGCCCAAGAAACGAACAAGAGATAATCGCTCCCGTGTAAATAAAAGAGAGAGATATATATTTATAGATCATCGCTGGCTGTTCATACTGATCTTCACTAGTTGATCGCAGCGATAAAAGCTATCAACGATAAATTTCAAACTAAATACAAACTGAAATATAGATGCACAGAAAAAACCCCAGAAAAAAGACCAATGCTGGGAATCGAACCCAGTACCTCTACCATGAGTTACACTAGTTTACAGTGACCGTACTCGCTAGTGACGGCGTAAATGATTTGTATGGAGAATTGTACTTCCGTAAGTGACCGCTAGAGGCGCTGTACACAATTCTCCATACAAATCATTTACGCCATCGCTAGCGAGTACGGTCACTGTAAACTAGTGTAACGTGTAACTCATGGTAGAGGTACTGGTCCTCAGCGTTCTGTGCTGCGTGCTTACCCCTACACCATCACTGGTCTAGAGGTTAGCGACGAATCTTTCCCATACATCGTACATTTCAGTCTGTTATAATCACCTTATGCAGTGATAAAGCGTGCATCTATGTTATGCCCTCTATCGAGAGACTTAACACTCCTTCAACAGCTAAAACTTGCTCAGCGGTAGGTACTCGGCACAATCACCTGTCAATCCGGTACAATCGCCCGTCGCACTAGAACACTCTACACACACAAAACTATCGAAACTACACACTCGCTTCTCGCTGCTCGCCCACTCGTTTCTAGTTCTACTCGTTTATCGCTCGCCGGCGGTGGGACCACTGCCTTAATAGATGTCTCGCGACGGAGTAGAGCAAGCACAGGACGAGAAATATCTGAGAACTATAAGCCGTTTGAGAACAACGTTGAACCATCCATAATAATCTTTTTTGTATAACCCGGAATAACTTTGGTCATAATGATCGATTCCCATAACAATCCCTAAATACCTAGTTGTTAATATTCCGTGTCATGATTTTTATGTAATTTTGAATTTTACAGCGCATGTGTTTTGACTGTAATGTTGTAATTTTTTATTTGGTAAATACTTAAATGAAATTTCGTCTAAATCTATTTAGACGTTATACCGTGAAAGAGCAAACACACACAAACTTTCACATTTACAATACCACTACCTGTTGCCTGCGACTCTGCGAAGAATCCGACTATCGCTATCCCGAGGGAACTATGCATTTTTCTGGGATAAAATACAATACTTACTCGTAGAGATAAACTACGATAACATGGCCCGCCCCTCCACATTATTATTTCAATGTGTGTGTGTGTCACATATTTACGAACGAATTTTTATTTAGTAGTAGGTATACCTATGCTTTTATTTGATGGCTGTCTGTGCTTTATAAATACTTTCACAATACATTGAAGACTTCTTGAATTCTGGAGGGGCGGGCCATGTTATCGTAGATTATCTCTAGCTACATAATTTGTCTCAGTTAACGTTAAGTCAAAAAGTGATTATTTCTGAAACAGTATTTCACTGAGTATTTTTTTAAATGGCATCTTATAGAATGGAGTGGCTTAGGTTGGGTTTGTTTTAGGCCCTTTTGTGAGACACTGGTTATCTCTGCACGCATCCATGCCTCCGTTCCAACGGCTCATTTAATTTAAATTTCTTGACTTTTGATTTAATTTTGTAATTTTGTTAGTATTCCATTTTTATTAAAAAATTCTAAAAAAAATTCAAAATTATTTATTTAACATAACTTTTACACAGGTGGTGTCGAATCCTCCTTTTAAGTAAAGCACTTGTATTAGGAGGAATTCGCTCCTTCATACAGGTTGTATCTTATGCTAAAAAAATAATAACTAAAACATAAATAAGTAACAAGATTATTAAAACTAAATTGGAAAGATTGCTTGGTCTTTTTCCTTATTTGGGTATCTATAACAATAATAAAGAGTGCATAAGAGGTGACAAGCATTTTTCAAAAAACATGAAAAGAGAAGATTAAGTGCAAATAATATATAAATATATATACATACATACACACACATATACATACATGTACATGTGTGTATGTGTATGTTTAAACAGTGGTGGTAAGTATATACCATCACTACTCAAACCATGAGCATCAAATGTAATGAAAAAGGTAAGACTGTAAGTATTATTATTATTCTTTCTTTATTTTTATATATATATATATATATATATATATATATATATATATATATATATATATATATATATATATTTTAAATCATCAGTAATTCTATATCTTCATAACTTTTACATTTTAGCCAAGTTGTAATTAGACTTTTACATTGTCTATAAGTTAAGTTGTAAATTTTCGTTGTTCTATTTATTTTGTTATAAAGATGTGCAGATGCTATATTAAATTGCCTTGCAGCAAAATTTGTTCTAGTTTTAGATATTTTTATCACTGAATAAGGATTACGTTTTTTTAATATACTTTGATCTCGTTTTAAATTTTTATGGATTTTTATAATACAATTTAAGATATACAACTGACGAACTGAAAGAACATCAGTATCTCTGAAAACGAACGACCGCTTTAGCCTAGTTGGTAGTGACCCTGCCTACGAAGCAAGAGGTCCTGGGTTCAAATACCGGTAAGGGCATTTATTTGTGTGATGAGCACGAATATTTGTTCCTGAGTCATGGATGTTTTCTATGTATTTAAGTATTTATTTATCTATATAAGTATGTTTATCGTCGTCTAGTACCCATAATACAAGCTTTGCTTAGTTTGGGACTAGGTCGATTTTTGTAAGATTGTCCCCTAATATATATTTATTTTATTTTGAGCATCAGAAGTACTGTATCTTTTGTTTGTACCCAACAGAACTTTTAGGATAGACCTTTGGGCCCGTTCAAGAACCAAGAGTTTACTTTTGTGGGAGTTTCCTTTTATTTTATTTCAATTATAAACTGTGACATGTCATTTGATTTATTAAACATTCCATTTTTATTTTAATTTTAAATTGTGACACTTAATTATAATTTTACCAACAGTAGATGATAAATTTTTATTTGCTATATTGATATTGAGAATTTAATTCAGAAACCTGTATGATGATTATCACACCCGTGCACACGCATTATAACACACACACGCAAAGTAATTCTAAGTTACATAACATGGAGCTATGTTCTCCAGGAGCGGTGTTATCTTAGTACGAGTATCACGATACTCAAAAAGAGGCACCCGTACCACTACCATGAGTTTACACTAGTTTACGTGACCGTACCTACTCGCTAGCGACGGCGTAAATAATTTGTATGGAGAATTGTACAAGCGCCTCTTACGGTCACTTACGGAAGTACAATTCTCCATACAAATCATTTACGCCGTCGCTAGCGAGTACGGTCACTGTGAACTAGTGTAAACTCATGGTAGAGGTACAGCACAGTTATTGTCATTAGTTAAAGGAACTCTCGAGCGGTCAAATCGAAGAACTCTGAACGCAGAACTCGAAACTCCAGACGGCTCTCCGTCTGCACAGGCCAAAGAGTGAACAGACAGACAGTTACTTTCGCATTTAGTTAAGAAGACCTGGTGCATTATTTGAAGTAGTTTTAAACCCACTAATAATAATAAATCTTTTTCCAACTGTGAATAGACAAATAACCTTTTTAGCAAAGTGTCGCCTAACTTAGTACAGTTATCCACTAATACGGTGACTAACACTTTCTCAACATCGTATTACTCGTATTGTTAAATGACAAAACCAACACTGTTACATTACGATAAGATTGGTTTTTGAGTAAATAAAGCTGCAACATACGAGGTTGTGACGATAATCGACCGCCATTTGCATTTTTTAATGCTCAACGCTGGCGGTTGCGAAAAAATCTATAAAATGATGGCGATATGCTGTAGAGAAGATATAAATTGTCATCGCCATTATCTTTGTTCAAACTGGTAGAAAACATAGTGAAAAAGACGACTCAAAAGCAAAAAATTAAATAATTTTTAAATAAATAATAAAACCGCCTTCAAAACAAAAACCAAAAACTAAAAAGAAAAAAAAAAAAACAAAAATTGACCCGACTGCAAACGAAAATCATAAATATATCTTTCTACTAATCTGTTTGGCGAGCCTTGGGGGAGGCCTGTGTTCAGCAGTGGACGTCTTTCGGCTGAATGATGATGATGAATCTTTTTGAAGTCGGTGACTCAGCATGAAAAATTCAAAGGTGTATGTGAAGTTCCCAATCCACATTGGGCTCGTGTGGGGATTACAGCCCAAGCCCCATTGACGTACAATAAAACAACTAGACTCCCGATCGCTTAACAAAAGTTCCTCAAAAAACGTCCGAGCGGCGTTGTGTGTACGTATACATCAATTTATACAGATAACATTAACAGCATTCATTCAAATTAACACCTTATTTCGTAGCAGTAATGTTTAATGTCAATTGAATACGATCGTTCGAAGTGGTGACATGACGTCACGCGCTGGAAACCGCCTAAAGAGTAAAGAATGCAGTGGAGTGGTCATGCGAAGCGGAAGCTAGACTGTCTGTCTCTTTTTTTCTCGTGAGTTTGATTACGGTGCGAAAGAGACATATACGAATACGGGGCGAGAAGTGACGTTGTAATCAACGCGCGGTCGAAACACAACTGAACCAAAACTCTGCACAATAGACGCGTGTGCAGACTTTTGCTTTTGCTTTTGAGCGTGATTGGGAGTCTAGTTGTTTTATTGTACGTCAATGCCAAGCCCTCATAATCTGAGAAGAGATCTGTGGCCAGCAGTACTGGCACTTATGTGTATAGTCCGAAGTCTTTGCAGACGGATACACGAGCAACAGTTACTGTTACAAATGCGAAAGTTTTTCTGCGTGTTGTGAATAAACGTAGGTATAGCCAGACCGTTTAAATGAGGCCTCGCCCGCGCGGTACAGAGCCTGGGGGGGAAGGGGGGGGGGGGGGTAGGGGGGGTAGACGACAAAGGGGACTGGGTGTAGGGTTGCCATCTCTAAAAATCAAAAAGCCGAACTTACCCGTCAAAAAAGCCGGACTTTTGGGTCCCAAAGACGGACATTAAGAAAAATTTGGGATTTTTGACAAAAATATAGAATAAAACACACATTTAAAAGTGGGACTTTTGAATTCCAAAGCCGGATGCTAAAAAAAGGGATTTTTGAGTGTGTGTATGTGTCCGTCCGATGCGGGCGGGGGCGGCGTGGCAAAACTGGGCAAGGCCGTGCGCGCGCGCAGTGCGATAGTAATAAAAAGCCTAACGAAAGCCGGACGGCGCGATGCGCGGGCGGAAGACAGTTTGCTCTCCGCTCGCCCTTGTCCGCTCGGGCGCTCGTCCGCCCATCGTCGTACGAATCGCCACTCTGACAAAAAGCCTGACAAAAGCCGGACAGGCCGAACACGTACATATTTGACCGGACGCGACCGCAAAAAGCCAAAAAAAAAAAAAAAAACGTCCGGCTAAAGCCGGACACCTGGCAACCCTAGCCGGGAGAGGTGCGGGCGGTACCGCGCGGACGAGGACTAATTTAAACGGTCTAGCTATACACCGTGAAATTATAGTGGTTGTTTTCCCGAAACGAGGTGATTTAGTATCGATTGTACAATCGATTTATAATTACTATTTTGACTAGAGTCAAAAATCCAATTGTGAAAAACGAATGTCGAAAATGACCGCAAACCAATAGTAACACTTCGTTGGTACCTAACCTATCGTACGATCGTACACTACTTGTACCAACGAAGCGTTACTATTGGTTCGCGGTCATTTTCGACTTTCGTTTTTCACAATTGGATTTTTGACTCCAGTCAAAATAGTAATTATAAATCGATTGTACAATCGAAACTAAATCACCTCGTTTCGGGAAAACAACCACTAAAATTTCACGGTGTAGATAAACTCATTTATTTCTGATTTCAAACTACATTACATTCTGCATTTTAAATGTCATAAATATAAAGAAATAGTAAAAAATTACACCTCGCACAGAGGTGCGCCCGACCCCCTTTGTCGTCATACCGTACCGCCATACCGCCTCTGTACCGTGCGGGCGAGGACTATAATTTTCACCTTTCAAAAAGAAAACCGGTTGTCTGTAAAGTCGGTTTACGGACGATAGTTTAACGTGACAACGTCATAACAAAACATTCAAAAAACAAAAATGAAACCAGGCGGTCACCCATCCAAGTACTGACCGCGCCCGACGTTGCTTAACCTCGGTGATCGGACGAGAAGCGGTGTTTTGTCAAATATCTTGAAAACGGTGCATCCTACGGCAAAATCAATGAAATTTCATTCATCCCCATTTAATGCCCCCGCACCCCCCTCAAACACCCCCCCCCCCCCATTAAAATTACCCGAGCGCAGCGCTAGTACTAAGATTGTACATCCTGGCGCGCGTTGCTCTCTTGAACATCCTGCCTGGCCTTCACTGCTCTGTACGGGACATTACGTTACATTGCGTCATCCTTTTTCATGCGTGCAGCCGGCGTTCATCGATTTATTAGACGTGTTCACGTCAAAAATCATAATCGGTTCATCCCTTCGGGAGCTACGATGCCACACACACACACACTCAAACAGACACGTCAAACTTATTTAACACCCCATCGTAATCTTGGCTATTGCCCGAGCAACGCCATTCCCAAAACACACAGACTCTCGCCTCATTGATTTCTACAATAAATAATCCTTTAGATCCAACATTTGAATAATTTCGCAGTTACGGCAACGCGTACACACAAACTGATATATGGTGTGTCCAAATATTTGGGCGTCTGGCATTTTAATAAGAACTTACAGTTTTAGAATTCCTTGTCATTAGTAAATATTTTATTATAAATGCGAAAGTTACACAGTCTTTATTTAGGGTTCCGTACCCTAAGACTTAATGCATGGTCTATTTTTCCTCATCCCAGCCTAATAGTCCAATATACGTTCCACCGGAGGGCACAGGCCTCCTCTCAGAATGAAAGGGCGAGGTCTATTTTATTCAGAATTAAATTAAGTATTTTCAGCTTTTTAGTTCTTTTTAGGGTTCCGTAGTCAACTAGGAACCTAGGGTTCCGTAGTCAACTAGGAACCCTTATAGTTTCGCCATGTCTGTCCGTCTGTCTGTCTGTCTGTCTGTCCGCGGCTAAGCTCAGAGATCGTTAGTACTAGAAAGCTGTAATTTGGCATGAATATATATATCAGTCACGCCAACAAAGTGATTGAATAAAAAAAAGTAAAAAAAATTTTTTTAGGGTACCTCCCATAGACGTAAAGGGGGGTGATTTTTTTTTCTCGTCTAATCCTATAGTGTGGGGTATCGTTGGATAGGTCTTTTAAAATCATTGCGGGGTTGCTAGCATGATTTTTCTATTCAGTGATCTGTTTGCGAAATATTCAACTT
Source organism: Archips crataeganus (assembly GCA_947859365.1). NCBI lineage: Eukaryota > Metazoa > Arthropoda > Insecta > Lepidoptera > Tortricidae > Archips > Archips crataeganus. The sequence continues at coordinate 1,234,387 of OX402072.1, forward strand.
TAAAGTGAAAATTTTCATTACAATCGGCCGTCCCCCCCCCTCTAAAATCTAAACTGTTGGGTGGAAAAATCTGAAAAAATTCAGAATGGTTGTAAATATATCAAATTTACTAGGAAAATTACAGCGGCTAAGATTGCTTAGAAATTATTTGTAGTTTAAGAGTAAATAGTAGCCTAAGGTATAAAACATACCTAAACTTGGATGATTTCGTACACATACGAAATCCTTAGGAAAATATTACTTGATTTTTTCGTAATGGCTACGGAACCCTACCTTGGGCGTGTCCGACACGCTCTTGGCCGGTTTTTAGGTTTAGAGATGCTTTATTACTCATAAGAACAAATACAGTGCACTTAAATGAGCTTACATACTAGATTTCCTCAGAATTAAAACATATTTAGCATGATCGCCAGAGATTTATATAACATTGTTTTGTATATGTTTTTTTAATTTGGTTTTAAATATACTAAGAGACTCACAATCTTTAACTTATTTGTATTTCTTAGACAGTGTTAACATCTACTTAATAAAAACTTGTTTATAAAAGTTTTTTTCTTTTAATTTCAACTACACTGCTATATACGTTGCTATCTATACATATAATAAATCTGTAACAAGTCGGTGTCTGTACATTGAAAATATTTGAGAAAAACTGTCACTAGGGCTATTTGTTAGCGCAATAGAACCCAAAACAATGATTTTTAGAATTATTGTCTTGTTGTCTGTTTGTCTGTGCGTTTGTGCGCGCTAATCTCAGAAACGGCTTAACCTAGAAGGATGCGGTTTTCACTGGTATGTTGGTATTTTCTTGGATTAACATTTAGTGTTTGTTTCATTTGAATCGGTTCACAAATAAGAAAGATACGTCTATTTTAAGAATTTATCGAACAGGTTTTTTTGTTTGAACGCGCTAATCTCAGGAACTACTGCTCCGATTTGAAAAATTCTTTCAGTGTTAGATAGCACATTTATCGAGGAAGGCTATGGGCTATATAATCATCAAGAAGTTAAACTTCTATAGGAACGCTTGACTTGTGGTGAATGTGAACGCGGGTGTGCGGGGGGGTTCGGTGGGGAGGGAGTACGGAGGGGTTGCGGGGGCGGATACTTTTTTTATATCGAGGAACTAAGGAGAGCCATAATTGATGAAAAAGCAAATTGGATAAAAAAAAAGCTACCCAAATTACTAATTCCACGCAGACGGCGTCGCGGGCAACAGCTAGTTATTACTATATTGCTGTGTCCTTACCTTACCGGGTAAATTATTTAAATTACCGGGGTGAACCTTTTCATTGCAAATGTCATGTTCACATTCCATACATCTGCCAAAGAAATCATCGTGAAATTGACTGTAAAAGGTTCCACCCTGGTATTAGTTTCCTTGACTATACTAGGTACATACTTTTTAAGTTCTTCCTCACAACATTTAATGCAATATAAGTCTAAAGAATTTGAGTTTATTGTAGAAATAATATCAATTAACTACTGTCCTACGTGTCAATTTCAACTACTAATACAGACAAATGTTTCCACTTAATTACATTAGTCAACATAATTTGTCTTATTATACCCGCCATTTTGTTTAATTTATGACGGAAAGTGTCACTTTTGACCAATACGAATAATTTTTATTATCACTTCACCAACAACATGAAGCCACGCGACAAAAAACCTTATCCCATTGACATGGAACTTAATTCACGCGCAAATGTTAAAATGGCGTATGCTAATTGGTAACTTAGCGTTTGCAGCTGTGTCGATTTATTTTGAACTCTAAGTAGTCGGTGTGAAAGTGTTTGTGAGTGATTAATGATTTTTGGTAGAGGTGTGGAGAGGTGTCAAACACCAAATTCTTGAATAGAAAACGAGAACACGGCAAATGTGTGTTCGAAAATTAGCCACACGAAATGTGTTTTAACTTTTTTTATAATAAAACAAAATTAGTAAGCAAAATTGGGAATGTCTAAAAAAAATTACCAGTGGTTTTTATATTTTTTTTGTATAGAAAAGTCAATTATAAGAAACTAATTTCAATATTTTGTCATTTAGTTCTCTACTTTTATCAAAATTAATTATTTAAACTATTTTAGTTGATGACGTCAGATTATAATTGAGGGCTCCCACAATGCCAAATTTCTAAATCTATCTAAATGCGTACGATAAGGCAACCCCTTTAATTATTTTTTGCGTAGTGGTACACTATACACTGTGTCACTTTACTGGCACTGTCAAAGTGCTAGATGTCAGACAGCGGGTCCAAATCAAACTCCGTAGTATAATCCACGCGTAAATTGTGAAGAATTCTAACCACACACAGAATAAAGTACGACTTGAACCGGTCATGCAATTTACACCAATGTCAAATGAAGGTCATTGCTTATTTGTTATATAATAAATTAATTACATAATATTAAAATGAAATAACTACAGAAAACGATTTAAAAAGCATTTATCTCGAAATGGTTTTCGATTTTCTATACATTGCAAAAAAATAAACATCCCCAATTAATAAGCCCTCTCATTCTCAGAGGCCTGTGCCCTGCAGTGGGACGTATATAGGTTGGGATGATGATGATGATGATGATGAATAAGCTTGGGACAGAATTAAGTATACTTTACAGTACAAGTTGCAGAATATTCTCGAAAATGCAGGAAAGTTCTAGAAAGTTTCCGCAAATTTTAACGAGTAGGTATTTATAGCAAGTTTCCCTTCAGTCAGTTTTCTGTAGGCATCCTCTAATGTGAAAGTCTTTGTTATTCTTTTACGCTGAAACGGGTCAACGTATTTGGATGAAATTTAGTATGCAAGTAACTGGACGTCTGGAAAAACACATAGGCTACATTTTACCCCGATGTTTTTACGGGATCCATATAAAATATCAATCACATGTAACCATGTAACCAAACTTTATTTTCTTTTTGAACAAAGCTTCACGTTATGCTGGTGTTGACGCCCTGGTGTCTGTCATGCTAATGCTCAAAAATTTACATCCTAAAGTGACCCTTTGTGCTAAGAGCTTAATACTAATAATTATAGAAGCTACTGTGCTACTGTTGAGCGCTTGGGCGTCTGCCTTGCATGGCTTGAAGCTTACTTTGTTCTTTTTGTTCTATAGTTTATTATTACTACTATTTACTAAGCTAATGCTTGCTGTTACATTGTCCAAGTACCTACATGTTTGTTTTAAGACATTAATTTCGGACGAACTCAAGCCCCTAAGGCACGGGTCCAAACCTAGTTTAGGGGTCGAAAGCTCGACCACTTATTTAAGATATTGTTTGTACAAACTTAAGCCTATGTTACATGTAACACTTGTTTTTGAGTACAATAAACATTTTTATTTATTTATTTATTTATTATTTAAAATCCAAAAATATTACCCGGCAAGTATAGTAGACATCTTCCCGGGTGAATTTTTCGCTTCGAGCCATTACATTAAATTTGAACCTTAATACTATGACGATACCGTTTGTTTTGAAAGATAAGGGCTCGAAGCGAAAAGTTCACCGGGGAAGATTTATAAATAAAATAAATAAATAAATATTAGGGGACAATCTTACACAAATCGACCTAGTCCCAAACTAAGCAAAGCTTGTACTATGGGTACTAGACGACGATAAACATACTTATATAGATAAATAAATACTTAAATACATAGAAAACATCCATAACTCAGGATCAAATTCGTGCTCATCACACAAATAAGTGCCCTTTCCGGGATTCGAACCCAGGACCTCTTGCTTCGTAGGCAGGGTCACTACCAACTAGGCTAAGGCGGTCGTTAAACTACATAAACATAAATAAACGGTATACTACATATACCTATAGAGCCATGAAATTTTGTACTACTTTTCCCCAGACTACGTAATGACTGTGAGGTTTTTCCCATGGGAATTCTGTAGAATCCTGAAGCCGTATTGCCTAACGCTTCTAATAATAATAATAATAATAATAAATAATAAATATCACGGGACAATTCACACCAATTGACCTAGTCCCAAAGTAAGCTAAGCAAAGCTTGTGCTATGGGTACCAGGCAACGGATAAACATACTTATATAGATAGATACATACTTAAATACATATCAAACACCCAAGACCCGAGAGCAAACATTCGTATTATTCATACAAATATCTGCCCCGACACGGGAATCGAACCCGGGACCTCAAGCTTCGTAAGTCAGGTTCTCTAACCACTAGGCCATCTGGTCGTGTAAAACGCTTCTGACGCTTAATTTCGCTTTCACCATCTCTTTCTGTCATCATCTTATACCGTTTGAGACAAAGTACCTAATGGTGATTGCGAAGGCAAGCGTCAGATGCATTAGACAATAAGATAAGCCTGCTGGTATTTCAATTCAACTGTCAGATTTAGACGACCGGATAGCCCAGTTGTTAGATAACCTGACTACGAAGCTTGAGGTTCCGGGTTCGATTTCCGGTCGGGGCAGATATTTCCTAAGTAGCACAAGTAGCATTATAGGAAATCACTTTTGGTGTACACGGAAACTTGAAGCTGTACAAGACAGTGTTAAAATGGTGTTAACAGCGCTGTTAATACTGAAATAGCTCTTATTTGGGCACAAATAATTCAGTCTTTAGTTTTAGCTTAGTTCACATTTCTGCTTAAGAGCATTACAGTAGCACTATATTGGTTTTATTATGAGTCACCAGGCTGTTTATCAGCTGCTTAGCAGAATACGAGTGTCCTGTCTAGTCTGTCTGAGACTAGGCGTTAGCATTGGGTGATTGCTAGTCTTAAATTGAACGCTTTAGGTTCTAAATTACTCTTCTTTCACATTGGAATTGTTTATTTTATTTGCAGAGTTGCTTTTAATAGTATGTATTTTAGCGGTGCCGATAAATTCCCAGAATGTGATATGTTACTTTAAACATGAAACTACCGTGAGACTCACTCATAGTGAAAATAAAAGGATCACTCACGTCTTAAAACGAGTTTAACTCGACATGTTTCGGGCTAATCCGTAGCCCTTCCTCCCCTTCTTTCCTTCTTCGTTTGGCAGCCACCGTGACAGCGGATTGAGAATTTCACACACCATTTTTGTTGATTCATTGAGTTTCTTAGGTGTGTGCAGGTTTCTCACGATGTTTCCCTTACACTTTTAATCTTAATACGTAGCATAAAGGCGGCAAGCAGGGTGTCGATTATTGGAATTCAAGTGTCGACCACTGGGTTATTTACCTTACGATGATGATGATGATGATGATGATGATGATGTATGTATGTATGTAAAACTCTTTATTGTACGTAAAACATGAAAAATAACAGTTAACAAGAGAAACAGATGTACAAAGGCGAACTTATCCCTTAAAGATAATGATGATGACATTGTTTTAGCGCGCTGACAGTCCCGTCGTTCGCTAAATGCGGTAAAGCACGAGATAAGCTCGAGTTTAAGCTTTAAGCTTGCCACTTAACGCGAACTTGGCCGATTAGGAGCGAGAGCTCTTATGTTACTATTAGAAGTTCCGTATGTTATAGGTAACGCCACGAGAGTTGAGGTCACGCACACAACAACATGTCATGTAATGACAGCGAGATTTTGACATTTATTCGTACCGATAGCAAGTTCAACAGACTCAACAGTGAATTACAAGATTAAATAAAAAAAATCTTCAATCTATTTCGTTAAGAATTACTTAGGAAAATACATCTAGTTCAAAAAACAGGTTAGGTGTCTCATTTAAATCGGTCAGTATGGGAAAGTCTGAAACTATAAGACATACGAAGATCGTTCTTAGGAACCATGTCATCGATTTTAATAAGAAGAAAAACTGCATTCATACATTTAAAAAAACTTGTACCTACTTATCTCGGGAATCGAATCCGGATGTTTTGAAAAATAAAACTAACACTAGGTATTTCTAGATATCGATTGTGTAGGTCTTTTAAGCAGTGAATGTTACTATGAAACATGTTGTCTAAAATGAATAAAATGCATTGTTTTCATATCCTTTTTAAATGTATGATTTTTTTTAATGTATGAAGTTTTTTAAATGTATGAGTTTAAAAAAAAATACATGAATGCAGTTTTCCTTGTTACTAAAATCGATGACATGGTTCCTAAGAACAGATCTTTGTATGTCTTATAGTTTCAGACTTTCCCATACTGACCGATTTAAATGAGACACCCTGTATATGTGGTGGAAAGAGTTGATGTTTAATTTAATTGCTACTCCTAGCACATCGCCTCGTCATACTCCTTATTTAACCCCCATAATACAAATCATAGAGCATAGGGGATAGATTCGAAATGAAGAAACTTTATCATTAATGCTCAGTAGTGTACATACAACCGCGAAGGTTTTTTCGTTCCCACGGACCTCTGGGCCGCTAGGACCTTAATGGCAACTCTTAAAACAAAAAGGAATGTGTCACTCCGCTATCGCAGCTTTAAGTTGCTGATAGCGACGCATGCGCAGAGCAACGAGTGCGCAGAGGGGTAACAACGAACCATATCACAGCTACGAGAGACAAATCTGCCTCTCTCATCTAATAATAAAACAAGGTGGTCTAGAAGAAGTCGCTTGTCTATTGTCTCCATGTATAGTCGGGGTAAGAAAAGGTTCGTCATTTTTCGAGTCTATGTTAACGAGTTAAGGTCGAAAAGTGACGAACCTTTTCTTACCCCGACTATACATGGCATCAATTAAATATTATTTATTAGCCAGATATGTACAAAATACGATATAAGTATATAAATTTACGGTGAAGGATCGTGAGGAAACCTGCATACATACACCTGCGAAGAAATTCAATCACCACTGGGCCCGCGTGGGAACTACGACCCAAGCCCTCTCATTCTAAGAGTAGGCCTGTGCCCTGCAGTGGGACGTATATAGGCTGAGATGATGATGATGATACAAAGTACAGTTAAAAAAATAAAATCAATCAAATAAACCGCCCCGGATCGTACCAGGCGCAAAGGTAGAGCTTGTCTAATAAGAGCTTGTAAATTTTATCTCCTTGCAATCAAAGTGTTAAGCAGAGTAAAATTCGAGCGTTAAAACCATTTTAGACTCCAACTCTGAAGTTCCTCGGTATGCGTCTGTCTTAAGAGGGTACGATGGCTGAGAGACTTTTGAGAAATAGGTATTTTAATGAAATGTCGCTGTCTCGCCCGAACCCCTCCGTGTCAGTACAGCGAGAGCGGGACAACTGCAGCTCAGACCGTTATTAGGCGTAAAATTGATCAAAACCGCATTTCGTAATCCCCTGTTTTCTTCCCGAAAACTGGACCAATAAAATTATTTTTTTCAAAAATAATTAGAGGACAGATTTAGCTATGCCCCTATGTTTTCTTTTTTTGAGTGATGAGTGTCTGAAAATGACGTTGAAATTGGGCAATTTTTTCAGTTTTTGAAAGCTCATATTTCTTTTGTTAATTGAAATATGGAAAAAAAACGGTACATAGGGGCATAGCTGTGGTAGATACAAATTACACAGTAAAAAAAATTGGCTCTAAAGCCATTATCCAGGGAGGAAACAGGGGATTACGTTTGTATGGAGAAATGGTGCCCATCGTACCCTCTTAAGCTCGCTCCAGTGGTTCACTGCCTGCACCGAGACTCTGCCGAAGCAACACTTATGGCTGTCATGTGTTACTTGCGTTTAATAGCGCCATAGTCTAAGGCTGTACTCCGACACATATATATCTTAGTTCAACCCGTTTCCGCCAATGCTATGCCGTGTGAATATTATTGGTGTATATCAAACGCATTAGGTTTATAAAGCAACGTAGCATAGCACATTTGTGGTGGACACCCTTTCGCTCAGTCTTATCTCGGCCCCATTACCTGAGGCCCGGGTCGGCAGAGTTGTGTCCACTCCGCGCGCGCTGATCAGTCGCGGGAGGTCCCTCTGCTGACGACTGGCGACTGATAGTCAGGAGTGCTCAGCTGTTCAGTGACACGTCAAACTTTGAACGATTATGCCTTACTAGCATTAACCTGTGGCGTTGCCCGCCTTTAACATACCTTCACGAAAAACATTTACAATACGATGGCCCTCTCACTCTGCCCTGCAATGGGACGTATATAGGCTGGGTGACGATGACTCTTTGACGACCGGATAGCACCGTGCCCCCAGATTAAATATCATGGGACAATTATTGACACCAATTCACCTGCTCCCAACCAAGCAACCTTATACTATGTGTACTAGGCAACGGATATTAGGTAGATACTGAATATGTAATAATAAAAAAAAAAATCAGAAATAAATGAAGATATAATTAGATATTTGTGATATGATTAGATATTTTTGTGTCCGGATAGGAAACGAAGAGTTAGAACAAGTGAAGCAATTTGTGTATTTGTGTACTTTGTTTTCTAGGGATGGGAAGAGTGATAGTGATATTGAAAGGAGAGTAAATGCAGGTAATATGGTAAATGGAGCGCTGCAGCCTTTATGAACAGCCAGAGGGTCTCTCAGCTCGTCTGGCTGTGCATAGGGGGGTGTTAGTTCCGTCCGACACTCATGTATGGAAGTGAAAGCTGGGTTTGGCAGAAAAAACATGAAAGTAGGATAAATACTGTGGAAATGAGAGCATTGAGGAGTGGACTGGTGTGAACTTGAGTGACCGAATGAGGAATACTCTAATAAGGGAACGTTGTGGTGTGAATGATGATGTCGTGACTCGTATAGAGAAAGGGATGTTAAGTTGGTTTGGGCGTGTGGAGAGAATGGACGAAGGAATAATTACGAGAGAGATATATAATGCGAGTGTAGATGGAAATATTGGAAGAGGGAGACCAAGAAGGACATTCCATGATCAGATTGGGGATGTTTTGAAGTAGGGTCAGGTCAAGAGTACCCGAAACCGGCGAGCATGTATGAAAAGACTAATGAGTGTTGCTCAAGCGAAAGATGTATGTCAGGATCGCAGCAGGTGGAAACAAATAGTCTCTGCCTATGCCCTTGCTGGGAAGAAGGCGTGATTGTAGGTCTTAGATTATTTAGGTAGGTAGATCTTAGATTATTTATGCACTAGATAGAGTTTCAGTAGCAAACATTGCGATACAAAACGTCCACAAATTTCTTTTGACAGCTTCATATTAGATCGCGTTACGTCATTCAAACTGAAGGGAGGCAAATGACATATAAGCCAAGTTGGCTTATATTTTTCGGGACGTTTTCATGCCGCCGAAGCTCTATCTAGTATGTATGTAGGTATGTAGAAATAAATGAATCTATCTCTTAGAATATTTATACAGGGTGAATTATAAGTCGTGAATCGAAATTATTGTTTCTAACTCAGTCGATGTTGGACAATATAATGCGTTAACTCAATGTTTTAATAAGTCTTATTAAATTTGAGGTGTCCATACATTATTGTGAACTCTGAATGCACTCAATGTATGGACACCTCAAATTTAATAAGACTAATAAAAAAAAATATATTGTCCAACATCAACTGAGTTAGAAACAATAATTTCGATTCACTACTTATAATTCCCCCTGTACAGTAGATACAGCTTAGGCGGCATGAAACGTCCTGAAATATATAAGCCAACTATCTATTGGCTTATATGTCATTTGCCCCCTTCAATCGGAATGACGTAACGCGATCGTAAGATGAACCTGTCAAATGGGTTTATGAACGTTTTGTATTGCAGTGATTTCTACTGACACTCGTATCTATACTTCGTTTTTTTAACCTCCGACACAAAAGAGGGGTGTTATAAGTTTGACCGCTATGTGTGTGTGTCTGTCTGTGGCATCATAGCTCTTAAGCGGGTGCACCGATTTAGATGCGGTTATTTTTAATAGAAAGCAGGTTTCCTGCCGATGGTTCTTAGATATGTTTCATCAAAATCGGTGCAGCGGTTTCAAAGTTATCATCTCTTGTGTTAGCTGCGGAAGAGATCTTAGACGCATAACGGGCAATGACAGTGACATAATTGCGTTGACGGTTTTTGAAAATTTGAATTTATAGTTATTAGCTTTAGAAATAAGGTAAGTATAGTATAAATCTTCCCAGGTGAATTTTTCGCTTCTAGCCATTACATTAAATTTGAACCTTAATACTATGACGATACCGTTTGTTTTGAAAGATAAGGGCTCGAAGCGAAAAATTCACCTGGGAAGATTTATACTATAGGTAAGCAATCTTGAAGAGTCTTTTTATTGAAAAACACTTTTAAAAAAATAGTAACTATTACTCATAGGTATTTATTTACTTATAACGTCGAGGTAAAATCGAGGTTGTTTTTATTAGTTACTTAATAATATGTTTTCCACAAATATTGGAAGAATTACCTCATAGTTTAAATTAAAACAAACTGCATAAATTAGTTCGAGATCTGAAATCAAATAACAAAACGCCTTGCGAGCTCGCTTCTTTCAACATTGATGTTTTACTATTACTTATGAAACCAAATGAGTGTAAATGACCATATTTTCATTCAAATTGTTACATAATTAGCTGTGACTTATTTTTCAAATGTGTTTTTCAATAAAAAGATACGTCAATATCGCTTAACTTCTTTCTAATGCTAAAAAAACGAAGTAGGTATAGTGTATAAATAATCTAAGATCTATCTATCTATAGGTTGAGATTACTGTTCGTTTAATACTAGTATATATTTCTGAGTAATTGGTTGTCTGGAAGAGATGGCTTTTTAGCGATAAGACCGCCTATTGTCTACCTGAATTTTTATTTTTGTAATGTCACTGTACTGTTTTGGTGATCAATAAAGAATATTTGTATTGTATTGTATTGTATGATTTACGAGCTAATTAGTATACATATACAAAGTACTTACAAACAGGCGTCGCGCGCGCAGGTTGGGGGACGGGAATATGTTTAGTGGGCGGCGGACTAAGTTTAAGGGGCAGGCCTTGTTCTCTAGTTATGAACTAGCTACTTACCTACAGACTGGGTAAAACCGAAAAGTCGTTTAAGGAAAACTTCCAACAAAAACCACACCGCCATACAATGTTTTAAAAATAGTTAGGGTGAGTGGGGGTAAGATGAAAAAAAGATGAAAGGCAGTGTAACATGAAAAACTACTCTTAGTACCGGGTGCTACGAGTGATTTTTCATCTTACACTGTTTTTCATCTTACCCCTACTCACTATACATATGTAAAAGAATTTTAATACTACTTACTTACAGTTAAAAACGCTGAAAACAACAGATTTCAAATTCAAATTATATTTATTACAGACTAGCTTTTGCCCGCGACTCCGTCCGCGTGGAATTAGTACTTTGGGCAGCTTATTTTTTTTATCCAATTTGCTTTTTCATCATTTATGGCTCTCCTTAGTTCCTACCGGAAGAAGTGAAACTTCATAATAAACCAACCCGCTCCCAATCCGCCCCCAACCCGCTCCCAACCCGCCCCCAACCCGCTCCCAACTCGCTCTCAACTCGCCCCCAACCCGCTCCCAACCCGCCCCCAACCCGCTCTCAACCCGCCGCCAACCCGCTCCTAACCTGCTCCCAACCCGCCCTCAACCCGCCCCCATCGCTCTCAACCCGCCCCCAACCCGCCCCCATCGCTCTCAACCCGCCCCCAACCCACTCCCAACCCGCCTCCAACTCGCTCCCAACCCGCCACCAACCCGCCCCAACCCACTCCCAACCCGCCCTATCTAACTGGGCTATCTAACACTGAAAGAATTTTTCAAATCAGACCAGTAGTTCCTGAGATTAGCGCCTATAGAAGTTTTACTTCAAAAACCCCCGATTTTGAAACATTCTTCCGCTCTGCTCCGCTCCTATTGGTGTTAGCGTGATGATATATAGCCTATAGCCTTCTCCGATAAATGGGCTATCTAACACTGAAAGAATTTTTCAAATCGGAGCAGTAGTTCCTGAGATTAGCGCGTTCAAACAAACAAACAAACAAACAAACTCTTCAGCTTTATAATATTAGTATAGATAACAAATATCCATAAGTTTTCGTGTACGACGAACGACCACCTTAAATTTTTAACTTGATCAAATCGCGCATTAGATATTTTTAACAAAAAGAGGGGTGTTATTATAAGTTTGTAAGTTTGACCGCTATATGTCTGTCTGTCTGTCTATCTATCTGTCTGTCTGTATGTGGCATCATAACTCTTAAATGGGTGAACCGATTTGAATGCGGTTTTTTAATAGAAAGCCGGTTTCTTGGCGATAGTTCTCAGACATGTTTCATCAAAATTGGTCCAGCCATTTCAAAGTTATCAGCTCTTTTGTATGCAGCGGAAGGTATCTTGGATTGAATTGCGTTGGGGTTTTTTAAAATTTTTAATTTATAATTATATCATTAATCACTGTCTAGTGAAATGACAAAACGAGTTGACTTTGCGAATTCGTTTCGTCAACTCACTGACGTGGTTCAGCAGTTTTATCGAACCACTAACAATTCTGGTGCAATGAAAAAACGAGTTGCCATTTTCGTCTGATTTAGGGATTTGATCAGATGAGTCAAATTTTCTAGACATTGGATTCCCCATTTTAACATCCTGCGTGATTTGGTGGTAAATATTCCCTTAGAGCAACTTTAAATTTGTGGACCAGCCCTATAGTGAGTGTCCATGTTTCGGCAGCGTATGTCATGACGGGTAGGACGCACTGATTGAAGACTTTCGTCTTTAGACTCTGTGGAATTGGCGACGTGAAGACGTGCTATGGAAAGGGCTATGCTCGGAGTTTCTCTAAAAGATCGAATTCGTAACGAAGTGATCCGACAGAGAACCAAAGTTATCGACATAGCCCACCGCATCAGCACGCTGAAGTGGCAATGGGCAGGCCATATAACCCGAAGAACCGATAACCGTTGGGGTAGACGAGTTCTTGAGTGGAGACCACGGATCGGCAAACGTAGCGTGGGACGTCCTCAGACTCGGTGGAGCGATGATCTTCGCAAGGCGGCTGGCAACAGCTGGATGAGAGTGGCCGAGGATCGTGCTCAGTGGCGTGCCATGGGAGAAGCCTATGTCCAGCAGTGGACGAACATAGGCTGATGATGATGATGATGATTCCCTTAGAGAATTGTTGAAATCTCTGTTTTGACCATTTCTCTGTATACCCATACAGCGTAGGTACCTGGTGTAGGTTGTAGATGACTGGTATGATTACAGTACTGCGCCTCCCCTTAACAATTAATAATGTATGACTACCTGTGTTGTCTAATATAAATAACAATGACGTTCGGAGGCGTCCCGTTCGGCCCGTGGTTCAATGGCTAGGGTTGCCTTTCTCAAAATCATCATACGCTTCCCTCCAGGGATCGTTACCGGTATTCTTATTACCGGTTTTTTTTTTTTTTTTTTTTTTTTTTTTTTTTTTTTTTTTTTTTTTTTTTTTTTTTTTTTATAATTACCGGTGTTATATAAGGTATAACCGTTTATAATTGCATTTCGCTTTTTATACCGCTAAAGCTCTGATTAGCGGTAAAATCAATACAGGTATTCAAATGTATTAGCGGTTTTGCCAATTGACAACAATACCTCTATTTGATAATTTATCCATAAAAACCATTACCGGTAATACTTGGATGCGTCAACAGTGGCAAAATGTAGAGTTCTTGTTCGTGGACGAGATATCTTTGGTTCTCTTTGATAACCCTTTGGCGGCATAAACGTTATGCTCTTGTGCGACCTCATGCAGCTTCCGCCAGGAGGTTAATATTAAGTAGTATTTGTTAACAAGAACGTCTTTCCTGTTCCAGCGCCCCACGCTTTTACAATCAAATATTATAATTAAAAGCACATAGTTTACACTTCAGCCCAGAAATAGAGACAACTTGAACGATCCATAATTTATTTTTTGTTTTTACGTCCATTTATTTATTTGTTTTAACGACCGCTTTAGCCTAGTTGGTAGTGACCCTGCCTACGAAGCAAGAGGTCCTGGGTTCAAATCCCGGTAAGGGCATTTATTTGTGTGATGAGCACGAATATTTGTTCCTGAGTTATGGATGTTTTCTATGTATTTAAGTATTTATTTATCTATATAAGTATGTTTATCGTCGTCTAGTACCCATAGTACAAGCTTTGCTTAGTTTGGGACTAGGTCGATTTGTGTAAGATTGTCCCCTAATATTTTTTTTTTATAAAAGCGTGTTTTTCTAGTGTTTTTTAAACTATTAATTTATTTTATACTTTTTGGTCTTTGATAACGAAATATTTTTAACATTTATACATGGCATGATTTCCATGTGCTAAAAAGAGACACATGAAGGTTTTTTGTTCGTCTTAAATAGAATCGGTCCATCTTATACTTTGTCTTTGGTGCGCGCGCACTGCTCTACAGTAATACACCAAACGTAACTCTCTGTTTCTATCTTCACCCCCTCACCCCCCAATCCCTCCAATCCCCCAACCCCCCAACCCCCTAACATGTGCTCGTCAAGACGAATCAAACGAGCCCAAACTCAACGGGGTTGTGTCGTTTTATTGTGGAGTGCCTTTGGCCATCTTCCAGCTCCATCAACAGACCCTGGTTACCATATGGGATCAAAGTGCTCGTCAAAACGAATCAAACGAGCCCAAACTCGATGGGGTTGTGTCATTTTATTACAGAGTTCCTATGGCCACCATCCAGTTCCATCATCAGATCAGCTCCATGTTACCATAATATTGCATTGTCATCCAATTTACACATACGTGCAAAATTACAGCTCAACCGAAAACCGGGAAGTGGGTCAAAATCATGTTCAAAGTTTCCATTACATACTTAGTTACATACAGGTCGACCTAATAAAAACGTGTTAAAAACCGCTCTTTTTTTCTAAATCCAGCAAAAGGCTTGCGTTCCACTGTTGGGACTCAGAAAGCAGCCGCAGTGCGTCAAACGCTGATACTCCAAAACACAGGCTTTTAGTTTGGAGGCCAGAGATATAACAACTTAAATGTGCAAATTGTTTATACTTATCTTCTTTTTCGTGCTGATGAAATACCAAAAAAAGCGAGATTTTTTTTTGGTGCCATCGTTAGGATAGGATTTGACGAATCGCTTTGATTCCCCTAATTTTATTTGCCATATTAACGTTTAATAACGTTTGATAATGTCGTCAGAAGTCGACGTCAACTAAGTTGTAATACTTACTTACTTTATGAGAAAAAAAATTAAGCTCAGTTTTTAAAACATTATAGCCTTTAAAAAATCGAGAAAATTACACCATGTCTTTTCGCTCGTATTGCTAAAAAATTTACTTTTGCATTTAAGTATTTTTTTTAATTATGTAATTCTGTATAATGCGGTAAGTTAGGTTAGACTAGTATTCTTAAACCGTTCTAAATAAATTACTGTTTCAGAAAAAAAATACTATTTAAAAATTAAAATACGAAGTTCAGCAACGATTAATGAACAAGGATTTGAACCCACATCGCTCAGCTCACCGAGCCGAGCGTTTGACAATTACACCAAATTCTACTTTACACTTTTAAAAAATATCAACTTCACCTGCTACAATTTCCATGCTTTTATTTCTTTGTAAATGGGATGATTAAGACGAAACATTAATTTATAATATTTTAATGTCATAATTTTATTCTTAAACATTATTTACATTTATCATAACACTAATTATAAACATAAATATCACGTTATAACACACTGGCACAGAAATTTTACATAATATTCACATTTTATAATAATTACAATAAATAATTATATTTGGTATCAAAAATGCTTACACACTACCAAAGAGTTTTTACTGACTTCGATGCATTACGACAATGAAGAGTAGAAAATGAAAACTTAAGACCATATTGTCTTACAAATCACATTTTCACGACACTGCTCGAAAATGTGGCCATAGATAACCTAAATCCAGTACTCAAAACTGCCTATATATGTACATTTAACAGCTGACTCATTTATGGCGCACAAACACGACAACAAAGTTACACTAATCGAAAACAGGACGTATCAGTATATGTATTTCATTATACGATACGACTTTTTGAAAGATAATTTCTGAATTTCATTCCTGGCGTGCTGAAACGACATTATTGGACCAATCAACAGTAATCGTCTGCTGCATGCGATGGATGGATGGATGAATGGATGGACGGACGGACGGACGGACGGACGGACGGACGGACGGACGGACGGACGGACGGACGGACGGACGGACGGACGGACGGACAGACGGACTGGATGGACGGATGGACGGGATGGACGGGATGGACGGGATGGACGGGATGGACAGAATGGACGGATGGACAGATGGACGGGATGGCCAGGATGGATGGATGGACGGATGGACGGGATGGACGGGATGGACGGAATGGACGGGATGGACGGACGGATGGACGGATGGACGGAATGGACGGGATAGACGGGTTGGACGGGATAGACGGGTTGGACGGGATGGACGGGATGGACGGGATGGACGGGACGGACGGGTTGGACGCGATGGACAGGATGGACTGGATGGACGGGACGGATGGACGGGATGGACGGAATGGACGGGATGGACAGAATGGACGGATGGGCAGATGGACGGGATGGACAGGATTGACGGATGGACGGATGGACGGGATGGACGGGATGGACGGAATGGACGGATGGACGGGATGGATGGAATGGACGGATGGACGGAATGGACGGGATGGACGGGATGGACAGAATGGACGGATGGGCACATGGACAGGATGGACAGGATGGATGGGATGGACGGGATGGACGGGACGGATGGACGGATGGACGGGATGGACGGGATGGACGGGATGGATGGATGGACGGGATAGACGGGATAGATGGACGGATAGACGGATGGTCGGATGGACGGGATGGACGGGATGGACAGGATGGACGGGATGGACGGGATGGATGGATGGATGATTATGATGATGATGATGATAATGATTTCCTCGCATTAGTTGTGAAAAGCACAATGTTTAGTCTCGGCCAAAACTGCAATAGATGGACTCGTACTTTCGAGGGCCTCCGCTACGCGTCGGCCCTCAAACAAACTCGTCCATCTATTGCTTACTTTCCAGCCTCTACAACAATGTACTATAGTTGAAATAGGATAATTGACACCAATCAATTGACATACTTTTATGTGCTTTACGCAAGTCCGCATACATTTTCCAAGGCAATATCGAAAAAAACACGTATTTGCCAACTCTATTAGGGTTTTCGACAGAAGGAGTATCGGTAGATGGCGTTGGTATCGTCAGGTCTGTTTGACGAAGACTTGCTTGCGATTGGCTAATTAGTTATACCTCGCTCTTGAAGGCTAGAATAAAGATTTCTATTAATTATAACTGTATTTCAGAATATTTGGTTAATTGTGTCAACTTCCTTATTTCGTTCTAAGACAAAAAGTTTTACCTGTTTGAAAACAGTTTCTCACATTTCTCAACTTGGCTCAAAACTTTCCCTATTCTCTCGTGCAATATCTTAGCATTCTTCTCCGGCAATGGAGGAAGAATATCCCTGATCACCGCACTATTCTTCTTATGAAATAAATCACTTAATTTTACTCCTACCCCTTGGACCCCATGCAGTCGCTTCAAAGAGTCTATCGTCGTTTTCCTAAACACGCATAAGTTTTCTAGCATCAAGCTATGATACACATTGTATTTCTTTAAAAGTCTATATCCATGCAAAAGTCCGGATTCGTTATCTAGAAACAGAAGTAGACCACTGTCCATTTTGCGAGCTAAATTATGCGCAGGGCCATCCATAATATTAACATTCCATTGGTAATTAAATAGATTATTAACAATCCTATCCAAGTTAGCAGTTAAGTAATCAAAAATAATGAGATCAGACCACTGAGCAAGCTCAACAAAAACATCAACACTTTTCTTATTCAATTTAACATCGACATGATCAAAATTATCAACTTTCTTCACTTTGACCGCCTTCGTTTTTATCTTTTCAATTAAAATTTCTTTTGTTGCCGTTTCATTTTCTTTTAAAGTCATACTTAAAACGTCATGTTTGTTTAAATGACGGTTCGCAGGTTTGAAAATGTCTGGTATGGTAGCAGATTCTAAGCTAGGTATGTACTGAGTGAGTACCACAGCTCTGTTGGTATTCCATTGGGCTGCTGATATATCAGAAGCGACGTTACTCCACAGTTTGTCTTTCAAATCTACAATTTTCAGCACTGACGGAGCTAAATTTGTCAAATTTATCAGCTTCCCCACATAGAAGCTAAAGATTTCTCCTTGTATCTGATCCGTGTTCTGTCTGTATCTTACACAGGCTTGTACTCCGTCTTTGAATACAACCAGCCTGTTCTGCATCCTCCCACATCCTGGCTTCATCTTCACCACCTCACTCTGATCTACATATTCTTCCCATAATTCCCCTGTATTCTCTCCATATCCTTGCGGCATATTATCTTCAACTTCAGGACCCCAGTATATGTTATCATATAGCACAGTCTGATCGCTAGGAACATAGGTTTTGTTTAAGATATTAGATATAACATGTCTATGGTGTGATTTGTTATCTTTCAATATCTCCTTCATATCTTCTGTTAAAGTTTTAGGGTAAATATCTTTGTTATACTTATGGTTCCCTGCTAAAGTTACTGACGCGAACATATCGAGTTTTTCAAGGTCAGTCTTTTCGTCTTTAAAAGAATTTAATGTCCTTAACTCTCTACTTGTGTTAACAGTTATTCTATTGATGTTCAGTATTTGAGTTTTCATAAGTATTACTCCTATAGATAGGCCAAATATGAAGCTTAAGCAGATATAAATGATGCATAAGTTGTAACACTGTTGGTCTTTCTTCATTATTCTCTTCAAGTCTTCTTTTAGACAGAAATGGTTATAAGCTATGTTTGTTACGTTTTTGTAGTCTATGGTATTATCATTCGTTGTTCTGATTTCTTTTAAGGTAGGCAGTCTTTCCGCCATTTTGTTTTTGTAGATGGCTATCTTTTCTTCGTCTACGGTGTATGTATCCATTTTGTTGTCTTCTAGGCTACTGGTTTCATTTTATATCTGTAACAAATGAAAAATAGGTTAATTATTTACATTCCGAATATTCGCTGCTTCTTAGGTATTTAACTATTGAATTATATTAATTTATAATCTCTTTTAAGACGACATTTTATTCAATACTAGCTTTTATCGACGGTTTTTTTTAATAATTACAAATAATGAAAATAAACGGATCACTCACGTCTTAAAACGAGTTTAACTCGACACCGAGACTCGACTCGTCGCCGTGAAGTGCGACTCCGAGAGGAAGGGCTACGGATTAGCCCGAAACATGTCGAGTTAAACTCGTTTTAAGACGTGAGTGATCCGTTTATTTTCACTATGAGTGAGTCTCACGGTAGTTTCATGTTTAAAATTACTAAATACTTAAATAAAATATTATTAAACCAGAACGTTGGGCCAAAGTTGCCACGGAATACCCTAGCGATGGATATCGCAATAGAGGCAGACCGTAGCGGACATGGAGAGAAGAAATAGATAACACGTGGTAGTGATGTACCGAGTCGCTGTTTTGAAGGATCGAGTCGACTCGAGTCATTTTATATGGTATTCGAATCCTGACTCGATTCCGCGACTCGAGTCAGTCAATATATTATTCGAATCCTGACTCGATTCCGCGATTCGAGTCCAGTGAAGACCTACTCGAGTCTATGTTTGGTATCTATTCGAATGTTTACTATAGTCAAAAAATTCAAGTCCAGAAATCAAGTCCGTTAGGTACCAATTTTATAACAAAAAGGAAAAATAGAAAAGGAGTATCTTCAAACAGCGTAGTATTCATTCATTGCTTAAGTAAAAAGAGATTGAATTCAAGCGAGTCAATCTGACTCGAATACTAGACTCGAGTCAGTTGTATTCGCATAATGGAATCGAGTCAGCGAGTACGAAACCGATTCTCCCTGACTCGAGTACCGAATCGAGTCTGGCGTACTCGAATCAAAATATGTTTGTACTCGAGTAGGCGAGTCCTAAGCAGGAATCGAGTCTGACTCGAGTCAAGCCGTACTCGGCACATCGCTAGCACGTGGGATGATGGTAGGAGCTTGCCTTTGATAGCCGAAGTCAAAGTGGAGTCAGAGAGAAGCATTTAATGGTCCCAAAGGAAGAGCAGCGCTGTTCGCAAGGTTGGCAATTTTTTGCTGATTTGGGACCATTTTGTGACACGGTTACCTATCAAAATTTAGAATTATTTTTTTCGGAATATTTAAAATCCCGAATGCTTCATTTATCCGAATGCATTTTTTTCTGAAACTGTAAATATTTCAGGATTTTTATAAAACAACCTTAACCTAATCTAAAGGGTTCTACACGATGGTCCTGAAATAAATCCTGAAATATTTACAGTTTCAGAAAAAAATGCTTTCGGACAAATGAAGTTTTCGGGATTCTAAACCTTCGGAAATAAAATTTTCTAAACATCCATAGGATCCCATGTTACCTATTTACCACATTTCTAGCTTAGCTTATTCTTGTTACACCACATTAAAAAAACGAAGTTTCCTCAAGAAAGTGTTTTTTTTTGGTGGAATGTCTTATTTTGGACATCTGGTACAATGGGAATGTAATAGATAGGCAACGTAATATTTTGAAAAATCTTGTATTTTGGGAACGTGGCATTAAAGGCACGAGCGGTTATTTTATCATTGTTTTATTCTTTTATTGTTTTTTTTTTTTTTATCTATGTTATTTAAGTTAACTATTTTGTCACAAATAAAATGTTTCTTTCTTTCTATGCCCAGCAGTGAGACACAAAAAGAGGCTAGGGTGACATGCAAGCAGAGGGTCGTGGGTTTGAGCTCTGGCTCGCACCTCTCAGTATTTCGCATTTTACGCGCGAAATTATTTTCGAAAAATTATCATAAGATTCACGGCGAAGGGAAACATGATGAGGAAACTTATACAACTGCGAGGAAATTTAATAGTTTGTGTGAAGTTCCTAATCCGCACTGGGCCCGCGTGGCTATATGAGGGCATTTTCACTTTAAGGGCCGGCGCCCACTGACGGCATGGCACGGCGTGGCATTTTATTACTATCAAGTTATTTTGAATCTTATTTCAATGAGTTTAGAATTCATGTTACTTTATTGGTTATGCGTGGCATCGGCCCTCAGAACATCGCGGCATCGTGGTATCGAAATAAAGTAACATGAATTCTAAACTCATTGAAATAAGATTCAAAATAACTTGATAGTAATAAAATGCCACGGCGTGCCATGCCGTCAGTGGGCGCCGGCCTTAAATGGAGCAGATACCTTTTCAAATGAGGGACATTTTGGTGTTTTCTTGCTCAGAATCATGAGCGCTATTTAGGTATATTGATTTTGGTGATAAAAAAGTGTTCCTAATTTTCCCTACATTTTTTTTGTATCGGTTTCGTAATAAGCCATACAAACTACATATATGAAAAAAAAGTCACAAAACTGACACAAAAATTGTGACACTTTTTTTATTAGAATGAATAGTCCTCGTAATTCTGAGTAGGAAAACAAAAAAATTTTTTTTTGACAAAAATAAAAATCTGCTCCATTTAAAGTGAAAATGCTTGTATATAGGCTGGAATGATGGCGATGACCTGTGTGCCCTAATACATCATTGTAACATCCATACAAGCCATAATGGCCAAAACCAAGAAAACACGACTTTTTTGTACCCCAAACCACCTTGAACATACATAATCATTCAAACCAAAAAAACTACACAAATAACATTCAGAATGACAAAAAAGTCAAATAGGGCAACAAAAAATTCTGTAATTGTATAGAGCGGCTACAACCCCCCATTATTCAGTTAGTTGGTAATTCAATTAGTTTTAATTGTCTCACGCCCACTAGCGCGTGCTGTTATTACCGCCTTTTGTTTTTTGTTGGGTCGATGAGTTTTTATAACAGCTTTTTATTCGACTCGCAACGTTTGTTTTTTAAGCGCTTTTTAGGTTGGATTTGCAAGAAAGGTGTTAAGTATTAGGTTTCGAGTTAGCTTAAAAAGTTAGAAAAACCGGCCAAGTGCGAGTCGGACTCGCGCACCGAGGGTTTCGTACGCATTTATAGGTAAACCTATGTCAAAATGTAAACCTTAAACAGCCAAGATAATAATCCAGTGTTAGCAGAACCCTGCTTCTAAATAAAATGTACGCAGTGTAAGATTATTTTATGTATATTGGTTAATCAGGACCCCCCCCCCCCTCAATATTTAATATATATTTTTTTAATTGTTGCTGTACCGGCCACAGTAATACATAATTCAAGTGTTTAGTTAACGCCATTATCAATATCTAGCAAAAACGAGCAAAAAAAATCGCGTTTGTTGTATGAGAACCCCCTTAAATAATTATTTTATGCTGTTTTTTACTATGTACTTGTTGTTGTAGCGTAGGGTTGCCATAAGTGTGGGGACTCAGACCGGGACATTTAAAGAAAACCTAGTAAAGGTAGAAAAAAAGAAACTTTTTATTACAGCAATAGGTAACTTTAAAGGTTTAGTCCTTGCCTAAACACAAAACAACTTTTAACACAGCCATTCAATGCCAGCGAGTTTTTTACTTTTTTTTATGGTTTTCTGTTTGTTGGCGGTTTTCGCTATATTGGTGAAAATGCACATTATCGGCTACGAGCGCAGCGTGTAGCATGCGCTGCCGCTAGGTATATTACTGTTTACCAAGTCCAGCCCTCTATTAAATTACTATGATTTTTAAACCGGGTCAATTTGCTTATCGGCCGGGACGCCGGGACACCATGCTTCAAACCGGGACATGTCCCGGCGTACCGGGACGTATGGCAACCCTATTGTAGCGGCAACAGAAATATATCATCTGTGAAAATTTCAACTGTCTAGCTATCACGGTTCATGAGATACAGCCTGGTGAGAGACGGACAGACAGACGGACGGACAGACAGCGAAATCTCAGTAATAGGGTCCCGTTTTTACCCTTTGGGTACGGAACCCTAAAAAGCGGGACTTATAGATTTAAGGATTTATGCTTTATTCAATGAAATAGGTAAAGAAATTTTACCACAATTTGAATTCTGCGCGGACGAACTCGCGGGCAAAAGCTAGTTGAGATATATAAAAAGGTAATAATCACTCATTATGAATCCCTAACGTTAACGAGTGCGCCGAGGCAAAACCATACAAGTTGTTTTTTCGACCTTTTTTATTCCGCGCCCAAACCAAAAGAAACAAGTTCGTAACAGCGCCTTTCCATTCTAAACTTTAGTAATTTTATTTAAGGTCTAATTTGGTTGTCTCACGGTGGTTCTTATGCCTTTTTGTTTTGATAACGTGTGGTTGTAAGAATTTTGTAAAACACATTCCGTTTCACGGATCGTTGGCGTTTTTTTGTATGAGCTTTGGTGTTCCACAAATACAGCTTACTTCTCAATTTGTGTGACGCTCCGGGTTGGTTTTTTGAATGGGGTGGTCGCACCATACAATATCCTACTAATATTATAAATGAGAGAGTTTGTGATGATTGTTCGGATGTTCGGATGTTTTCTTTGTTAGTCAATCATGCTATAACCGGCTGAATTTGATGAGAGATTATAATATTTTATGCAACGATTGTATAAGTGAGGTCTTAGAAGACGAGTGGCATGAGTTGAATTAATACACCGTTGCGTTGCATACAATATTTTTTCTACTTTATCCATATTTTCTTCTATTAACTTTAATTATCACTACTTTATCCATATTATTATTAATAAAATATCTCGGAAAATTATAGTTTTAATAAAAGACGCATAAATTCAGTTCCTTGTTTTACACCTGCAAGAAAAATCGCGCAAGCTTAGTGCAACTTACACGGTTTTCCTTGCAGGTCTAATCTAAGGTCTGGGCTTCATCAGTGTTAAAGCGCAACCTACATTTAATAATCTGTGGCAGCTAGGCGTATCGTTTTAGCGACATTACGACACAAGTGCTGTACCTCTACCATGAGTTTACACTAGTTCACAGTGACCGTACTCGCTAGCGACGGCGTAAATGTTTTGTATGGAGAATTGTACTTCCGTAAGTGACCGCTAGAGGCGCTGTACAATTCTCCATACAAATAATTTACGCCGTCGCTAGCGAGTACGGTCACGTAAACTAGTGTAAACTCATGGTAGAGGTACTGTTATGGGGAATAGAGTAGGTATAGGTAGGTATAGAGAGTAGGGAATAGAGTAGGTAGGAGCAAAAGTTGCGGTTACTTACGCGCACCAAAAATTTCAAGCATAGTTTCTGTCCTAAGCACATGATTGAGAAGCATTGCACTAGGCACCACACAATAAGAATTTTCAATAAGCTTCCTACTAACTTAAAGATGATTACGAACTGCGTCGCGTTTAGGAACCAATTGAAAACATATTTGTTGAGGGGGTGCTTCTATAGTATTGAGGAAATATTTGCACAAGATAATTGAGCTGTCAAAATTTTAATTTACACATTCATTGTATTTTTCATTAATAAATGTTGAATTGAATTGGATTATAAATTGAATTGAATTTGATTTTACTGTAAAAATTTAGGTTGAATTTAGTATAATACTGTTTTAATAATAATAATATTTGTTGTTGACATTGAATTAATTTTGTATTATAATTTAAATTTCCTGTATTGTTTTTTATTTTAATTCCACGGTGTGACATCTTGTATAATTTTAATAGAATTGATAATGATTTCAGATTTTAGATTGTTAAATAGTTGCAATGCCCTTGCAGGGTTCACCTCTAACTGTGATTAGAGCGCGCGCAGACAGAGAGCGGTCTGGAGTTCCGCGTTCCGAGTTCCGAGTTCTGCGTTCTTTCGAATGTACAGTACCACTACCATGAGTTTACACTAGTTTACGTGACCGTACGCGCTAGCGACGGCGTAAATTATTTGTATGGAGAATTGTACAGTGCCTCTAGCGGTCACTTACGGAAGTACAAATCTCCATACAAATCATTTACGCCGTCGCTAGCGAATACGGTCACTGTGAAATAGTGTAAACTCATGGTACAGGTACTGAGTCCCTTACGATAACGCACACAGCAGGCGGTCGGAACTCTCGAGCGGTCAAAACACAGAACTCAGTACCTCTACCATGTGTTTACACTAGTACCTCTACCATGAGTTTACACTAGTTTACGTGACCGTACTCGCTAACGACGACGTAAATGATTTGTATGGAGAATTGTACTTCCGAAAGTGATCGCTAGAGGCGCTTACAAGTCTCCATACAAATAATTTACGCCGTCGCTAGCGAGTACGGTCACGTAAACTAGTGTAAACTCATGGTAGTGGTACTGAACGCGGAACTCGGAACTCAGACCGCTCTCTGTCTGCGCGCGCTCTTAATGTAAGACCTTTACACTACGTGTGAGCAATATTATGATTATGATTATGATTATGTATATAGACATTTCTGAGGTCATACTATCCATGTTCTTATTTAATTGTTCGTGACCATGTAAAAAACAGATAAAAATACAGAAGTAGAAAAAGAAGCTTTACCACAAATTTGAATTCTGCACATATGAAGCCGCGGGCAAAAGCTAGCTGTAGATAAAAACTCATGAAATAAATAAATAATAATAATAATAAATATTAGGGGACAATCTTACACAAATCGACCTAGTCCCAAACTAAGCAAAGCTTGTACTATGGGTACTAGACGACGATAAACATACTTATATAGATAAATAAATACTTAAATACATAGAAAACATGCATAACTCAGGAACAAATATTCGTGCTCATCACACAAATAAATGACCTTACCGGGATTTGAACCCAGGACCTCTTGCTTCGTAGGCAGGGTCACTACCAACTAGGCTAAAGCGGTCGTTAAATGAACAGATAACAAGAGAAACAGTTGTACAAAGGCGGACTTATATCCCTTAAATAAAGCGATCTCTTCCATTAGAAGATTAGACGACCAGATGGCCTAGTGGTTAGAGAACCTGACTATGAAGCTTGAGGTCCCGGGTTTGATTCCCGTGTGACCCCTGTCGGGGCAGATATTTGTGTGAAAAATACGAATGTTTGTTCTCGGGTCTTGGGTGTTTAATATGTATTTAAGTATGTGGGCCATTCTACTTTTAAGTAACCATTAATCTTTTGTGAAATATAAGGCATACCTGGTGATTTTTTTCAAGTGTAAATAACTTATATACAAACTGAAACACCTAAATTTAATGTTTTAAAGCAATAAAACTTTAAATTCAAAGAAATTTTGTGGAAAAAATTGGTAACTCAGCGGAAAATACATCAATTTCCATACAAATGGCGGGGACATGCATGTCCACTGCGTTACCTACTTTATAGATAATAATGATTACTTTTTATACGTAGTGATAATTTTAAATGTAAGCTTAATTATGTGCCTATTTATACCTTTAATGATTTAAACCGAGGACTTTACCGTTTTTGTAAAAAAAATATTTGAAGAGCACAGTACAAGAAATGACTGGTCAACGAAAAGTAGAATGGCCCACGTATCTATCTACGTAAGTATGTTTATCCGTTGCCTAGTACAGTCAACAGCATAATAAATAAGTGATCATTTATGTACCTTGTCACTTTAACGTCATGTTTGAAATATCATACAAAATTTTCAAACGATTGAAAACGACAAGGTATAGAAATGCCCACTTATTTATGCTGTTGACCCTACCCATAACACAAGCTTTGCTAAGCTTACTTTGGGACTAAAATCGCTGTCAATTGAAATTGCGAACAATGTAAATAAACCATTTAATGAAATATCCATATTCTAGCACTTGTTTATTGTTTTAATGGTTTAGGATAGTGTTGTGGTAAGTATTGATTAAATAACACACGGATTTAGCAATATTTGGTGAGGGAAAATGGAAATTAAAGACATTTTAAATACAAGGTTTGTTTACATTGTTTGCAATTTCAATTGACTGACAGGTTAGGTCAATTGGTGTGAATTGTCCCATGATATTTAGTTATTTATTTTATTTATTTATTTATTTAGAACGAAAGACAGGACAGCACAAACAAGAGCAGACATGTAAAAAGTCTGATGATGACTTTGAATGAGAGTTGTATTTCCTCATACAAAGGTTTCAATTGGCGACGCGGCGGGCGTCTGCGCAGGCTAATGAAGTTACGACGGATCCAATCGGCGGCGCGAGACGAAACGGAAAAGCCGAGTGCGAGCATCTCTCGCTCGCTGAGGATCCCGTACAATACGTTAAAAAGAGATTTAGGGAATTTTTACCAAAACTCTACACTCTACAGGACCTAGGGCGTACAGACTATCATATCTGTTAAACTGTAACTTTAGTTCCGATGTTTTGCTATAGATGGCACTGTCTCGCCTACCAAAAATTGTAAATGGCGCTTTCGAGAGTATTCCGACAGCCTATAAAAGGGCTGTCAACCTTAATAAATTTGTCATTCCCGAAGCAACCGTGGTTTTGGTGCAAATCGGTGCGTTCGACACTCGAACGTAACATTGAACGTGTTTAGTGAAATGGTAAACGGCATTTTCAGAAGTCTCTTTAATTTTAATACTAGATGAAAAAAACCGGCCAAGAGCGTGTCGGACACGCCCAAGGTAGGGTTCCGTAGCCATTACAAAAAAATCAAGTAATATTTTTCTAAGGATTTCGTATGTGTACGGAATCATCCAAGTTTAGGTATGTTTTATACCTTAGGCTACTATTTACTCTTAAACTACACATAATTTCCAAGCAATCTTAGCCGCTATAATTTTCCTAGTAAATTTGATATATTTACTACCATTCTGAATTTTTTCAAATTTTTCCACCTAACAGCTTAGATTTTAGAGGGACGGGGGGGACGCTCGATTTTAATGAAAATTTTCACTTTAAAGTTGAATATTTCGCAAACAGATCACTGAATAGAAAAATCATGTTTGCAACCCCGCAATGATTTTAAAATACATATCCAACGATA
Organism: Archips crataeganus; assembly: GCA_947859365.1. Taxonomy (NCBI): domain Eukaryota; kingdom Metazoa; phylum Arthropoda; class Insecta; order Lepidoptera; family Tortricidae; genus Archips; species Archips crataeganus. The sequence continues at coordinate 1,262,231 of OX402072.1, forward strand.
CCCCACACTATAGGATTAATCGAAAAAAAAAATCACCCCCCTTTACGTCTATGGGAGGTACCCTAAAAAAAATTATTTTTTTATTTTTTATTTTACCACTTTGTTGGCGTGACTGATATGTATATTCATGCCAAATTACAGCTTTCTAGTACTAACGATCTCTGAGCTTAGCCGCGGACAGACAGACAGACGGACAGACATGGCGAAACTATAAGGGTTCCTAGTTGATTACGGAACCCTAAAAACCCGCCTGTATAATTCCCGTTCCCATGGGAATTCCGGGAAAATACATATCCTATGTCATTCGCGGAACTGAGGCGAATCTAATGACACCTCACACTTTAAAATCATGGTGACATACCCACAGAGCAACACGGCGGAACCCTAAAAGCTTTAAAATGGAACCAATTCGTTAACTGTGAATGAGTTAGAATTTTAACAAGATTGACACAAAAAATGTGTAAGTTAAGTACGTTAGTTAGATTCTAAACTTTGAGGTTTAACATTTTTTGCTGTTATTTGCCACGGTATATCATTAGCAAAGTAGAGTCGACATAATATTCCTTCTTTTTAGGGGCCTAATCAGGTCCGGGTTAACGTACATAATCATGTAGTAGGTACCTACCCTACCTGGGCGACCGAGCTCCGCTCGGGCTGAAACTCGGTAGCGAGCGTTTTCCCAGAGATAAGACCATAAGACCAAGCTACATCAATTTTTCATCCCCGAAAACCCCCACATACCAAATTTCATCGAAATCGTTGGAGCAGTTTCCGAAATTTTATATACTTATGTTTATAATTCTGATTATATTATATATTATAAATATACAAGAATTGCTCGTTTAAAGGTATTATAATAGAGATAGACGTAAACCCTTTATTGAATAAAAAAAACATTACTTATTAATACCCGTTAAATGGCCAAAACAGAAATTTGAACCAATCTCTAAGGGACATGACCATTTCATATCACGCAGGATGTTAAAATGGGGAATCCATTTTATCATTTGCCTAAATAAAAACAGTAATTTGATCAAATCCCTAAATCTGCCAAAAAAGGCAACTCGTTTTTAGGGTTCTCACCCAAAGGGTAAAAATACGGGACCCTATTACTGAGACTTCGCTGTCCGTCTGTCCGTCCGTCTGTCACCAGGCTGTATGTCATGAACCGTGATAGCTAGTTAGCAGTTGAAATTTTTGTCGACTGCCCACCGAAATCCACTCGAAAAAACTTGAAATATTGACAATACTGGGTATAAATTTAAATTATAAACAATCGGTGTCCGCCGCGCATACCCAGCCGTGGGCGGTACAATGCGACGTGGGCACTTATTAAATTATGACCACGACTAATATTTGAAGGCCCTCGGTTTCTGGAAGGTACGCTCGGAACAATTGTCGGTTGAGTTAACATACGAACCGTACATTATTTGACCGCAATCCGTTATCCATTTTAGTAAAATATGTCTCACTCAAGTCAAAAGTCTTTGACCAGTGTGAGTTGCCCGTGATGACTTATGGCACTGAGACGTGGCCGCTAACGATGGGTCTTATAAGAAAGCTCAAAGTCACTCAGAGGGCGACGGAGAGGGCTATGCTCGGAGTTTCTCTGCGGAATCGCATTAGAAATTATGAAATCCGCGCAAGAACTAAAGTCACCGACATAGCTTGAAGAATCGCCAGACTCAAGTGGCAGTGGGCAGGGCACATCGCTCGTAGAACTGATGGCCGATGGGGCCAAAAGGTTCTCGAGTGGCGTCCACGGACCGGAAGACATAGTGTAGGTAGGCCTCCAACAAGATGGAGCGACGACCGTACGTACGATGGGGATGGTAGGAGACCGATATAGGCTGGGATGGTGTTGAATGATGATGATGATTTACGATATAGGATTATAGCGACGTACATTGCGTTCCCGTTCCCGTAGATTTTTTTTTCAAATTATTCAAATAAACACTTCTTTTGCCTGACTACACAAAAACAAGATAACCGTTAAGACGAACGGAATACTCAAGAGGACGTTCGCGAAACCAACAAAAGCTTATCCTCTCGAGAAATCTCTTCCATCTAACCTAGTTAGTTACAATAACTTCGAACGAACAATTTCTACATTACATGCGAGCAAAATCAACAAACGACTAAATTCAAAATAGCTTCTTTCAATATTAAAATTTACGACATTTTAAACTTTACTGCCAACACTTTAAGGTTTAAAAAAATAAAGTATGAGTGTTTTCTTTTTAAATAGAAGTAGAAGAGCGTCCCATCGAAGTCGGTTCCAAATTTAAAAGCACGAGTCACCGTGACTTGGAGTTCCTAATTCGAAATGATTAATGATAAAATCGGGCAAAGAGTAGAGATGCACCTGCCCGGAGGACAAATGTCTTGTAAAAGAAGCCGGTTGGGGAATGGATGAGACATTTGAAGAATTAGATTAGGGTTCCGTACTCAAAGGGTGCCGACGGGACCCTACCCTATTACTGAGACTCCGCTGACTGCTTAGAGTATACATAAGCAAGCTATAGAGCGCGCGTTACCGAGTATAAACTGTAAGCACAAGTATGAACCGTCTCAAAATTTCAAGAGCGACGTCATTAGTCACGCACAGTCCCACGCGCTGATCGTCTCTTCGTTATTTATCGATTTTTAAGTAATTATGGTCTGTTTTTATTGACGCAAAGACGTTAATCATTGCACATCACTAGTCAGCGCACCGACCACGTACAGAACATCTGCTTACGCTATGCACAATGGGCGAAGAACGATGCGCGCGCTCTATAGATTGCTTATGTATACTCTAAGGCTGACTATCTGTCCGTCCACCCGTCTGTCACAGGGCTCCATCTCTGGAACCAAGCAGATGGTCGTGGGTTCAAATCCCGGCTCGCCACCTCTGAGTTTTACGGAACAGCGGTTTTGTAAAAAAAAACATTGTACCTACGGAGGCCATGTACGAGTCCAGCTGGCACTTGACCGGTTTTTTCTTATACGCATTTTTATTAGTCTGTGAAAAGACTCTCCGTTCTGTATTTTTCGTTGCTCTATACTTGAATTGTAAGTCGAACTATTCCGACAATGATCTCAGAAATAAGAGGAGCAGGTTTGCTTTTAAACATACTCTACAATGTTATGTCTTCCGTAATAATAATCCCACCAAAAACATAAATGTCAAAAATGTTAGCCAAGGGTTAAAAGCGAAAAAGTCTCCTGGGTATGCGCCCCAACACGGGTGTTCTACCAATTGAACCACGTCGCTCCCAACCGACTTCCCCGAAATTCTTATTTTTTTTCGCTTTTAAATCTTAGTTTCGGTGAACAGACGTAACTGCTAATATAAATAAATAATAATGTTAGCCAAGTTCAATACTAAAAATATGCTTGACTGTGGACTTCACCGACAAAAGGATTGAGATCTAATGGGTGCCAAGTTCTGCAGGTAATACTGAAATCTATTTGTAAGAACAAATAACACCCTCAACAAGTATAACACTCTACATATTGAAGTGAAACTTCTAATGCGACTTCCAACAAGCGTTGCGTTAAATGCGTTGCGTTAAATACGCAACGCAACGCAACGCACGCAACGCAAGTTGACGTTTACGAGACGTTTGTTTTTGAAGTAAAACTTCTATAGGCACTTGAGAGCGGGTTGGGGGCGGGTTGGAAGCGGGTTTGGGGGCGGGTTGAAAGCGGGTTCAAAGCGGGTTGAGAGCGAGTTGGGGGCGGGTTGGGAGCGGGTTGAGAGCGGGTTGGGGGCGGGTTGGGAGCGGGTTGGGGGCGGATTGGGAGCGGGTTGGTTTATTATGAAGTTTCACTTCTTCTGCGCGGAGGGACTCCACGCACTGTTTTTTTTTTCTTTGGCTTTACTATCTACTGCAAAAATAGTAAGTAGTAAGAGTTAAGACACTAGTTTCATTGAAAAATTAACTCTAAACTCTATTTGAACTGAATAATCTTCCCTTTAAGTAGACAATAAAAAAAACACGGTGTATTTGCCTCATTAATTCTGTGGGGTATGGTATACATTTTAATAGTTCCGATTCCAACGACAGGCGACTCCAATATTTCCTTACTCTGCTAATTAAGGTATGGGACGCAACTGAATTGGATTGCTCGCAATAATTGCATAAAACAGTAATTGTGGGAGGTGCTTTTAAGGCCACAACAAACCGGGAGCGCGGCGCGCCTACGGAGCGTGCCCAGCGCGGTCAATGACACTGAATCAAATACGGTGTGCCGCGCTGCCGGCGTGTCACCGTATATTTGATTCAGTGTTATAGAGCGCGCTGGGCACGCTCCGTCGCCGACCCGCGCTCCCGGTTTGTTTTAGCTATAGGAGCGGAATTCCGTCCATCTTGTCCAAGCCCTAGAGATTGAACACCTGAAATTTTTACCGGTTATGTATTACATGCTCTGGCCGCTATACCTCGTCAAGATAAACACTAAAAATAACTTTAATTTCAAAACTAGTTGAAAAAAAATCGCCTGTATAATCCCCGTTCCCATGGGAATTCCGGTAAAATAGGTATACACCGTGAAATTTTAGTGGTTGTTTTCCCGAAACGAGGTGATTTAGTTTCGATTGTACAAGCGATTTATAATTACTATTTTGACTAGAGTCAAAAATCCAATTGTGAAAAACGAAAGTCGAAAATGACCACAAACCAATAGTAACAAGTAGCGTACGATCGTACGATAGGTTAGGTACCAACGAAGCGTTACTATTGGTTTGCGGTCATTTTCGACTTTCGTTTTTCACAATTGGATTTTTGACTCTAGTCAAAATAGTAATTATTAGAGCGCGCGCAGACAGAGAGCGGTCTGGCGTTCCGCGTTCCGAGTTCCGAGTTCTGCGTTCTTTCGAATGTACTAGGTCCCTTACGATAACGCACACAGCAGGCGGTCGGAACTCTCGAGCGGTCAATACACAGAACTCTGAACGCGGAACGCGGAACTCCAGACCGCTCTCTGTCTGCGCGCGCTCTAAATCGCTTGTACAATCGAAACTAAATCACCTCGTTTTGGGAAAACAACCACTAAAATTTCACGGTGTATATCCTATGTCACTCGCGGAACTGAGATGAATCTAATGAAATGACACCTCACACTTCAAAATCAAGCCGTTTAGGCTGCAGGGCGTGCCAAAGAATGATACATACATACATCAACACATACGCTCGGAAAACATGTTATTTAGAGATAAATGAACCTTTATCAGTAACCCTATCGATCTGCTTCTTAAAATAAGTCATGTTATTTTTGTTGCATTTGACCGAGTCGAGTCCCGACCTTAGTAAGCGATATCTTAATAAGCGATTTTTCAAAAATCCATAAATGCAGTATTTTTGTTTTAAATAATAAGGAATGCCTCCTTTGTATAGAATGTGCTTTTTCTAATATTATTTAAGTTTTTAAAGTTACGCAGTATGTTTCCTTGACAATAAAAATATTTTATTTCGTAAAAAATGGCTATCTCGGAGCTTAATCTACAGTAGCAGTATCTCAGTAATTTTGACAGCCAATGTCATTAAATGTGCCTTACAAGCTGTCAAACTGGTACTTGTCACACGCCACCAAGATAAAAATCGCGAACCTTGCTAATATATACCCTAAGTTTAACAAAATAAGGTTCAGTAAGTTCGCAAATGTAAGAATATTGACGGAAAGCTGTAAGTTGACGAATGTGGTAATGGATTTTGAATTTTTAGTGTTTGAAAGAAGGTTCAAAATCAAATGAGTGAGCATGGCCGTTGTAATCTTAAGAACTTGATTGTAAATCTTTGCGTAATGTACAAAGTTATGCAATGTCGTTGAGTTAAACGAAAATCGTACTTAGTGTTTGGTATTAGGATGTGTTCGAGCGTCAAGAGGTTGTTATTTATGAAAATCCGTCCAATATGATCGATTGGCGTTTTATTGTTTTTTTTTCATCTTAAAAGTATTTCGCGTCTTACAAACTAGTTATTAACTCACTAGTCTTTGCCCCCGGATTTGTTCACGTCAGTCATTGGGTCTGACAATTTATTTTTTATTTTTATTGAATTGAAATTTCGAGATTCTTCAATCCGCACGGGAATTCCCAGAAATAACTATGTGATCTACATGCGGGAGGGGGGTTTGCGAGGGGGGGGGGGGTGTTTTGAATGTTTTGTTATGACGTTGTCAGTGTCACGTTAAACTATCGTCCCCGTAAACCGACTTTACAGACAACCGGTTTTTAATAAAGCGCACAGCGCAATTCAGCATTGTCTAGCTAGAACTAGAACCCAATACAGCGACATCTAGCGGAATATAAAGTCAACAAACCACCCTTCACTATACAACCTAACCTAACGTATAATATAATAGTAGGGATGGTAACGCCATTTAAAAAATAATTCGAAGACACGACTCCAGTAAAGAAACGCATTATTTCAGCCCTGAAAACCAGAATAATTTTCGATTAACTGCAAAATTAGATTTTTCGCTGATTTAAAACAAATAAATACTTAGTTGATTGAGTTGGCGTACAAGTGACGTCATAAGTTGCTATTGCCATTCAAACTATGGGAGAGTTGTGTTTTGACAGCTCATAAAAAGTACGTCAATTGATTGGTGGTGGCAACATCATCCCTATTGCAAGTGTGTGACGCATAGCTTCGTGCAAGCGGCCCCCGCTTCGAGCAAGGGGGCCGGCGCGCGCAACTTGTAACGCGATCCGCGGTCAAGCGCCCGGTGGCGTTGTAAACTGTGGTTTAAGACAGGGGCTAAATTCAGGAACGGCCTAACACGGTTTGCGAGCGGTAATTCGATCGTTTGCGAGAGGATTGGGATGAACTGCTATTCAGGAACGCCAGAATACGCGCTCAGTTGGGATCAGCCTTATTTAGGAAAATAAGGCTAATCTCAAGCTCAGCCCAAACCTCTCGCAAACCAGTGATTTTTGGTCCTGGACCTCTACCATGAGTTAACACTAGTTTACGTGACCGTACTGGCTAGCGACGGCGTAAATTATTTGTATGGAGAATTGTACAGCGCCTCTTGCGGTCACTTACGGAAGTACAATTCTCCATACAAATCATTTACGCCGTCGCCAGCGAGTACGGTCACTGTAAACTAGTGTAAACTCATGGTAGAGGTACTGTACGCTTAGTATAAGTTTTACTTCACCAAAATACTTCTCGATCGCGTTTACGTAAAAAAATCAATTACTAGGGAAACATGGACAGCGCCTCCGCGGCAAGGACCGGAACACCCCTTCATTTGCTTAACGCTTTTCATAGGGTAACCATATTAAACTGTTACCCTATGATATGGTAAGCTTATCGTTGTGCTAAGCCTATCATTACGGAAACCGTTTTGAATAAGGTTACCCGTGTTCTACATGGTTTCCCTTGTTGTTGGTTGTTGATAACTTGATTACTTAACCACTTACCATTTAATAGGGCTACCCCTTTCTTGTCTCTTTTTCACGCACTAAGGCAGACGATTGCTATTTCATGGCGGCATTTTACCTATTTACATTGAAGATCGAGTCAGGTCCGGTCCGGGTGCAGTCAATTAAGTGCGGTGGAGTTGTATTGACGTTGCGTATTTAATTGTTCTCGAAGTCACTTACATTTATACAGTACCTTTATTGTTTACATACAGTACCTACAGCTCATTGGTGATAGCGGCTGGGTGTCAAAGTGGCATAAATCTTGTGACGACAATTGTGTTTTTTTTTAAATGGAATCGCACAAAATTGATGACGAACTAAAGCAATGTATTAAGCAAGCTTTGAAACGTGAATATATATTTTGGTTTCTTTAATATCGTCAGAGTTATGCAGACTGAGAGCTCTTTACTCCTCTCTTAAGGCTTTTAAGTGTTATATAATAATTTACTTAAAATAGGTACCTATCTCGGTGCTCGTTCAAATCAAATCACGGAATACGGAGTGGAATACGGTAACCCTATTAAGGGTTTTTAAGGGTTTTTAAGGGGTTTTACTTTTGGTAAGCGCTTACCAGAATTAACTATGTAATTACGGTCAGACTTTCTCTCGGGTAGCCCGATGATCTGCTTACCAAATTGATAGGGTTTTGAAAACAATTCTATAAAATACCCTATCCAAAACCCCTTTAATGGTAAGCGGTTCCGGTCCCCCGCGGCCGCGCGTCCATGTTTCCATAGAATTTAAATTTTTACGTAAACGCGTTCGAGAAGTATTTTGGTGATGTAAAACTTATACTAAGCATACAGAATAGCAGTTCATCCCTATCTTCTCGCAAACGATCGAATTACCGCTCGCAACCCGTGTTGGGCCGTTCCTGAATTTAGCCCCTGGTCACGTTGTTTAATGCTTCCATAATCACAATCCATCAGCATGAGTGGTGAGGATAGAAAAAGACGGTGCATAAGGACTACGGTACGGTAGGGTTGTACCTACGGTACCGTAAGATGAGCTCAGTACCTCTACCATGAGTTTACACTAGTTCTCAGTGACCGTACTTGCTAGCGACGGCGTAAATGATTTGTATGGAGAATTGTACTTCTATAAGTGACCGCTAGAGGCGCTGCACGCTGTACAATTCTCCATACAAATAATTTACGCCGTCGCTAGCGAGTACGGTCACGTAAACTAGTGTAAACTGTACCTCTACCATGAGTTACACTAGTTTACAGTGACCGTACTCGCTAGCGACGGCGTAAATGATTTGTATGGAGAATTGTGTACAGCGCCTCTAGCGGTCGGTCACTTACGGAAGTACAATTCTCCATACAAATCATTTACGCCGTCGCTAGCGAGTACGGTCACTGAGAACTAGTGTAACTCATGGTAGAGGTAAGTACTGGTTGAGTTCGAAACGCGTCAATGTAGTTTGGTGGTGGTGATAGATGGGTTTGTGTGATTTGTGTGTGTTCGTACAGTGTGGAGGTGGAGGAACTGCATGAACACGCATTTCTTACATAAACGTAACTATCGTAAGGTCGCGGGTGAGCAAAGTAATTGTTCCAGTTCATTAATAGGACTTCTGCAAAGTAACACCTGATTCAATAAATATTAATAGCGCGCTTCGCTTGGCTTGTCTTGGCGAGGGCACTAGTGCCCCCAGATTTTGACTTTGACTTTGACAGACAGTTAACTTAACTGAACTATTTAGCCGGCCCTATGTTTTATGGTTTCTATTTTACAGGACCCCTCACGGTGTCATTCCCCTCACCAATCTATTTTCACTTCAAAAACAACACAAACAACTCTATCCTAAACGCAATAAGAGCGAACATCATTACTTAAAAACGCATTCTGTAACGTGGTAGATGCTCCTGGCAAAGGTAATTTTTCAGCTGGAGGAAACTCTATGCTCATTGAAATAAGGTTTCATTTAAGTGTTTCTAGCGGTAGTTACTGTAGTATAACGTTAGTAAGTACTTTGTTTTGTAATAGACACATTCAATTTGTCGTTTTGATGGTTAACCGACAGGGTGAGGCGGGTTAGGTTATGTTTAGAAATAAAACCGGAGAACTATTTCAAAATTTATTCGCAGGTTTTCTCGCGATGTTTTCCTTGTAAAGCTCACAGTAAATTTCAAATGTAATTTCGCACATAAATTCCGAAAAACTTTGAGGACCAAGCCCGGTTTTGAACCCGCGACCCTGTGGTTGAGAGACAAACCAACAAGACAACTAAATCACCACGGCTTCAATGAGACCGTACCACAGATATCTGTCACATATACTAACGGGGACTTAACAGAGACCAGTGAAGCACGCCCTGAAACTTTAAAAACATAACCCTTCCAACTTAGCCGTAGTCGGATAATTTTTATTACCATCGTGGCCAATGCGTCACATTACAAGAAAAAACCGGCCAAGAGGGTGTAGGACACGCCCAAGGTAGGGTTCCGTAGCCATTACGAAAAAATCAAGTAATATTTTTCAAAGGATTTCGTATGTGTACGGACGGAATCATCCAAGTTTAGGTATGTTTTATACCTTAGGCTACTATTTACTCTTAAACTACAAATAATTTCCAAGCAATCTTAGCCGCTATAATTTTCCTAGTAAATTTGATATATTTACTACCATTCAAAATTTTTTCAAATTTTTCCACAGTTTAGATTTTAGAGGGGGGTGGACGGCCGATTTTAATGAAAATTTTAACTTTAAAGTTGAATATTTCGCAAACAGATCACTGAATAGAAAAATCATAATAGCAACCACGCAATTGTTTTAAAAGACCTATCCAACGATACCCCACACAATAGGGTTAGTCGAGAAAAAAAACATCACCTCCCCTTTACGTCTATGGAAGGTACCCTAAAAAAAATTTATTTTTTATTTTTTATTTTACCACTTTGTTGGCGTGACTGATATATATATTCATGCCAAATTACAGCTTTCTAGTACTAATGATCTCTGAGCTTAGCCGCGGACAGACAGACAGACAGACAGACAGACAGACGGACAGACATGGCGAAACTATAAGGGTTCCTAGTTGACTACGGAACCCTAAAAACAGAAATATATAAATATTTAAGGGGGCTCTCATACAACAAACGTGAATTTTTGCTCGTTTTTGCTCGATATTGATAACGGCAACAGGTAGACGCTTGAAATATTCACAGAATATTTAGTTATCTTATTCGTATAGTGTGCCCGTCTTATGGCGTATAATGTGCCCGTAATAGTGGCTCCATGCTCGAGATACTCAATCATTAATATTCCTTTACCATCCCAAAAAACAGAGCCCATGACCTTACCGGCAGATGTGCTCACCTTGAATTTCTTCGGAGTTGGAGATGATGGCCTTTTCCATGTCATAGACTGCAGTTTCGTTTCTGGGTCGTAATGATGGAGCCATGTTTCGTCCATTGTTATAAATCGCGCCAAAAAAAGTTCCCGGTCTTGCTGCATCAGGTTCAAAGCTTCTTGACAAATCTCTAGTCTAGTTTGTTTTTGCGTGTCAGTAAGCATTCTTGGTACCCAACGCGCAGATACCTTTTTCATACCCAAGCGTTCATGTAAAATATTATGCACGCTCCCCGTTGAAATCTTTACATTTTCAGCTAAAACGAACCGTGACACGATGATCCGCCAAAACTGAGTTTTCGACTTTTTTCACAATTTCTTCAGTTACTTAGTTAGTTGGAATTTTGTTTCCAATTCCGTTGGGACATTGGTATAGGGGCATTTGCCAAAAAAAGTATACCCTTTTCTTAAAACTTACTTACTAGCTGGGCGCAGCAACCAAAGAGGGTCTTGGCTTCCGACACCAGACTACGCCATGCTTTGCAATCTTGGGGCAGCTCTTGCCAACCTGGGACCCCGAGATCCGAAAGATAGTTCATAGTTCATAGTTATTTGTTCAAAAAACAATATACATAAAATGACCATAGAAAGTAGCCTATATATATTACTCCCAAGAATCAGTTATCTACATACCAAATTTCATCCAAATCTATCCGTAATAAAAATATGTATATTAGTCATTTGTATAAAGCGAATTCTATGTAAAGTTTATATTTTCCCCATTCTGTGGCTTTCAATAAAGTAATGCATGTCTGCTCGCCGTATATTGGGTTCAATGTAGTCCCCAAAGTGGTGGCCCATAACCATTTATGTATGCATGCCTCTCATGCATGCTGCAGTTGTGAACCTCTAGAGACTGTTGCTAGCCATACATATCTAGGTCTAAAAATTGACTGTAAATTTAACTGGGGCCCTCATATTGAATACATATGTAACAAATTAAGAGCGTTTCTTTGTAATATTAGTATATTAAAACATAAAATGCCATATAATACTTTGAGACTTCTATATATGGCAATGGCAGATTCTGTTATTAATTATGGCATCTCTAGTTATGGCAGGACATATAAAACTTACTTACAGAAAATATATAATATACAAGTAAGAATTCTGAAAACTATTGTACCACTTAAAATTAAACTTAAGTATAGAAATAATTATGACAAATTGTTTCAGCACTGCAGAATTTTGAATGTATTTGATAAAGTCAATTTAGCCATGGCTTTAGAATACAAGGATAGGCTGGGAGAATTAGTTAGATATGACAGATCAAAAAGACTCCGAAGCCTAGATAATATTAATCATTTCTTTGTTCCTAAATGTCAAAATATTTATGGTAAAAGGATCTGGTCCAACTACCTTCCTCAAATACTAAATAATTTTCCTAGGACTACAATTGATAAATTAACTAGTAATCCTAAGAACATTAAAAACATAATTAAGAATTTATTTATTAAGGGCAACTAATAGCCTAGCAATTAGAAATCTTTAAAAATAAAGATTGGCTAGGTATGTCAATATTGTATAATTGTTATGAAATAAACAGATTTTAATTTTTTTTTTTTATATTATATTTCAAGTAAGCACTTTTTTTTATTACGAATTTTTTCGCCAATCCGCATGCCTTTACCTTTTACTGAATCGAAAAAACGCCTCAGATTCCTAGACTAGTAGAGCAACATTTTCCTTCGGAATCCTCATGACCTCTTTCGAAAACCAGCCAGCGTTTAAAATAGAACGTATTTCAAAATTGGAATGCCGTGCAAAAACCAACTCCGGACTAATGACGATGGAATCTCTTTGTATACGACTAAGTATTTATTCTGCGAATCGAACACTTAGACGGCTCAGGTTTCCGAACGGGCTTTTTTATTTTTAATTGTTGGCTGGTTAGGGGTCCACACAAAGTAGTGGCATTATAAAAGTTTTTAGGTAAGTAAGAATTAAAAAAAAACTATAAGTTGTCAACTTTCCACAAGTGCAAAGTTTTCACGGGATGCAAACAGAGTTGTGAGCGACAATTAGTCTATGTAAATAAAAACTACTGGACCTCTTGGCAGATATCATGTGTTACATAGAATCATAGAGTTGCAGTGAGAAGGGAGTTTCGGATAGACAACGGGTATTGTCCATAAATTGTATGATAAATCGCGGGCAAAAGCTACTTAATTACATTCTAGGTTTTATAAAAGTCTTCCCTCATTTCCTACGGAACCTTTACAATAACCATCCAATTCGCAGATGACTTTAAAAATTCCAATTTCTCTGTTCTATTCTAGGCGGTGCCACGGAAATCGTGTCGTGCTTGTTTAACAAGTCGAAACTGTATGCTACCGTCTTCTTCACAATCCCTTCGTGAAGAATCGACCTCTTTGTGTTTTATGTCACCCTGGTACCTACTTCATATTTTTTTATTGTTAGCGATAAAGTCATAGCCGCCCGATTAATAATGATTATGATTATTAATCAACCCATTCATCTTTCATCTTCTCGTGATTTACGTAATTAAGGTACAAATTGAAAATTGTCCAACTCAAATTATACATCAAATCAGAAAAGTGCCAATTTTAAATACCTACTAAGTACATCAAATATAAGGAAAGTTGTCCATCCAGAATATTGACAATTAATTACAATACTAGATGAAAAAAAACCCGCCTGTATAACTCCCGTTCCCATGGGAATTCCGGGAAAATATATATCCTATGTCACTCGCGGAACTGAGACGAATCTAATGACACCTCACACTTCAAAATCCATTGAGCCGTTTAGGCCCCAGGGCCTGCCAAAAATGATACATACATACATACATACGCTCGAAAATAGTAGATTGTTCAACAAGGGATGAAAATAACCGTGATATTGGAGGAGCACAGCGAGAGTGCCAATATTTCGAGGGTGATATTGGTGTTTTTCCCGAGTTAAACACTCTGCTTTTCATTTAGACTACAAGGAAAGTAAGAAAATATTAGTAGATATAAATAAATAAAAATGTCTAAACTGGTCAATATGATCGTTGTAAAATATTTCAATAAAGTTTATTATCCACATACAACCATTATAAACAATAATTAAGTTAACAAAATTCAAAATATTCAATATAATAATCAATGAAAACAGTAGATAGGTATTTTAGTAAATTTATTTGTAAAATAAGTAAACTAAGTAACCAATTTGAACCAAGGAGTTAAGCTGTATGGAGTTAGGCTGTGTGGACATAAATATAACACTGTCGTTTACCGTGTTTTTTTCTTAAGATTTTTTTTACTTTTCAGGTTTAAGTAACTAAATAAGAAACTAATGTAAATAAATAATTTAATTTAATAATATTTCACTGGCATTATAAAGTTTGTAATATGACTAATTAAGAAAAAAAAAACTCAATACCTACTTAATTATACCATGTATATGCCGTAATGCTTGGCTGAATGCGTACGTGTTCCATTGACGGATCGTTTTCAAAAAATTTGTACATAGTTAACGGCTTAATCAAAACAAAAATCACGATCGCTATTTTTGTGTAATGAAAGTTAGTCATACAAAAAAACACGTTTTTTGTATGGGAGCCCCCTCAAATTTTGTTTTATTTTATTTAAATTATTTATTTTTAAAGTGAATATACACCGTGAAATTTTAGTGGTTGTTTTCCCGAAACGAGGTGATTTAGTTTCGATTGTACAATCGATTTATAGTTACTATTTTGACTAGAGTCAAAAATCCAATTGTGAAAAACGAAAGTCGAAAATGACCGCACACCAATAGTAACGCTTCGTTGGTACAAGTAGCGTACGATCGTACGATAGGTTAGGTACCAACGAAGCGTTACTATTGGTTTGCGGTCATTTTCGACTTTCGTTTTTCACAATTGGATTTTTGACTCTAGTCAAAATAGTAATTATAAATCGATTGTACAATCGATACTAAATCACCTCGTTTCGGGAAAACAACCAATCAAATTTCACGGTGTGTAACTAAATATTCTGTGAATATTTCAAGCGTCTACCTGTTAAATTATCAATATCGAGCAAAAACGAGCAAAAAAATCACGTTTGTTGTATGGGAGCCCCCTTAAATATTTATTTTATTCTGGTTTTTAGTAATTGTTGTTATAGCGGCAAACGAAATACATCATCTGTGAAAATTTCAACTGTCTAACTATCACGGTTTGTGAGATACAGCCTGGTGACTGACGGACAGACGGACAGACGGAGAGATTTCCTCACGATGTTTTCCTTCACCGTAAAGCTTTTGGGGATAGTTGCAATACAGGGTTATTTGTAATGCACTAGCATCCTTTTAACCCTAAACTCCTACCACTTAAACAATTTTTTTTTGTTTTACGGCTTTTGTCATAACTTAATATTTTTGGTGTAACAACGTTTTGAAAATTGGAGATTACCTCTTATTTTTACGATACTCTGTGTATTTGTATGGTAAAAAGTGCTTCATTTTAAAAAGTCGTAAAACAAAAAACATTTGTTTGAGTGATAGGAATTCAGGGTTAAGAGGATGTCAGTGAATTACAAATAACCCTGTAGAGAGATCTCTCTCGGTTTTTTAACTTGACTCGCATTTTAGAATTACTGTTTTATGACGACATACATTTTAGCAGCCATTCTGAGTACGAAAGTAATTTGTTTTAATGTACCGCGAATACTTCGTCGCTGATCAAACATATGTAAACGAGATAGCCCGGAACGCCTCGAAATGAAGCCATTGTAAATTAACAGCGTTTAATGACGATTTAATTAAAGCTGATTAACATTAACGACCCATTTTATGGGTCTGGTAACTGTTTTCACGCGTTTTACGCATATTAAAGTTTACCTTTAAGTCCAACTATAACTTTGTCTTGCGACTTCGATATTTTCCTTCCCTTTAAAATGGCTCAGGACAACTTACACAGTACCATTTCGCCACCTTCTTAAATCGTTCACAGTGCCATGTCGTCAGCCTACAATTCCTAAATCCACCTTCCTAACTCATCCACTTTCTGATACCTATCGTTAATATCCCATTTTGTCTACATTCCTATTTCGACTACAGTGCCAACTTTACTTTCTTTTATCGACCACAGTACAACTCTGTCTTCATTCCTTTATCGACCACAATGCTGCTTGGTATAAATAGGAATTGACGAGTCTACTTAGCGTCCAAAGTCCGAGGTCGGCTCAATAGGAGCACCCTTCGGCATGCTAAGAAAACCACCCTTTGCTGAGCTGCCCGTCTGGCGGCTCGCCCTCTCTCCGGTAAGCTGTAAAAGCCGTCGAGGCTAACAGCAACAGTCCGTCCGAAAAAAAAAATAGAACTGTAGTCGAAATAAGACTGTTGACGAGTTGAAACGATTGAATTACCGCTCGCAAATCGTGTTGGGCAGTTCCTGAATTTAGCCCCAGTAGTACGTACAGATACTATAAAAAAACCGGCCAAGAGCGTGTCGGACACGCCCAAGGTAGGGTTCCGTAGCCATTACGAAAAAATCAAGTAATATTTTTCTAAGGATTTCGTATGTGTACGGAATCATCCAAGTTTAGGTATGTTTTATACCTTAGGCTACTATTTACTCTTAAACTACAAATAATTTGCAAGCAATCTTAGCCGCTATAATTTTCCTAGTAAATTTGATTTATTTACTACCCTTCTGAATTTTTTCAAATTTTTCCACCCAACAGTTTAGATTTTAGAGGGGGGGGGGGGACGGCCGATTTTAATGAAAATTTTCACTTTAAAGTTGAATATTTCGCAAACAGATCACTGAATAGAAAAATCATGCTAGCAACCCCGCAATTATTTTAAAAGACCTATCCAACGATACCCCACACTATAGGGTTAGCCGAGAAAAAAAAAATCACCCCCACTTTACGTCTATGGGAGGTACCCTAAAAAAATTTTTTTTAGTTTTTTTTTATTCAATCACTTTGTCGGCGTGACTGATATATATATTGATGCCAAATTACAGCTTCCTAGTACTAACAGTCTCTGAGCTTAGCCGCGGACAGACAGTCAGGTTGACAGACAGACGGACAGACATGGCGAAACTATAAGGGTTCCTAGTTGACTACGGAACCCTAAAAAAGAGCTCTGACAACTGATGTTTAACTGCCTTTAAAACCCACTACCCTTCTGCTTGAGAGGCCAGGTCAAACCAACAGGATACCACTACTTAAGTATATAAGACGTCAATTTATACGACGTTTTAAAAATAAATTTTAATTGATGAAGGCATTTTAAGCACTAAATCAATGGTTTTTTTTGCGTAAATAAATCTTTTTGTTAATGGACCAACCGGTTTGCTTGTCTATGTTCACATAATATTGATATACAGATGAGAGAGACAGGTAAATTGGTGGATTCGGTACAAATATCTTATTAAAAAACCGGCCAAGTGCGAATCGGACCGTACCGTACCGTACGAATTTTGGGTATGTCAAAACATACGCCGTAAACAGCCGTAACTTTCTATAATAATCCAGTGTACGCAGTGTGAGATCATTTTATATCGGTTAGTCAGGACGATTAAGGGCCTAAGCGCTAAGCACACGGCGCGTTATTTAAAAAACGCCGTGTGCTAGGGGCTTTAAGGCTATTTATTCTATTGGAATGAAGAACGGGCTGTAAATGCGCGTTCCTAAAACGCGCGTCGACGGCGCGATAAAATAAAAATCGTGCGTGCAGTTCCTCCGCGCGGAAGAAGTGAAACTTCGTAATGTGGAAATGAAAAAGGCACTTATACATCAATATGAACCTTATTGCAATAACTTCAAGAACTAAATTTACTTATGCATCTATGTGTTTAAATTACTCACTAGATGGCGCTTTTATCAAGTCTCATATATTTGCACTATCGAAGTTTTTAACATCCGTTAGTATGCGAGATTACTTGCTTCGGCAGTACATATACTAATGCTTACATACCCCCTCCATCCATGGTAGCGTTAAACGTTTAACGCAACCTTGTTGGAAGTCGCATTAGAAGTTTCACTTCAATAAATTGTCAAACATGTGCGGAAAAATTGATTACAGGTGTAGATTTAATTAAACGTACAAGTAGCGTACGATCGTACAATAGGTTAGGTACCAACGAAGCGTTACTATTGGTTTGCGGTCATTTACGACTTTCGTTTTTCACAATTGGATTTTTGACTCTAGTCAAAATAGTAATTATAAATCGATTGTACAATCGATACTAAATTACCTCGTTTCGGGAAAACAACCACTAAAATTTCACGGTGTTATACATCGTAATTTTATTATAAGATTTTTTTAATGAGTAAAAGCTTGCGCCGCGCCGAAGCCATACTGCCCAGAAACTGTTTAGAAGAATATAATTACTTATTTTGTCTTCCATGTCACGTGTCTGACACGCTCGGAGTCTAGAGTAAATAGAATCGACCTTTACGCTGTGTATGACCCATTTCCAATCAAAATTCACAATTTGAAAAGCCCTAAATATTAATTTAGGGTTCTATACGCTCCCATTGTATCTTATTCCATTATTTCCATTCATACACAAAGATCTGTACAGAATTATACCGAGGAACCAATCAGGAGTCACGACCGACGAGGCAAAGCGTTACGCCGTAAAAAGCAGAAATCGTGCGTTCCTTTTCCTTGGCGTCGAAAACGCATTGTGCCCCACCGTCGTGACCCCCTGACACCGCGGGTCACGAGCGAATTGACACGATTTTATTTAAACGTACCTAGGCTTTGTTACGTTTGATTCAATTTTTTTATGAAAAAGCTCAAGTGAGATACTTTTTCAGTCGTGATACATTTTTAGGATTCAAGGATAAAAAAAATCCGGACCCAACTGATGGCCAATGAGGCAAAAAGGTTCTCGAGAGGCGTCCACGGACCGGAAGACGTAGTCTCCAACAAGATGGAGCGACGACCTGGTTAAGGTTGCGGGATCGCGTTGGATGCGGATGGCACGGGAGCGATCTGTTTGGCGAGCCTTGGGGGAGGCCTATGTTCAGCAGTGGACGTCTTTCGGCTGAAATGATGATGATGAAGACCCAAAGGGTGCCAACGGGACCCTAATACTGAGACTCTGCTGTCTGTCTGTCCGTCACTGGGCACTATCTCTTAAATCATAATAAACACTTGAAATTTTCACCGATTATGTATTACTGGAGCCTCTATAACAACAAATATCGATAGGTACCTCTACGCGTTCCCTAGTTAAAGGGTCTTGACAGACTGACGAACAGACGGACGGACAACAAAGTTGTTGCGTTTCACTTTTTGAGGTACGGAACCCTAAAAACCGGTCAAGATCGAGTCGTCCTCGTACATGAAGGGTTGGCCCCCTTTGGCTACGGAACCCAGAAAACACTATACTATTTACAGTATGGATTTCCGCAAAGTGCCTCTTGATTCAATAATAATAATACCTAATATGATTATTTATTTAGACGTTTCGAACCATTTTAATCAATAACTAAATGAAGTTGCCTATGACTTAACTTGCACTCAGAGACGTCAATTAACATAGTAATGAGCTATTAAAGGTGACATCTTTAAATGCGACAGTGTCAACGTACCCATTACCAAGCCAGTCGTAAACAACGGTTGCTAGGCAACGAAGACCTAGGACTTGTATTCTCCTCTAATATTTAATGCATTTATGCGTACTACATAAAGTAGCACAGTAACTGGAAATTACGCATTTTGAAAAATCACGTGATATTTGGCGGGACCCAGCCAAATGTCACGACACCTCGCCAAGAGACAAAATCGCTTCACATAATGAATAGAGGCCCTCTAACACCAAGGCAAGTTTTGCTCGCAGTCTTCCGAAGTTTTTGAGCTATGCGGGAATAGATGGCGACTTATTAGTTTAGCTACTTGCCAAAAGATGGCGCCACTAAACATCAAAACGTTGACGGATCGATTTGTAAACCTACCCAGAATACCCTCAAATTTGTGTATATATTTGATTTGACTTGACTTGTATGTAAACTCAACATTGTACAGTCAAGTGTAAAAATATGGGTGCACACAACTTGCTCATAAATATGTCCCATAGCTCTTATGTCGTCGAATTAAGGTATAGATATACGGGCACAGCTAGTAGGTATATAAAGATGGGAGAATTAAATCGATACCTACTTATTTTTGCGCTTGACCGTACAAAAAAAAATAAGAAAATACAATACACTATCGATAACCGTTGAGATTACGTACAAAGGCGAACTTATCCCTTTAAGTGATATCTACCAGTCGACCTTTGAGTGGATGAAAGGAGCATTTAGCAAGGGGCCGACAAGAAGCAAGATAAAAAGTCAGAAGTAGTAAATAAATAAATAAATAAATATCACGGGACAATTCACACCAATTGACCTAGTCCCAAACTAAGCAAAGCTTGTGTTATGGGTACTAGACAACGGATAAACATACTTTTATGGATAGATACATACTTTAATACATATAACACCCAAGACTCGAGAGCAAACATTCGCATTTTTTATACAAATATCTGCTCCGACGTGGGAATCGAACCCGGGACCTCAAGCTTTGTAGTCAGGTTCTCTAACCACTAGGCCATTTGGTAGTCTATAGTGAAAGTTATCTTTATCTTAACTATTTTATACATGTTTATGGGTTTGGAGCGGGAACTGTAGTTTTTCCGGATTAAATCTTACTCTTACTAATATTATAAACGCGAAAGTTTGTATGGATGGATGGATGTTTGTTACTCTTTCACGCTAAAACGGTTCGACGGATTTGATGAAATTAGGCACATATATAGTTTATAACCTGGAGTAACATATAGGATACTTTTTATCCCGGAAAATTGCATATATCACGAGGGATAGCGATAGTCAAATTCTTCGCAGGCGGAGTTGCGAGCAACAGGGGCACCTATCGATGTTTAGAAAATTTTATTTCCGAAGGTTTAAAATGCCGAAAACTTAATTTGTCCGAAAGCATTTTTTTCTGAAACTTTAAATATTACAGGATTTATTTCAGGACCATCATGTAGAACCCTTTAGGGTAGGTTAGGGTTGTTTTATAAAAATCCTGAAATATATACAGTTTCAGAATAAAAATGCATTCGGATAAATGAAGCATTCGGGATTTTAAATATTCGGAAAAAAATTTTCGAGGATATGATAGGTAACCATTTATATAATGTCTGCTTCAAGATCACAGTCTATCTACTTGATGACATCATTTCATGCGATTTGAGAACCTTTCTACGAGCGATGTGCCCTGCCCACTGCGACTTAAGTCTGGTGATTCTTCGAGCTATGCGGCTTTAGTTCTTGCGCGGATTTCATCATTACTAATGCGATCGCAAAAGAAAAAAAAACCGGCCAAGAGCGTGTCGGACACGCCCAAGGTAGGGTTCCGTAGCCATTACGAAAAAATCAAGTCATATTTTTCTAAGGATTTCGTATGTGTACGGAATCATCCAAGTTTAGGTATGTTTTATACCTTAGGCTACTATTTACTCTTAAACTACAAATAATTTCCAAGCAATCTTAGCCGCTATAATTTTCCTAGTAAATTTGATATATTTACTACCCTTCTGAATTTTTTCAAATTTCTACCCAACAGATTTTTCACTTTAAAGTTGAATATTTCGCAAACAGATCACTGAATAGAAAAATCATGTTAGCAACCCCGCAATGATTTTAAAAGACCTATCCAACGATACCCCACACTATAGGGTTAGCCGAGAAAAAAAAAATCACCCCCACTTTACGTCTATGGGAGGTACCCTAAAAAAAATTTTTTTACTTTTTTTTATTCAATCACTTTGTCGGCGTGACTAATATATATATTGATGCCAAATTACAGCTTTCTAGTACTAACAGTCTCTGAGCTTAGCCGCGGACAGACAGACAGACAGACAGACAGACGGACAGACATGGCGAAACTATAAGGGTTCCTAGTTGACTACGGAACCCTAAAAACACGCGTACTAAATTTAGAACTCTGTGTGACATTAAGTTTCAAATTTTACTGATTAAAATTTGACGTGGGTCTTACGAGGTTAGCAGAACGTTTTAAGCTCTAAAACGTTTATAATGCCTTTTTCGTATTACGCGAATAGAAATCAGAGATATTTACGAAATATTACTTAAGTATTTTAAGCAATCATTCTGTAGTATCAACACGTCACCCCTCACAAGCTTATCCCAGAAAACTGCATTTATCATCCAAATCATCAGTCATCGTCATCGCAGTCATCCATCATCTGTAGCCACATGCATTCTGCATCTCTCCCATGCATCACACTTCAAATATGCATTGTAGTTTCCGAGATATGACGAGTTTTATCAACGACCTTCATTTGGCTTTGGGGGATTTTCATAAAATTAAAAATTTTAAAACCCCCCAACGCAATTATGTGACTCGTATGTTTTGAACATTAAGTCAATGCTCATTATTTAAAATATTATGCCTTAAAAAAAATTACCAAGTGTATTTCGGCCTCATACGAAATTCGAACGTATTTATTAGCAACTAGCTGATGCCTTCGGCTTCGCCCCCGCTCTGGTAGATAAAAGCGTGTTTTCCCGTGGGAATGAGATATTTTCCCGTGGTAAAAAGTAGCCTCTATGTCACTCTCCAGCCTATGAACTATGTCCATACAAAAAATCACGGCAAAGTCGCTGAGTTTCGACGTGAAAGGACAAACAAATAAAGAAACAAACACTTTCACATTTATAATGAACTAGCCTTCCGTCCGCAGCTTCGCCCGCGATAAATTAATTTTCCCGTAGGAAAAGGTATTTTTTAATACAGTTGCTCAAAAAGTGGCGTATTGCAGGGACGTATAGCGTTCGGGATGTGGGCTATTACATACTCGAGCTTTTTCTTTACCTTTTCCGAACTCGTGCGTTCTCTTTCCCAACTGTCAAAATAATGTCTATTAAAAAGAAAAAACCAACCACGAAGTTTTTACTAAAAAAAAATCATCGAAGTTTTTATGATTCATGCAAATATTTCTAAAAAGAAGCTACTAATTTGTTTCAATATCAGATTTAATGATTTGATTCAATGAGTTAGTTAGGTTTCATTTCATTTCATCTTATTAAATTTCATTTTCATTTCATATCAATAAAAAAATTCTACTGAAGACTTGGCTGTATGGGCATAGTTCCCTTTGCCTACCCAGAATGGGTGAAGAAAACAAAAAAAATCTCTGCTTATATTCTTTTACGGTTGGCGCCATTTTCCAAAAATGTTCTTTGCGAGTTTAGTTGTTTGTTGCACAAAATGAGTAATTTCAACGATATTTTATTTGAATTAACACCACCGGAACTCAGTATAATTGCACAAAATGCTTCGGAGAACATTTTACCGGAAAAGTCAAAAAGTCGCTACATATCTACATACGACGAATTTATTGCGTGGAGAGAAAAGAAAAAAGCAAATAGTTTTTCAGGAAATGTTATGTTGGCAAGTTGGCATACTTCTCCGAACTCTCATCAAAATTAAAACCTGCTACGTTATGGTCGAGGTTTTCGATGATAAAAAGTATACTGAAAATAAGGAACAACGTGGATATAAGTGAATACCCAAAACTAAATGCTTCCTTAAAACGACAATCAGACGGTTTTACAACTAAAAAGTCGAAAATATTAACATCGAATGAAGTGGAAAGGTTATTGAACGAAGCTCCCGATGATCGTTATTTAGCCACAAAGGTAATTTATTAATAAATACTTATATTTTTCTTTAGTATTCAGTTTACGAAATCGCAAAATACAGTCAATATATTATTTAAAAAAATATTAATCAAATCCCTTTTTTTGTAGGTTGCGCTGATTTTTGGCGTTGTTGGAGCTTGCCGCACAAGCCAATATTACTTTAAAAGATACATATGTTATATATGTGAATTATAACTTTTATAAGAAATAAATGATTGGTTAGTTGAGTTTATTGTGTTTTCATTATTTTATTAAATTGCTACATTTTTTCGCAACTGTATTAAAAATAGTTGTTCAGTACACGTGCGGAACCGTCATTGCAACTTGTTCCGACTGTCAACCCTCACCTTCGGCTACGCCTCGGCTCGGGTAGACATTTGTCGGAACTCATTGCAATCACAGGCTTTCCGCACTCGTAATGAAATATACTATTCCCGCGGTAAAAAGTAGCCTAAAATCGCTGTCAATTGAAATTGCGAACATTGTAAATAAACCATTTAACCTTTTGACCGCCACGCATCGTTTTTGTTTGGAACAAAATTGATTCTTATGCGGATGCGGGTAGGTTTAATTTAGTATTACCGTACTGTCGTCTATAGCCGACGCTGGCGGTCAAAAGGTAATGAAATATCCATATTCTAGCACTTGTTTATTGTTTTCATGGTTTAAGATAGTGTTGTGGTAAGTATTGATTAAATAACACGTGTATTTACCAGTATCTGATGAGGGAAATTGATATTAAAGACATTTTAAATACAAAGTTTGTTTACATTGTTTGCAATTTCAATTGACTGACAGTTTATGTCACTCAGTGATAATGTAGCTTTCTAACGGCAAAATAATTTTTGTAATCGGTCCAGATAGTATAGATATAGATTAGAGCGATCTGCCCCTGCTTCGAACGGGTGCAACTATATTATATATGCATGTATTATACAGGGTTATTTGTAATTCACTAGCATCCTTTTAACCCTAAACTCCTACCACTTAAACAATTAATGTTTTTTGTTTTACGGCTTTTATCATAACTTAATATTTTTGGTGTAATAACGTTTTGAAAATTTGAGATTACCTCTTATTTTTACGATACTCTGTGTATTTGTTTGTATGGGAAAAAAAGTGCGTCATTTTAAAAAGTCGTAAAACAAAAAACATTTGTTTGAGTGATAGGAATTCAGGGTTAAGAGGATGTCAGTGAATTACAAATAACCCTGTATATGAGAGAGAGAGAGAGAGAGATATTTATTTACACATATTCGATACACAGGAAATACAGTTGACAGGAAAAGATACAAAAAATCATCGAATAGTATAAATTGGGCCCCACTATTCTATATCGATGCCCACTCAGCATAATGTTGCGGCAAACCATAACGCTGTTTTTCAGTGGGACCCATTTAAAAACTAAACACAAAAAAAAAACATTGTGATGACACGAACGCCAGCGCAAAGCGTAGTTCGCAACAAAACCAAGATCCCCCTTTAATACCCCCGCACCCCCCCCTTCCTTTTATTCACCGACATTTGCACATGTAATGTTACGACATTTTATTGTACTTAATGTAATTCCTTTCCAATCCTACTCCTACTCCTAGGTCTGCGGAAGCCTCCCGCACAAAAACAATGTCTATTCCGGCTTTGACGGCCATCCAGAGTTGATAAACAGTAGTATTAGTAGGTACTTAATGTACTTATGTAGGGGAGGACGATTGAAAACCCTTCTTGGTGTGGAAAAGATGTTTTAATGTTCCCCAAAGGTTGGTAGGTTTCACAGGAAAGTAATTATACACAATAAAGTCTTGAAGATTTCGCGGAGCGTACGTGCGGCTCGGTCGGATGGTGGCCGTAGAGAGAGCGAGCGAGAGGTCCCGAGCGAGCGAGAAGGTCGGTAGGTTGCGTTCGCAAATAACGTTAAGGGCGCGCTACACTTATATTTAATTTTTTTTTGATGATCTCGTAATTAATGAACCTATCTACTTATCTATTTAAGAAGGACATTCCATGATCAGATTGGGGATGTCTTAAAGAAGGGTCAGGTCAAGAGTAGGTACCTACCCGAAACCGGCGAGCATGTATGAAAAGACTCACCATGTCAGGATCATGTCAGGATCTTAGCAGATCCTCCTTCTTCTTTGCTGAGAAGGAGTCGTGATTGTATGTATGTATGTATCTATTCACACTTCACTTCACGTTGTCTCTGGACTTAGAGTGGTGTTACCACATCTAATCACCTATACCATGTTACAGTAGACCACTTTAGCCTAGTTGGTAGTGACCCTGCCTACGAAGCAAGAGGTCCTGGGTTCGAATCCCGGTAAGGGCATTTATTTGTGTGATGAGCACGAATATTTGTTCCTGAGTTATGGATGTTTTCTATGTATTTAAGTATTTATTTATCTATATAAGTATGTTTATCGTCGTCTAGTACCCATAGTACAAGCTTTGCTTAGTTTGGGACTAGGTCGATTTGTGCAAGATTGTCCCCAAATATTTATTTTATTTATTTTTATTTTTTTATATCACTGAACGTGTCTAATGGAATGATAAAACTAGTTGACTTTGCCAGTTAGTTTCGTCAACTCGCTGCGTGTTTCAGGGATTTTATCAAGTCACTAAACAAATCTGAACCTCTACCATGAGTTTACACTAAGTTTACGTGACTGTACTCGCTAGCGACGGCGTAAATTATTTGTATGGAGAATTTGTACAGCGCCTCTAGCGGTCACTTACGGAAGTACAATTCTCCATACAAATCATTTACGCCGTCGCTAGCGAGTACGGTCACTGTGAATTAGTGTAAACTCATGGTAGAGGTACTGGTGAAATGAGAAAACGAGTTACCTCTTTTGGCTGGTTTTGTCATTTCACTAAACAGATTTGGAGATTTGATTCCATGTTTGTTTTTTCTAGGCAAATGATAAAATGGAATCCCCGTTAACATCGTGCGTAATTTTGGTCACACAGACAGCGGAGGCGTGGCGGTGCGGTGGCGGTGGCGGTTGTAATATTCTAACTTGTATGAACGAGCACAACCGTCCATACAAGTTAGAATATTACAACCGTCACCGCCACCGCATCGCCACGCCTCCGCTGTCTGTGTGACCAAATTACGGGTCACTAAAGTACGCAGAGGGTCGTGGGTTCTCTGAGTTTTTCGGAATTTATGCGCGAAATTACATTTGAAATTTACCATGAGCTTTACGGCGAAGGAAAACATCGTGAGGAAACCTGCATACACCTGCGAAGAAATTCAATGGTGTGTGTCAAGTTCCCAGTCGGCATGGCCCGCGTGGGAACTACGGCCCAAGCCCTCTCAATCTGAGAGGAGGCCTGTGCCCTGCAGTGGGACGTATATTGGCTGGGATGATGATGAATGATGATATAAGTGAGTATACATATACAGACCTACATATTATATGTAGAAGCTGAATGTGTCAAGAATTCGGAGTTGCATAATTTTTGGCGACATCTAACATCTCTAACATCAATTTGAATTAAAAAACACTTCAATAAATAAATGTCCAATAGGATTTCCTGTTTTTGGTATCAGCAATAAATATATATTTTTATGCGAAAGTGGCTCTCAAACATTTATAGTTTTACTGGACTAATTTTAAAGCAAAAAACCGGCCAAGAGCGTGTCGCGCCTTGCGTAGTGTAGGGTTCCGTACATGTACGGTCGCGTGCTTTAATTTGGGACAAATTTCGAAAAATATCCTTTGATTTTCCATACAATATGACTGTCAACCTTAAGTGGGTCCCAAATTAAAGCTCGTAACTGTTCACTCTGTCTGTCAGTTATCTCTGCAAGCTGATCCGATTTAGATGAAATTTGGAATAAATAAATAAATAAATAAATAAATATTAGGGGACAATCTTACACAAATCGACCTAGTCCCAAACTAAGCAAAGCTTGTACTATGGGTACTAGACGACGATAAACATACTTATATAGATAAATAAATACTTAAATACATAGAAAACATCCATAACTCAGGAACAAATATTCGTGCTCATCACACAAATAAATGCCCTTACCGGGATTTGAACCCAGGACCTCTTGCTTCTTAGGCAGGGTCACTACCAACTAGGCTAAAGCGGTCGTTAAATGATGAATGAATGAAGCTTAGTTTGGGTTTAGCTTGAGACTGTACGAAGGACATAGGATAGTTTTTATCCCGAAAATATGCATAGTTCCCGCGGGATAGGGAAATTCTTCGCAGCGCAAACGGACCCGCGGGAAATAGTTATTATTCGTGAAATACTTTTGTATTTAATATTAGTAGGGGAGAAATGGTATGTAATGGTCACACACGTATTGAAGAAAATTCAAATTTATGAAGCTTCCTATATGTAAGAAGCGTTTATTGTTTAAATTATTGTAATGAAATGGAATAATTGTCTAATTTATTGAATCAGGCTTCACTTTACGGAGGTCCAAATTACTCACCCGCGACCTTACGATAGTTACGTTTATATAAGAAATGCGTGTTCATGCAGTTCCTCCACCTTCACACTGTACGAACACACACAAATCACACAAACCCAACTATCACCACCACCAAACTACACTGACGCCTTGCGAACTCTACCAGAAATCATATGCGCTTCGATTGGCTCGTCTCGGCGGGGGCACTCCCGTGCCCCCAGATTCAGAGTAGGTAACCGTACCTGTACACCTACCCTATGGTTGGTATTTGGTACCATGAGTGAGGTAAATACCTCATATGGACAATGTTGACTTAATAGCGATTTTAAAACTATCAAAGTTGCCCTAATTTGATAAAAGGCACCTACCTCAGTTTACAGTAACTGTCTCTAAAAATAATAAGCCATGGAAGGACATTCAGACAGATGGACATAAAGAACCTATTAAGGCATCTCCTGTACTTTTCTGGTAGCAGTTCGTTTTTGCTGTGGGAAACAGTTCTAACCTAACCTAACCTACTTTTCCGGTAGCAGTTCGTTTTTGTTGAGGGATGCAGTTCTAACCTAACCTAACCTGCTTTTCCGGTAGCAGTTCGTTTTTGTTGGGGGATGCAGTTCAAATCTAACCTAAACTACTTTTCCTGTAGCAGTTCGTTTTTGCTGGGGGATGCAGTTTTAACCTAACCTAACCTACTTTTCCGGTAGCAGTTCGTTTTTGTTGAGAGATGCAGTTCTAACCTAACCTAACCTGCTTTTCCGGTAGCAGTTCGTTTTTGTTGGGGGATGCAGTTCAAATCTAACCTAACCTACTTTTCCTGTAGCAGTTCGTTTTTTGCTGGGGGATGCAGTTCTAACTAACCTAACCTACTTTTCCGGTAGCACTTCGTTTTTGTTGGGGGACGCAGTTCAAACCTAACCTAACCTACTTTTCCTGTAGCAGTTCGTTTTTTGCTGGGGGATGCAGTTCTAACCTAACCTAACCTACTTTTCCTGTAGCAGTTCGTTTTTTGCTGGGGGATGCAGTTCTAACCTAACCTAACCTACTTTTCCTGTAGCAGTTCGTTTTTGCTGGGGGATGCAGTTCTAACCTAACCTAACCTACTTTTCCTGTAGCAGTTCGTTTTTGCTGGGGGATGCAGTTCTAACCTAACCTAACCTACTTTTCCTGTAGCAGTTCGTTTTTGCTGGGGGATGCAGTTCTAACCTAACCTAACCTACTTTTCCTGTAGCAGTTCGTTTTTGCTGGGGGATGCAGTTCTAACTAACCTAACCTACTTTTCCGGTAGCACTTCGTTTTTGTTGGGGGACGCAGTTCAAACCTAACCTAACCTACTTTTCCGGTAGCACTTCGTTTTTGTTGGGGGATGCAGTTCAAACCTAACCTAACCTACTTTTCCGGTAGCACTTCGTTTTTGTTGGGGGACGCAGTTCTAACCTAACCTAACCTACTTTTCCTGTAGCAGTTCGTTTTTGCTGGGGGATGCAGTTCAAACCTAACCTAACCTACTTTTCCGGTAGCACTTCGTTTTTGTTGGGGGATGCAGTTTTAACCTAACCTAACCTACTTTTCCGGTAGCAGTTCGTTTTTGTTGGGGGATGCAGTTCAAACCTAACCTAGCCTACTTTTCCGGTAGCAGTTCGTTTTTGTTGGGGGATGCAGTTTTAACCTAACCTAACCTACTTTTCCGGTAGCAGTTCGTTTTTGTTGGGGGATGCAGTTCAAACCTAACCTAACCTACTTTTCCGGTAGCAGTTCGTTTTTGTTGGGGGATGCAGTTTTAACCTAACCTAACCTACTTTTCCGGTAGCAGTTCGTTTTTGTTGGGGGATGCAGTTCAAACCTAACCTAACCTACTTTTCCGGTAGCAGTTCGTTTTTGTTGGGGGATGCAGTTTTAACCTAACCTAACCTACTTTTCCGGTAGCAGTTCGTTTTTGTTGGGGGATGCAGTTTTAACCTAACCTAACCTACTTTTCCGGTAGCAGTTCGTTTTTGTTGGGGGATGCAGTTCAAACCTAACCTAACCTACTTTTCCGGTAGCAGTTCGTTTTTGTTGGGGGACGCAGTTCTAACCTAACCTAACCTACTTTTCCTGTAGCAGTTCGTTTTTGCTGGGGGATGCAGTTCAAACCTAACCTAACCTACTTTTCCGGTAGCACTTCGTTTTTGTTGGGGGATGCAGTTCTAACCTAACCTAACCTACTTTTCCTGTAGCAGTTCGTTTTTGCTGGGGGATGCAGTTCTAACCTAACCTAACCTACTTTTCCGGTAGCACTTCGTTTTTGTTGGGGGATGCAGTTCTAACTTAACCTAACCTACTTTTCTGGTAGCAGTTAGTTTTTGTTGGGGGATGCAGTTCTAACTTAACCTAACCTACTTTTCTGGTAGCAGTTAGTTTTTGTTGGGGGATGCAGTTCTGACCTAACCTACTTTTCTGGTAGCAGTTCGTTTTTGTTGGGGGATGCAGTTCTAACCTAACCTACTTTTCTACCTAAATGAAACTTTGGTATGGTTTTTTAATGCGGGGGGCTTTGCCCCCCGAGCCCCCCTATTTCTCTATACCCTAATAACTTGGGTAAGTTATGCAGAGTCGTTTTATAGGCTGTTATAAAAATGATCATCTCGTTTTTGCAATAAATATAATATAGATATTTTTAGTATGTAGTAAATCTGGGATTATGTCTGTAATACATTATATCAACAAAGGTTATGCCACTTGAACGTTAGATAAAATAAACGTTATACCATAAGTTCATTATAAAAAATATGCATTTTACTTAAAGAATGTTAATTAAAGAGGTTCCGTTTTTTGCCATTTGGCTACGGAACACTAAAAAGATTAAAAAAATTTTTTTTTTCACTTTTAGTGTTTTTCTTGAATATCTAATATTAAAAATCTCGTGTCACGGTGTTTGTTATCGAACTCCTCCGAAACAGCTTGGCCGATTTTATTGAAACTTTTTTGTCTGTATTTGGTAGGTCTGAGAATAGGGCTATTTTTTATACCTACCCCTATTTTTCGCGGACGGAGTCGCGGGCAACAGCTAGTAATAATTTATAAGGCAACCGTTACTGACTATCAAACGCACAGCTCAAACCAATGATCTTGTGTTGAAATTTGGCACGCAGATAACTATTATGACGTAAGCATCCGCTAAAAAGGGACTTTTTGAAATTCCCACGAGATAGGGAAAAAGTGGAATTAATATATTCAATTCAATGGGACTCTCTCTATCTCAGTAACCATTCCTTCAGGGTCATAGAGGTGCGGCAAAAAGGGACTTTTGGAATTTCCCGCGGGACAGAGGTCAGGAGTGACCGTGCAGTTAATTTGTGGGCGGAGAAATCGCGAGAAAAATCTAATATTTAATAAAATAGAAGACTACAATTTTGTTATACTTATTAGCTGTACTTGCATTATCATCGATGCGTATTTATGTAAGTACTTATTACTTATTTAGACGACCAGATGGCCTAGTGGTTAGAGAACCTGACTATGAAGCTTGAGGTCCCGGGTTCGATTCCCGTGTCGGGGCAGATATTTGTATCAAAAATACGAATGTTTGTTCTCGGGTCTAATATGTATTTAAGTATGTATCTATCTATATAAGTATGTTTATCCGTTGTCTAGCACCCATAACACAAGCTTTGCTTAGCTTACTTTGGGGCTAGGTCAATTGGTGTGAATTGTCCCGTGATATTTATTATTTATTTTTTTATTTATTTACTTATGCAAAATTTCAGGTCAAAAGCTTGTAAAAACAAAAGAAGCAATCCCCTGTGATATTGAAAAATATGTATAGTATAAATCTTCCCAGGTGAATTTTTCGCTTCGAGCCATTACATTAAATTTGAACCTTAATACTATGACGATACCGTTTGTTTTGAAAGATAAGGGCTCGAATCGAAAAATTCACCTGGGATTATACTAGTATACTAGTGATGGAACCTTTTCACAATCAATTTAACGATGATTTCTTTGACAAATGCTTAAAATGACCGACTGATTGACCGAGCCGTGGTGGCCTAGTGGTTTGAACTATGGTCCCTCAAGCAGAGGGTCGTGGGTTCGAGGCCAGGCTCGCACCTCTTAGTTTTTCGGAATTTATGTGCGAAATTACATTTGTAATTTACCATGAGCTCTACGGTGAAGGAAAACGTCGTGAGGAAACCTGCATAAACCTGAGAAGAAATTCTGTGGTGTATGTGAAGTTCCCAGCCCGCACTGGGCCCGCGTGGGAACTACGGCACAAGCCCTCTCATTCTGAGAGGAGGCCTGTGCCTAGAAGTGGGACGCATATAGGCTGACATTTTCAGCGATACTATGTTACGCGATTAAGTTTCTTAAACCCAGTTTAGATCTGCAAGAAAAATCGTGCAAGTTGCATTACATTGCTCCATCGAGTGCCGCAGTCTAATGCAACTTACACGATTTTTCTTGCAGGTCTAAACTAGGCTTTACAGTAACTATGTGTATATACAAAATCAGGCTCCTAAGAAACTTGTCAAATTCCAAAAACAATTAAAAAAAATAAAACAACTTAAAAAAGAACCAACCTTCAAAAAAATTCCTTTTAAAAAACTTGACACTCACTGTCACTCGACACAAGTACACTTCAGAGAAATGACAAAAATGTCAATTTCTTTGACACACGACCATTCACTGTGACACGGCGTGTGGGACTGAGTGCTCCTCGAAAGAGGCATTACAATAAGAAATACGTTTGTCCTTGTCGCACTCAGGGGTTCTCGCGGGTGCGAGCGGGACAGGTATAATGGCATGCATTGTGCCGTCTCGTTGGACTTTTTTCCGATGATTTCTTTGAAAGATCCAGAGGATCTATATGATCTATAGATCTTTATGGCCTGTGAATTATGGATCCACCGTGGTTCATTGATGGTTCTATAAAATTGTGGTGTTTGGTTATGCACCATTTATAAGGTTTTTGGGTTACGACCTTCTACTTAGGTACGTGGTTAGTTGTTTTTAAATAATTGTTGTACTGATATTAATGGTCAGTTTTCTATCGCTGTTTTGAATTTAATATATTATAGTGTTGTTAATGTGTTAAGTTACCTACCTTACTAATATTATAAATGCGAATGTTTGTATGGATGGATGTGTGGATGTTTGTTAATTGTTACACATATACTTTA
Organism: Archips crataeganus; assembly: GCA_947859365.1. Lineage (NCBI taxonomy): Eukaryota > Metazoa > Arthropoda > Insecta > Lepidoptera > Tortricidae > Archips > Archips crataeganus. The sequence goes on from OX402072.1 coordinate 1,295,255, forward strand.
ACACAATATTATAAAATTTAAAAAATAATATTATAACGACTCGGACTCGCGCACGAAGGGTTCCGTACCATTATCTATAAAAAAGGCAAAAAAACACGTTTAATCTATAGGAGCCCCCCTTAAATATTGGGTTTATTTTAATTTTATTATTTATTTTTATAGTAAATATATTCTGTGAATATTTGAAGCGTCTACCTGTTGCCGTTATTAATATCGAGCAAAAAGATCACGTTTGTTGTATGGGAGCCCCCTTAAATGTTTATTTTATTCTGATTTTTATTAGTATTTTTGCTGTAGCGGCAGCCAAAATATATCATGTGTGAAAATTTCAACAGTCTATAGCTATCGTGGTTCATGCATGAGGTACAGCCTGGTGACTGTTTTAGACTGGTTTCATTAAAGTTATTATAATTAAAACAACACACATCAGTTGCGCAAGACGGTGGACGGAAAGATTTTTATTTTAAAAAAAAAGCACAGGTAACAAAAAAAAGTGACAGATTATGTCAAACGTCAAACTTCAAATTCCACACATTGGACTAATTCACCAACATAAGGTGCAGTATTTAGCATACTCCCGCCTCTTTTAAACAACTACAAAAATGAGATTACACTATAATAAAATTTGACAGAAACAAAAATTCTAAACAGGTAACATTGAGATCAAGGGAAGTTAATAATCAATAATGAACTCTTGTGTTCAAGCTTATAAGATTCATGATCAGACTCTGGAACACTCAATGTCTCCATATATAGCTCTACATAATCAATAGGTGGGATACCAAGGTCAATGACCCAGAAACTGAACATGAATTTGGTAATGACTATGCTAAACCATAAACATACAAAATACTGTTAACATTTGAAAAATGTCACACATTATTTTAGACACACATTAATATACATTGAGCAAAAAATAAACCACACATTTAATTTTTATAACAATAAATTTTCTAGTTATTACACAGCTTATACTGTATACAGCTAGTAACCTATTTTTTATGAGGACAGAACAATGGCTCTGTTCCCTTGGCATCATAGAGTGAGACATCAGCACTATGCATCTAGGCCTGCGGTAACAGAGCTATCATTTTGTTTATACAAAAATAGTGCATAATAATTTAAGATAACCAAACTATATAAATTATTATTTGAGAATTTCTAGATGAACATTAGAATAGGTATGTTTATTACATAGGAAGTGGCACAATTTTAGTAAATTTTAGTAAGGTCTGACATAAACACTATCTTTAATTTTAATTGACACAGCTCTTACTTTATTGTCTTTCCCATGGAACAGCTGGGTTATTCTTCCCATTGGCCATGACAATGGAGGCGCTTTATCCTCTTTTAAAAGTACAAGGCTATTTATATCAATATTTGGTTTATTAGAATGCCATTTGTATCTCATTTGCAGGGAATTAAGATAGTCGGTTCTCCATCTCTTCCAGAAGTTTTGTTTTATCTGGGTTATGAGCTGATATATTTTTAGTCTGTTATCAGGAATGTTTAACACATCAACCTCTGGAAAGGATGTTAAACGATCACCAATGATAAAGTGAGCTGGTGTTAAGCACTGCTCATCAGATGCATCTTCACTTAAAGGGGAAATCGGACGACTATTTACTATGGCTTCTATTTCGATCAGTAAGGTATTAAAATGCTCATACGAAAGTACGTGATTGCCTAGGACGCGTTTCAGGTGATGCTTCAAATTTTTCACCCCTGACTCCCACGCCCCTCCCCAATGCGCCGATGCAGGGGGTATAAAGTGCCATTCAAAGCCTTCTATACTGGCAAAGTCAGATAAAACATTTCATACAGTTAAATATAAGCTTACGCAGTCTGTTTCGCGCGTTTAGCGGCCAGAACCGCGACCACAAGTTGGACAACGTAGTCTCGATACCAGCATGCAGCAGACGCTCATGTTCCTGTAATATAATTAGATCAGTAACGTGATGTTTCGATGGCAATAGCAAGGGATACTTCTGATCCCGGTGAAGAGCCGCGTGCTTCAATCTGCCACCGACACGCAAACATTCATTTTCATCTTTGAAGATGTTAAGATATTTAATTTGGTTGACGGTGAACTTGCAGTCATCTCTGTCAACAGTAGAAGTCAATATTTGGAACTCTTTGCTAAATTCCTCCTTCTGAACGAGCAAAACTATTTTATATGTATTCTCTTTTAATTCTTTTGTAGATATGGGGCCCTTCAAAGTATTGGTAGGGTGCTTGGAATTATGCACAAATCTATAAACATAAGCAAATGTGCGAAGTAGGCGCCACCATTTCGAGAATCTTTGGAATACCGTGGACATGTACGACTCGGGTGCCTCGTGCGAGGCCAACGACACTTGCTTGACTTCCTCAGCGGCTGCAGCACACAACTGGGACGGCGCTTGCCACTGCTCTCTATCAGTTGCCAACCAAGACGGACCCTGAAACCATAGATTATTTTTAACAAAATCTTGGGGCATTTGACCTCTGGAGACGGCATCTGCAGGATTTTCAACAGTATTAACATAACTCCAATTCTGTTGTGTTGTCAGTTCCTGAATTTGAACAACCCTATTTGCGACGAATACCTGCCACCGTGACGGATCTGCCCTGATCCAAGACAAAGTAATCATAGCATCAGACCAGCAATAAACGTCACCTGTATCGACTTTTAAAATCTGAGCAATATTGTTGATGACAAAAAAAAAAAAAAAAAACATTGGTCCTTAAATACCGGAAAAACAATTCTTCGAGTCATTTAACGTCAACACATTGTCCTTGTTGTGCTACGAGGGCGGATTGATCCGGATTGAAAACAACGTGCCTGAGTCGGCGCCGGCGCCCGTGTTTGGTAAACGTGGCTTTGCTTCAACCTTCAATATGGCGCCAGGAAATCAAGAAGAGGCATCTCCGAAGTCAGTAAGCATTGAACTTCAACCGCTTATAAACAAAAGGCGATTTTTGAAAGGGCGTGTCACACACATATCGAATGTAGTGAGCCAAGCGCCCATCGACGAGCTCCCGTTTCACAATGAGCGCTTACGTGAAATTTTGGCCAAGATCGAGGACGTCAACATGAGCATCGAGTCTTTAGACCCCAACGAGCAGGAGGCGGGTCTTCAGCTGGAAACCAGATGTACTGAACTGCTCTTGGCGCTGCAGCGGCGGCAGGGGTTCGCCTGCGCACCGGACGCCAATACACACTCAAGCATGCCTGCAACTTCTAAGCCTTCTTCAGGCGCTAATCTTCTACCTAAAATTTCACTGCCTACCTTTGGAGGAGACTATAACGACTGGCTTAACTTTAAAGATTTGTATACCAGCTTAGTCCATGCCAACCAAGATCTGAATGATGTAAATAAATTCTACTATTTGAAGTCTTGCTTGAAAGGGGAAGCGGCCTCTCTAATATCCACTATCGATCACTGTGCAGCAAACTATGGGAAAGCTTGGGATGCGTTAATGGAAAGATATGATAACAAAGTTTTGATTGCCAACCATCACATTCATTCAATATTAAATTTGCAAAAAATTAACCGTAATTACAATTTAAGAAATTTAATGAATGATTTTCAGCAACATTTCAACTCATTGTTAGTCCTACAGGTGCCTGAGCTTGCCGACATGCTTCTCATTCATGTTTTGTGCTCAAAGTTGGACTTTAGTTCACTAAGAGACTTCGAACTGAGTCGAAAGTCCAAAGATTTCCCTAGCATAAATGATTTTATTAAGCACATTCAACAGAGATGCCAAGCGTTGGAGATGATTTCTTCTGAGTCTACGAAGCCTGCCACTGCCGGTCATCGGTCTGTGTCAAATGTGATCACAAATAAGGAGAATAATGGTAAACAGAATAAATCAGGTAAGCTGTGTGGATTTTGTAATGGCCAGCATTACATCAATAGGTGTTACAAATTTTTAAAACTCACAGTTGATGATAGGATAAACTTTGCAGACAAATATAACTTGTGTTCACTTTGTTTGTCCTCTGGTCATTCTGTGTCAGGTTGTAAACAAACCTTTGTGTGTAAATCATGCCAGCAGAAACATCACTCCTTGCTTCACCCAAAATCTGTGCCGTCTCCAAATAATTTGATTATTTCCAGTTCAAACAATGTAGCTGAGCAATTGGCAGACCAAGTGGTCGTGCCGGCGCCAGCCGCAGATAGTCCGTGTTTGGCAGACTCATCAGTTGTGCCGCAGCCGACTCTAAACTTGCATAACACTGCATTAGAAGAAAAATGTGAAATATCTTTGCATCCAACAGCCTTGTGTTATGTTATTGATGATTCTGGTGAGATCCATTTTTATCATATATTATTAGACAGTGGTAGTCAAAAGAACTACATTACAGAGGATTTTGTTGCGAAGTTAGTTTGTAAAAAGACTCCTGTAAAGTTTTCTGTTTCTGGTGTAGGTGGAAATATGACTTCTGTCAATGCAAAAATTAAGTTACAAATCCGGCTCGAAGGACCAATGTTTTAGACTGGTTTCATTAAAGTTATTATAATTAAAACAACACACATCAGTTGCGCAAGACAGTGGACGGAAAGATTTTTATTTAAAAAAAAAGCACAGGTAACAAAAAAAAGTGACAGATTATGTCAAACGTCAAACTTCAAATTCCACACATTGGACTAATTCACCAACATAAGGTGCAGTATTTAACAGTGACAGACGGACGGACGGCGAAGTTTCAGTAATAGGGTCCCGTTTTTACCCTTTGGGTACGGAACCCTAAAAAGAGACAACACCATACTTAGTACTGGGAAATGGGGGGGGGGATGCAAATTCTTTTTCAGAACGTGCCTCTCACCCTCATGGAGGCAGCTCGTATTAATGAGATGGTTATTATATTTCATACTAAATACAAACTGAAACATGGATGCACCGAAAAAAAAACCCCAGAAAAAGACCAGCGCTGGGAATCGAACTTAGGCTCTCAGCATTCCGTGCTGCGTGCTAATAAGCCCCTACACCACCACTGTTCAGGAGTTTCGACACAAACTAGTTGACCCGCTTTGTTCCGCCTTAGAGTAGAGGCAATATTTACATGAGCAGATTTTGGTTTTTATTAAGTTCAATTTTTTATTAGGATTAAAAACATTCAACACAAAAACCGGCCAAGAGCGTGTCGGTCACGCCCAAGATAGGGTTCCGTAGCAGGTACGAAAAAATCATTGCATACTTTATTAATGTGGTTGTTTTGGTCCCAACTCCCACCGCGCGCAGAATTTCAACGTCGGCGGCAAAGCGCCATCTATCGGCGAATTGGGTAACTAATCTAATCTGTTTTTCAGGTGTAATTCTTTATTATATGAACCGATTTCAATTTATTTTTTTATTTGAAAGAAGAAACTGTTAGCGTGATCTAATAGGTACTTAAAGAAAAAAAAATGCTAGCAATGCCGGTTAAATTACTATCTTACTTTAGAAATATTATTTTTACAAAAACCTAAAAACTGCTCAACTGATTAGATTAAAAATAATTTTCCTAGAATTTTTTTATTACTTAACTTACGTGATTTTTTTCATATTTTTTAGACGTGCGGGTCATAAGTTATTAAGGACACATTATTTTGAACTTTCGGAGTGAATATCTCCAAAAATATTCACTTTATCAAAAAATGGTGTTAGCAAACCCCTATTTATTTTCAAATACCTATCCAATGATACCCCACACTATAGGGCTAGTCGAGAAAAAAAATCACCCCCACTTTACGTCTATGGGAGGTAGGGAGGTACCCTAAAAAATTTTTTTTTACTTTTTCTTATTTAATCACATTGTCGGCGTGACTTATATATATTACAAATTACAGCTTTCTAGTACTAACAGTCTCTGAGCTTAGCCGCGGACGGATAGACAGACAGACAGACAGACAGACGGACAGACTTTGGCGAAACTATAAGGGTTCCTAGTTGACTACGGAACCCTAAAAATGAAACCCCCTTTAATACCGCCGCACCTCGGGGATCATTATAAGCTTTGCTTTGTCCACAGGAAAGACGCGAACAAGAAACGTGTATGACCCTAAATCTACTTCAATTTGCAAAAACTCATTTAATATTGCCAAAAAATGAAAACAAATCTGCAAATTAAGCCCTTTGATCAACTCCTTTGTTAGATAATTAATGACGCCATGTTGGCCGCCATCTTGATTTGGTAATTACTGCCACGTCAATAATTTCGCGTTCTTTGTGCAATTGATTGATGAGTTGCGACGCGGTTTAATGTTAAGCATGCAGAAGTTTGGGACTGCGCTTTGTGCATATACCACGGGCGGTTGCCTGATGTCGGCAAGGAATAAGGACGTAAAAAACTAATTTAAAAAATTTTGGAAATTCTCACGTGATAAAGACAAATCGGGATTAAGAGCGCGCGCAGACAGAGAGCGGTCTGGAGTTCCGCGTTCCGCGTTCAGAGTTCTGTGTTTTGACCGCTCGAGAGTTCCGACCGCCTGCTGTGTGCGTTATCGTAAGGGACCTAGTACCATCGCCCCAGACGCCAGATACCCATTTTCAAAACAAATTTGCTTGCAGCCGTTGATGTTTATTGCTATGGATTGTTATGGACAGATGTCTAGCCACTGCACGCAAACTGGGCCTTTAAGGTGGTTATCTGGCGCTTGGGGCGATTGTACATTCGAAAGAACGCAGAACTCGGAACTCGGAACGCGGAACGCCAGACCGCTCTCTGTCTGCGCGCGCTCTTAACTATATATTAACTAGCTGTTGCCCGCAACTCCATCTGCGAAGAATAGGGTATAAGAAATAGCCTACGACCTATTCTCAGACCTACCGAATACTTATAGAGAAAAAAATCATAAAAATCGGCCAAGCCGTTTCGGAGGAGTTCGATAACAAACACCGTGACACGAGATTTTTATATATTAGATATTCAATTCAACGGGACCCTATCTCCCTAATTATAATTTTTTTTTGAATGAGTCGCCAGAGGGGCCAAAGACGCGAAGTCTTTGCTGTTTTTTACTTTAAGGATTGGAAGGGTGACTTGTGCTCGGGAAAAATCCCTTCGGACGAACTGGGAATGGAGGGCCCAGACAGTGCCCGACTTGCCTAATTATAATTAGTACTCTTCAAATTCGATATAAATCAAATGAAAGCGATTATAACAGCAAAAAAAAACCGATTACAGGATCTTTGTAAATTCCCACGGGATAAAGAAAAAACGTAATTTACATATTAACTAACTGATATCTTTGATTATGATTGTGACGATGGATTTAAGGATTCGTTGTTCAATGAAAAAGACGAAGAAGCTTTGCAAAGTCGAACTCTAAGCGGACGAAGTCGCGGTCAAAAGCTAGTATAAAATAAAAATTGAATTGAGAAGAGTATATTTGGCTTAGCAACTATGTAGGTAGTAATCAAATTTTAACCCGTGAAAAAGGTACCGTAAACCGGGGGTACCTTTGATCAAATTGGGGCCACTTTGACAGTTTTAAATCGCTATAAAGTCGACATTGGCCATATGAGGTAATGGCTGATATGTAGACTAAAAGAAGGTCCATGGAGGCATCGACAAGGAATAGCAAATGCTAACAAAAATGCGTCGGTTGGTCGGCAAACTACTTTTTAAAGCCCCGCAGTTCAACGCCACCCGGGTTTATACTTACCTACTAGTTATTGAGTGGTTCCAGCGGCCAACTGTGGTCTTCCTCATCGGTTCCACTTCATAAAATTCATTGTTAATAACCAATATGTTATACACCGTGAAATTTTAGTGGTTGTTTTCCCGAAACGAGGTGATTTAGTATCGATTGTACAATCGACTTATAATTACTATTTTGACTAGAGTTAAAAATCCAATTGTGAAAAACGAAAGTCGAAAATGACCGCAAACCAATAGTAACGCTTCGTTGGTACCTAACCTATCGTACGATCGTACGCTACTTGTACCAACGAAGCGTTACTATTGGTTCGCGGTCATTTTCGACTTCCGTTTTTCACAATTGGATTTTTGACTCTAGTCAAAATAGTAATTATAAATCGATTGTACAGTACAATCGAAACTAAATCACCTCGTTTCGGGAAAACAACCACTAAAATTTCACGGTGTATATGTATTATGTACAGAGCAGCGTGGGGCATCCAGCAACAAGATGGACGGATGATTTGGTAAAGGCCGCAGGTTCAAGGTGGATGCGAGATACGGTTAGGAAACTGTAGGATTTTGAAAGCTTTTATTTTTCTATTTGATAATCAATAGAGAAGGGGACTTGTGGCCGGGCTTTTTGCCCGTGCAAGTCGGACACTGTCTAGCCCTCCATTCCCAGTTCGTCCGCAGGGTTTTGCCCGAACACAAGTCTTCCTACCCTTAAAGTAATAATAGCAAAGACTTCGCGTCTTTGGCCCCTCTGACGACTAAAGAAAAAACCGTAATACCTGGTTTACACTCGCGTACGAGTGGCGAGACGAACTGCGGGACGAGCCACGAGACGAGAGTGTGAACAGGCGCGCCTCGCGCCTCGTCTCGTGATTTGCCTTGATGTTGAGGCTCGCGTCCGGAGCGAGACGACGAGGCGAGGCGCGAGGCGAGGTGACGAGGCGAGAGTGTAAATCAGGTATGATGATTGTGTATCAATGAGGGAGACCTATGCCTATGTCTAGCAGTGGACGTCTTCCGGTTGAAATGATGATGATGATGATGAACCAATATAGGTAAAAAAACTTTTTCTGAAATAAAGAATTTGAATTTGAAAATGATGATTTCCAATAGCAATTTAAGGCTCTTCAACTTGAAGACTTCAAGTCCTGTGCTAGTGGTTTTTCCTACGGCCTCTCAAGCAGAGAATCGTGGGTTCGAGTCCGGGCTCGCACCTCTGAGTTTTCCGGAATCCATATTAATATTATAAACGTGAAAGTGTGTTTTTGTCCTTCTTTCACGTCGAAGCTGGGCAACTGGGATTTTTTGTATGGACATAGTTGAAGGTCTGGAGAACGCTATAGGCTACTTTTTAGCACGGGAAAATATGTCGTTCCTACGGGAAAACACGTTATAATCTACTTAGCCGCGAAGCCGCGGCCATCAGTGCGCTTATACTAGGGCTACACACATCGCGATAGAATTATCGTGATAAAACTTCGTGTTCGGCCTACGGCGAATGTGCATGGCTACACTGCTATAGAGAGCAATGCTGCAGGGTTTAGTTTAGTTTACCAGCCTTTGATGTGCGCAAATTTACCGACAGCGGGGCGAAGGGTCTGCGGCTTCGGGCGAAGTGTCGAAGGATTCGCGAATATTCGGCTACATACATCGCGATAATGCGAATATTCGCGTTATCGCGATGTGTGTAGCCGTAGCATTAGTATAAGTTTTACTTCACCATAATACTTCTCGATCGCGTTTACGTAAAAAAATCAATTACTAGGGAAACATGGACAGCGCCTCCGCGGCCGCGCGTCCATGTTTCCATAGAATTGAAATTTTTACGTAAACGCGATCGAGAAGTATTTTGGTGAGGTAAAACTTATACTAAGCGTACAGGTAGTTTATCATAATTTTAACGACGTGTGTGTGTGAAGTTCCCATTCCGCACTGGGCCCTCGTGGGAACTACGGCACTAGCCCCCTCATTCGATGTCTGTGCCCTGCAATGGGACGTAAGGTTGGGATGATGATTGATGTCTCCACGCGTTACTGAGAAAAACATTCTTGACAGGCAGACTGACAACACGAAACGTCACACTCCTCGTTTACCCCTCCCCCGCGTAAAAATGACAGAAAACTATACGAAGAACGGGGGGGGGGGAACGGGGAACTAGTGATGTGCCAACTCGGGAAAAAAGAACTCGATTTAACTCGAGTTAAAATTCACGTAACTTGGGTTGAACTCGAGTTAACTAGATGAAACAGAGAGATTTTTCAAAGTTTTTACCAATTTATTCCGTCACATTCGCACTAATAGTTTAAAAAAATGCAGCAGGCAAACAAATGATATTTTTATGTTTGAATTCTTTCATTTTTTATATTATTTATTTATAGTGTATTGTTATACTAACTAAAGTAAAAAAGGAAATTATTGTTTGAGATCGAATGATTTTTCGAATCATTTCTCATTGCTTTCAAACTCGAGTTGGAGAGAATTCAACTCGAGTTGATTCGAGTTAAGCTCAAATCGAGTTAACCCGAGTTAGTAACTCGAGTTGACCATCACTACGGGGAACTATTGAGACGGCCGGATAGCCTAGTTGTTAGAGAACCAAACTACGAAACTCAGATATTTATTTTGTGTGAAAAATACGAATGTTTGTGCTCGAGTCTTGGATGTTTTATAATGTATTTAAGTATGTATTTATCTAGAGAAGTATGTTTATCCGTTGTCTAGTACCCATAGATCAAGCTTTGCTTAGTTTGGGACTAGGTCAGTTGGTGTGAATTGGGAATGTCTAAAAAAAATTACCCGTGGTTTTTATATTTTTTTTGTATAGAAAAGTCAATTATAAGAAACTTATTTCAATATTTTGTCACTTAGTTCACTACCTTTTTCAAAATTAATTATTGAAACTATTTTGGTTGATGACGTCAGATTGTAATTGAGGGCTCCCACACTGCCAAATTTCTAAATCTATATAAATGCGTACGATAAGGCAACCCCTTTAATTATTTTTTGCGTGGTGGTACACTGTAACTAGTGTCACTTTACTGGCGCTGTCAAAGTGCTAGATGTCAGGCAGTGGGTCCAAATCAAACTCCGTAGTTATAATCCACGCGTAAATTTGTGAAGAATTCTAACCACACAGAATAAAGTACGACTTGGACCGGTCACGCAATTTACACCAAAGTCAAATGAAGGTCATTGCTTATTTGTTATGTAATAAATTCATTATATGTATAATATTAAAATTAAATAACTACAGAAAACGAGTTAAAAACCATTTATCTCGAAATGGTTTTCGATTTAGTATACATTGCAAAAAAATAGACATCCCCAATTGTTTTGTGATATTTATGATTTATTTAAGAAATACGCACGCATTGACGCGTGATTTCAATAACTGCAGGGTTATTTGTAATTCACTGACATCCTCTTAACCCTGAATTCCTATCACTCAAACAAATGTTTTTTGTTTTACGACTTTTTAAAATGAAGCACTTTTTTTCCCATACAAATACACAGAGTATCGTAAAAATAAGAGGTAATCTCAAATTTTCAAAACGTTATTACACTAAAAATATTAAGTTACTAGCTTTTGCCCGCGACTCCGTCCGCGTGGAATTAGTAATTTGGGCAGCTTATTTTTTTTATCCAATTTGCTTTTTCATCAATTATGGCTCTCCTTAGTTCCTCGATAATAAAAAAATTACCCCCCCCCCCCCCGCAACCCCCCCGCACCCTCCAACCCGCTCCCTCCCGCACTCCCCCCCGCACAGCAACCCTGAACCCCTCCGCATCCCCTGCACGCCCTCCCACACAGCACCCCCCGCACACCCGCGTTCGTCCCATCCCAAGTCAAGCGTGCCCTATAGAAGTTTTACTTCAAGTTTTACTTTAAGTTTTTTTTGCCAAATATCTTGAAAACGGTGCATCCTACGGCAAAATCAATGAAATTTGAATCTCCCCTCCGAAGCCCCCGCACCCCCTCCCCCGCACCCTCACCGCCCCTCCTCAACCCCCCCACCCTCCCACCCCCTTGGTGTTTTTGTCAAATATCTTGAAAACGGTGCATCCTACGGCAAAATCAATGAAATGTTAATCCCCCTTAACCCCCCCCGCACCCTCACCCCCATCAAACCCCCCCTGGTGTTAACAATAAAAGAATTTCTCAAATCGGAGTAGTAGTTCCTGAGATTAGCGCCTATATAGAAGTTTTACTTCAAAACCCCCGATTTTGAAACATTCTTCCGCTCCGCTCCGCTCCTATTAGTGTTAGCGTGATGATATATAGCCTATAGCATGGTCTTGGTGGGAATCGCTGACAGTGAGAACAGCATTGCCTATAAAATGCCAAGAAACCATCTGCGGTGCCATGTGGCGGAACACCAACAAAGCAGAGCCCTAGCCAGTCCGAGTCATCCACGTCCACGTTCGTCCCCCTGGAAACTGCTGCATCCGCGCAGACGCGCGCCCGCCACCAGGAGATGCAGATGAGCTGAGGATGCAGGGCGAAAGGCGAAAATTCTGCGCCTCAAAACAGAATCAACTCACTAGGGAGGATACCCGAATAAAACCGAGCCTGCCCGTTGGCTCCGAGGTGGCAGCCCCACCGATGGGCTAGGGTACAGTGGGCTAATCACTCGCTTACCTGAATTTAACCGATTTTTGAAACCGAAACAGTGCAAAACCGGACCGATCTTATACCGACGACTTTTGGCATGAAAACACGGACACGAATTGCTTGTTGGAATGTGCGAACGCTGAGCGACGACTGCCGACTAGCCCAAGCAGAAGCAGAAATGCTAAGGTACAAACTGCAAATACTCGGCCTGAGTGAAGTTCGCAGAAATGGATTCGGAGAACTGAGAACGTCCAGAGGACTCACACTACTTTACTCGGGAAAGGAGGATGAAGAGGACACCCGGGAGCATGGCGTGGGATTTCTACTCTCTGACGTGGCGAAGCGAGGGCTTCTGGACTGGAAACCGATCTCAGACCGAATTATCACAGCCCGTTTCTACACCAAGGCCCGGAAAATCAGCGTTGTACAATGCTATGCGCCTACAAACAGTGCGAGCGAGGAGCTCAAAGACGATTTCTATAACGCACTAAACGCCACACTTCGTAACATCCGCAAACAGGACATAGTGATCGTCATGGGCGACTTGAACGCAAAGGTTGGTACAAACAACGCTGGCTGTGAGAGACATATGGGCAAGTACGGGATAGGAGTACGTAACGGGAGCGGAGGACGTTTCCTGGAGTTCTGCCAGAACAATGACTTAACCATCGGAGGGACTTTATTCTTACACGGAGACCACCACAAATACACTTGGAACTCACCCGATGGCGTCACTAAGGACCAAATTGACCACCTGGCCATCAGCTCTAAATGGCGAGCATCACTGCTTGATGTGCGTAACCGCAGAGGTGCTGATATATATATGAATAATTCATAATTAATAAAAAATATTGAATTGTAATTCTTGTGAGCAAAATTTACTGTTATATGTAAATTTAATTTTTATGCTTCACTTTTGTTTTGCATGCGGTGTTTACTTATAAGTGATTGTGACACTCAGCCCAACATGTTTATACAAGCAGCAATTTCTGATGTATCTAGTGTTAACAATTGTTAGTAAACCTTAAATAAATAAATAAATAAATAAATAAATATTGATAGCGACCACCACCTCGTCGTTGCAGAAGTACGACTGAAAGTATCGGCATCTCGTGCGTCTACCGAAGCCGCAAAAACAAGCCGACGTTTTGATGTTGGTAAGCTGAAAAACCCGAACATCGGAGACACTTTTAAGCTGGAGCTTAGGAATCGTTTTTCTGTTCTCGATGCGAACCCCACAACTGTCGATGCGGAGTGGAATCGCATCAAAATGGTCTATACAGAAACCAGCTACATCGTTCTAGGACATAAAACACACACTAGAGAGGAGTGGATGTCGCAAGAAACTTGGGACCTCATTGGACAAAGACGAGAGCTTCATCTCAAACTTATAGCCGCAAGCGAGGAATCTTTACGGGAAGATCTCAGACTGCAATACCGGCAGATCCGCAAGAGGATCTATCGCAGTACCCGTCGGGATAGAAGAGTGTGGGCTGATGGTATTGCTGATGGAGCCCAGCGTGCAGCGGACACCGGTAATCTGAAGGAGATGTACAAGGCCACGAAGACTCTCTCAGGGAAACGAAGTGCAAAGAAGAAACCGTTGAAAAGCAGGGAGGGCCAGTTTATTGTGACATCGGAAGGGCAACTGCTTCGCTGGCAGGAACACTTCCAGGAGATCTTCCGCATTCCAGACGACCCCGCTAGCACCATGCCCGAAGACAGTTTGCCTCTGCAATGTTTAAACATTGACTGCTCCCCACCGACTGGAGCTGAAGTAATCGATGCCATTCGTTCGCTCAAACTTGGCAAGGCCCCAGGAGTCGATCTCATAACAGCTGAGATGTTAAAGGCGGATGTGGCTTCGGCAGCAAATGCCCTGACGCCCCTGCTGCAGCGCAACTGGCAAGACGAAGAGCTACCGGACGACTGGAACAAAGGCCTTCTTATCACCGTGCCAAAAAAGGGAGATCTCAGTCAATGCAGCAACTGGAGAGGCATTACTTTGCTTTCGATTCCTTCCAAGGTGCTCTGCAAAGTCATTTTGGATCGGCTTTCGAAGGCCGTTGACCCTCTAATTCGCAGTGAGCAGGCAGGATTCCGCCCCAATCGATCGTGTACCGACCAGATTAACACTCTACGTATCATACTGGAACAGGCTTCAGAATGGCAAAGGGAGGTGTATCTTACCTTTGTAGACTTCGAAAAGGCCTTTGATACGGTGAGATGGGCCAGCATCTGGTCCCGCCTACGCAAGATTGGTGTCCCCGAGAAGCTCATTAACATCACAAGAGCCTTATACAAGAATTATTCTTGCAAAGTGACGCACAACGGACTCGTCTCGGAGGATATAGCGGTACACGCAGGCGTACGACAGGGGTGCCTCCTTTCGCCGCTCCTCTTCTTGGTTGTTCTTGATGGCATTCTGCATAGCACCACAGAAAACAAGCGCTGCGGCATAGAATGGGGCATAACCAATATCCTAGAGGATTTGGATTATGCCGATGACATATGCCTCTTAAGCCACACTCGCGCAGACATGCAGGCTAAATTGGACGACCTACGTCTTGAGGCGGCGAAGACGGGGCTTAAAATCAACACCAGGAAGACCCAGGAAATGGGGTGCGGGGCAACGAGTTCTTCGCCGTTGGTCATCGGCACAGAGGTAGTGGAACACGTCCACAAATTTACGTACCTCGGTAGCTGCGTGTCAGAGACTGGAGGAACTGAAGAGGACATCGCTTCGCGGATCGCCAAAGCACGAGCAACCTTTGCGCAGCTGCGACCCGTATGGCAATCACGGAAACTGACACGGAGAGTCAAGCTCAAAATATTCCGGTCCAACGTTAAGACCGTATTGCTCTACGGGTGTGAAACGTGGAAGGTCACCAAGGACATCTCGCATCAACTTCAGGTCTTCGTGAACCGATGCCTTCGCAATATACTCGGTATTTTCTGGCCCGAGAGAATATCCAACGCTCAACTGTGGGATCGCTGCGATGAAGTCCCAATCGATCAGCAGATTAAACGACGCAAATGGAGCTAGATAGGCCACACCCTCCGAAGGGATCCCAACCACATCCCGAGGCAAGCCCTAGATTGGAATCCCCAAGGGAAACGAAAACGTGGTCGTCCAAAACAAACCTGGCGGCGGACTATCATTGGCGAAGCGAAGGCCATTGGCAAAACCTGGAGCGAAATCAAGCGAGACGCTCAAGGCAGAACGGGATGGCGATGCACTGTGGACGCCCTCTGCCCCATCTAGGGGTCATAGGACCTTAAGTTAAGTAAGTCAAGTCTTCCTCAATAAATGGGCTATCCAACACTGAAAGAATTTTTCAAATCGGAGCAGTAGTTCCTGAGATTAGCGCCTATAGAAGTTTTACTTGAAAAACCCCCGATTTTGAAACATTCTTCCGCTCCGCTCCGCTCCTATTGGAGTTAGCGTGATGATATATAGCCTATAGCCTTCCTCGATAAATGGGCTATCTAACACTGAAAGAATTTTTCAAATCGGAGCAGTAGTTCCTGAGATTAGCGCGTTCAAACAAACAAACGAACAAACAAACAAACAAACAAACAAACAAACAAACTCTTCAGCTATAGATGACAAAAGCCGTAAAACAAAAAACAGTTGTTTAAGTGGTAGGTAGGTAGGAGTTTAGGGTTAAAAGGATGCTAGTGAATTACAAATAACCCTGTATAATTTTTTTTATATGTCCAACCCAACCCCAAACCCAACTCAACGCAATTAGGTCACATAATAATGTTAGAATCCAAACCGCTACGTCTAACATTTGTTAGCATAGGGTACGGTTGTGGTGGTACCTACTCTGAAGATGAGCTCTGGTTGAGTTCGAAACGAGTCAGTGTAGTATCGTAGTGGTGATAGTTGGGTTTGTGTAATTTGTGTGTGTTCGTACAGTGTGGAGGTGGAGGAACTGCAAGACGTATTTCTTACATAAACGTAATTATCGTAAGGTCGCGGGTGAGCAAAGTAATTGTTTCAGTTCATTAATATGGACCTCAGCAAAGTAACGCCTGATTCAATAAACTATTTTAAAAAAATACCTTAAACATGAAACTACCGTGAGACTCACTCATAGTGAAAATACCTTTTTCATAATTTCCAATATCTTTTGGACCGGTGTGTAAAACCCTTAAGGGCCATTTGCGAGAGATCTTTACAAGTCAGGGCCCAGTCCAGTTCATTGACCTGTGGGCATATGCTCCAAATAACAATGTTCGATGCGATTTAGTTGCGTCCGATTGGAATGGAATCCGCGAATGTCCCGCGGGATAATTGACAAGATTTCATTTTTTTGACACCTAAATTACTACTGGAATCGAAAGAGTTTTGCCTCCTGAACACGGAAAAACATTTATTATAATTTACTTCTCCATATTTAAAAAAATACAAGAAATAATAATAATAATAATAATACTTTATTTCGACCAACATAGGATCATAGTGTTAGTAATACAATACATAAAAGCTTAGATTCTAATTGTTAGTGACGCTACTCTTTAGTCAGTACATTAACCATACTGCAATGATTCATGTATTGACAGTCGAACCTCTGCGCGAATGCAATTAGGATGCTGTTGGAACTGGCCCGCACCCTGCGCACCAGGGATGTGCAGCGCTTTCTCATGGTGGCATAAAAGCAGGCCATTCTAGCCTCCGCGAACATACCCGAAGCGCTGCAGAATCGAGGCAGCCCCATCAGCACCCTAAAAGCATTGTTATATTGTACACGCAGGGCGTTGTACTGCCTGCGCGTGTAGGTTAGCCACATGCTGCTCGTGTAGAAGTTCGTGCAGTATGCTCTAAATAGCGACAGCTTCACCTCTCTAGAGCACCGAGCAAACCGTCGAGCCACCATGTTTGCTCTGACAGGCAACGCCCTGCGCTCTCTCTCTATGTCTGCATCGTCCTTTAGGTCAGAGGTCAATATGTGACCCAGGCATTTAAATTGGTATTTAAATATGTAAAATGAAAAAAAAATATGGGAATTTACCAATACTATTATAGGTGTACCAGAATCTCATGGCACATACTGGGGAAATTGGACTAAACGGTATTGATACTGTGTAATTTTTAACCGACTTCATAAAACTAAGGAAATTTAAGATTCGACGAATTTGTATCAGAATCTCATGGCAAATGAGGAAATAAAACTCAAGAATGGCTGATTGATTGGTTGTTTTTTATGATTGCTTACTTATGATTACTTGCTAACATTCGAAATATTCTCAAAAAAAAACAAATTATGTACTAAAACAGTCGTGAGCACAACTAATTACGAAATAAATGTTTCTCTAGCCTCAAAGACTCTCTCCCTCCCTGGAAACCAATTTATTGGCGAAGGATTTGTAACACTTTCATAACCGTTGGTATGTCCTTTCGCACAGACTAGAATTCTTTTATTTTGCGTTTAATCAACTCCAAATCAAAGTCATCCAAGTTGATTTTCTTCTTCCCACCTCTTCTTTTCTTACCAGGTGTAGAAAATTCACCATCATTAGAGGTACCCTCAGTTATAATTGGACGTATGGTAGTGCTGGGAACCCCTGTAATAAGTAGCATTTATGTAAGACAAAATATACCTAAACATAAAAGTATCAAAACAGTTTGTTTCAACTTATCCGTCAACTCCACGACACGCTTTAAAATCGAAGATTGTGTTTGATTTACACCTCCTTCTTCGCGAACACATTGTATACAATACTTATTCCTCGCTTGAGATCTAAGCGGTTTTCTCGACATTTTCACCAGATAACAATCGTTGAAGACGAATTACAAAATGTAAGCTACGGTAACAAACGATTTGACACAGCTGCCAGTTGACAGTTGACATGTGAAAAACACTATTTTTTAGGGTTCCGTAGTCCGTCTGTCTGTCTGTCCGCGGCTAAGCTCAGAGACTGTTAGTACTAGAAAGCTGTAATTTGGCATGAATATATATATCAGTCACGCCGACAAAGTGGTAAAATAAAAAATAATTTTTTTTTAGTGTACCTCGCATAGACGTAAAGGGGGCTGATTTTTTTTTCTCGACGAACCCTATAGTGTGGGGTATTGTTGGATAGGTCTTTTAAAACCATTGCGGGGTTGCTAACATGATTTTTCTATTCAGTGATCTGTTTGCGAAATATTCAACTTTAAAGTGACAATTTTCATTAAAATGGACCGTTCCCCCCCCCCCTCTAAAATCTAAACTGTTGGGTGGAAAAATTTGAAAAAATTCAGAATAGTAGTAAATATATCAAATTTACTAGGAAAATTATAGCGGCTAAGATTGCTTGCAAATTATTTGTAGTTTAAGAATAAATAGTAGCCTAAAGTATAAAACATACCTAAACTTGGATGATTCCGTACACATACGAAATCCTTCGAAAAATATTACTTGATTTTTTCGTAATGGCTACGGAACCCTACCTTGGGCGTGTCCGACACGCTCTTGGCCGGTTTTTTACTTTTAAAAATGCCATCAGATTTTGGTACACCTATACCACAGAATAGATATGTTTTCTTTGCCTTTTTCACCAGAAAAAAGAGTTGTCATAATTTTAAATTTGACCTTAACATTGAGACTTGACAGATACATAAATTATCTATTTTTATTAGTTAATGTACGAACGATGTGTAAATAAGATTTTAAAGGAGCCCGCAGTTGTGATCGAAAAGCAAGAAAGAACCAAACCGCCTAAGCAAACCACACACAACGTCAACGTCAGATTTAATAGAGACTAAAGTAATGGATCTATTGTGTGGTAGTTTTGGAGTTATGCCCTTTTAAAATAAGCATCTTAAAAAAAATGTAATCACTTCATTAATAATCCCAGTGAAAATTTAAAACTATCAGCGTCTTTCTCTTTCCAAACAGAATACACAGAATGAATCAAATTAGTCTTAGAAATATGAAATCTTGTCAATTCCCGCGAATTCGCCGGTCTTGGAAAGCCATTAAAAAACCGGCCAAGAGCGTGTCGGACACGCCCAAGGTAGGGTTCCGTAGCCATTACTAAAAAATCAAGTAATATTTTTCTAAGGATTTCGTATGTGTACGGAACAATGGTACGGAATCATCCAAGTTTAGGTATGTTTTATACCTTGGGCTACTATTTACTCTTAAACTACAAATAATTTCCAAGCAATCTTAGCCAACCCCGCAATGGTTTTAAAAGACCTATCCAACAATACCCCACACTATAGGGTTAGTCGAGAAAAAAAATCACCCCCCCCCGTTACGCCCATGGGAGGTACAAAAAAAAATATTTTATTTTTTATTTTTTCACTTTGTCGGCGTGACTGATATATATATTCATGCCAAATTACAGCTTTCTAGTACTAGCAGTCCCTAAGCTTAGCCGCGGACAGACAGACAGACGGGCAGACATGGCGAAACTATAAGGGTTCCTAGTTGACTACGGAACCCTAAAAAGGTTACGGTAACACTTTTAAAGCACAACGTTTCACAATGAACACACACACACTACGGGCACAGAATAACAGAACTAATAGTACTTGCTGCGTGGTCAGCTGGTATTAGTTTAACAAATCTATACATATAATAAATCTGTAACAAGTCGGTGTCTGTACTGTACATTGAAGATATTTGAGAAAAACTGTCACTAGGGCTATTTATTAGCGCAATAGAACCCAAAACAATGATTTTTAGACTTATTGTCTGTTTGTCTGTGCGTTTGTGCGCGCTAATCTCAGAAACGGCTTAACCTAGAAAGATGCGGTTTTCACTGATATGTTGGTATTTTCTTGGATTAACATTTAGTGTTTTTTTCATTTGAATCGGTTCACAAATAAAAAAGATACGTCTATTTTAAGAATTTATCGAACAGGTTTTTTTGTTTGAACGCGCTAATCTCAGGAACTACTGCTCCGATTTAAAAAAAATCTGTCAGTGTTAGATTAACCCATTTATCGAGGAAGGCTATAGGCTATATAATCATCACGCTAACACCAATAGCAGCGTAGCGTAGGGTAATTTTTTTATATCGAGGAACTAAGGAGAGCCATAATTGATGAAAAAGCAAATTGGATAAAAAAAATAAACTGCCCAAATTACTAATTCCACGCAGACGGAGTTGCGGGCAACAGCTAGTAAATAAATAAATGAATATCACGGGACAATTCACACCAATTGACCTAGTCCCAAAGTAAACTAGTAAGAAAGAAGTATAGTGAGTGGGAGTAAGATGAAAAACTACTCGTAGCACCCAAGCGTTTTTCATCTTATTTTAATTTTACCCCCACTCACCCTAAGAAGCCTATGCTCGGAGTTTCTCTAAAAGATCGAATTCGTAACGAAGTGATCCGACAGAGAACCAAAGTTATCGACATAGCCCACCGCATCAGCACGCTGAAGTGGCAATGGGCAGGCCATATAACCCGAAGAACCGATAACCGTTGGGGTAGACGAGTTCTTGAGTGGAGACCACGGATCGGCAAACGTAGCGTGGGACGTCCTCAGACTCGGTGGAGCGATGATCTTCGCAAGGCGGCTGGCAACAGCTGGATGAGGGTGGCCGAGGATCGTGCTCAATGGCGTGCCATGGGAGAGGCCTATGTCCAGCAGTGGACGAACATAAGCTGATGATGATGACCCTAAGAAGTAGGATTTGCAACTTGTTCAGACACGCTGGCTCCTTCCCATCTCCATGGAACTGCCAACAGAGCTGGTGCAGCTTCAAAAAAAGCGAAAGCACATAATTAAAGGGCTCTAGGCACACCACAACCGGTCAGGATATAGACACGATTGTTTTCTAATAAAACTCAACTCTTCAAACGGGGTGTTTGGAAAGCCCCGCTGTCGTAAACCGGTCAGGATATAGACACGATTGTTTTCTAATAAAACTCAACTCTTCAAACGGGGTGTTTGGAAAGCCCCGCTGTCGTAAACCGGTCAGGATATAGACACGATTGTTTTCTAATAAAACTCAACTCTTCAAACGGGGTGTTTGGAAAGCCCCGCTGTCGTAAACCCGTGGCATACTTAGTCATAGGCTGACATATTTTTTCCCCGCACCGGGGTGGCGGACGGACAGACGGACGGACGATAAATCAGCCCGATACCGCCCCAACAAAGAGGCGCGGTTAAGGGTTAGCCACACAGTGTTTACTTACAAATTTAACTATAAAATTGACCTAAAGATTACTTCAAAATACCTAATTTTATATTGGACGCAAACCAAATCACCATTGAGTTATTATTACTATTCGTAGTAATAATAGCTCAATGCAAACCACTGACATTTTCTTCTTTAATTTATCTTTTGTTGTACTGAAACTAGATCCAAAATCAAAAAGCGACTTGTTGAGGGTTGGATCCTTTTCGTTAAACTACATCCTAAACAAGTTAGCTATGAAGTATCTTTTTTTTTTTTTTTTTTTTTGTACTTATTTTTTCAACTTCATTTTTTTTTATTACTTTTACGGTCATCCCGTGAAATCATACATTTCGTACTAAATACAAACTGAAATATAGATGCACAGAAAAAACCCCAGAAAAAAGACCAATGCTGGGAATCGAACCCAGGTCCTCAGCATTCCGTGCCGCGTGCCATACCCCTACACCACCACTGGTCTAGAGATTAGACACGAATCTTTCCTATACATCATACATTTCAATCTGCTAAATCATCACCTTATGCAGTGACAAACGCACATCTATGTTACACCCTCATCGAGAGATTTTAACACTCCTTCGGAACTAACCGCTCACCTGGACAAGAGATGGCGCTACTGTGCAACTTTAAACAAGTTAGCTATGAAGTATCTTTTTTTTTTTTTTGTACTTATTTTTTCAACTTCATTTTTTTTTTTTTTTTATTACTTTTACGGTCATCCCGTGAAATCATACATTTCGTACTAAATACAAACTGAAATATAGATGCACAGAAAAAACCCCAGAAAAAAGACCAATGCTGGGAATCGAACCCAGGTCCTCAGCATTCCGTGCCGCGTGCTTTTTTCTGGGGTTTTTTCTGTGCATCTATATTTCAGTTTGTATTTAGTACGAAATGTAAACTACATCCTATTATTAATTGCGACTAAGGTAAACGATTGGTACTTACGTTTACCTTGATCGACACCTCAACGCCCAGTAGATGACACCCATCTGTCACCTCTCTTACTATGACATAAGATTGAAGGTGCCATGTATGTCAGTGTCGAGCACAGGGACGTTTAACTTAATAATTTAATTTATTACAAGCTTTTTATTAACCTGCAATGTATGTATGTATGTTACGGGTCAAATCTTGGAAGTAGAATTTGACCCACTTCCAGTGGTCGGATTCGCTTGAAATTTGGTATTCTTATGTAGGTTAGATGACATGCAAGTACAGTCAACAAAAAGTACAGTCAGACAAAAAGCTTGCGTTGAAAACAAGGATGATATAGACTGGATTGGCTGTCGCCATAGTACGGATCGGCCGCGGCTTTTATAGTTCGATTATTAAATCTAGATGGCGCTGAAATATAGCCAGAGGCTTTGAAGGCAAAACAATAAGACGCACAAACTTTAGTAGTTTCCTATGGCAGCCAGGGCCTCGCGGAGCCTTAACGGGCCGATGTAGACATTCCGGGCGCGGAATGCACGGCGAGCCGCTCGGGGCCTAATGACCCGTTTGTGCGCGACACATGTTGTCGCCGCGCTCCCGGGGATGTTTGCTTAGCCTCTAATACCTTTAAATTTGTGACAGCCCTTAGTTGTGCTCATTCATTAGTCGTGCTGTGCTGTTGTTTCGTTCGTTCATTTGCGACAGCCCTTGACAGCCCTTAGCCGGACTCATTTTGGAGTCGTTTTCATTTTCCCTTAACGGGCTCATTTGTGACAGCCCTTAGCCGAACTGATTTTGGAGTCGTTCATTTGTGACACCCCTTAACGGGTTAATTTGTGACAGCTCTTAGCCGTACTCATTTTGGAGTCGTTCATTTGTGACTCAACAGTGAATTACAAAGATTGACTATAGTATAAATCTTCCCAGGTGAATTTTTCGCTTCGAGCCATTACAGTAAATTTGAACCTTAATACTATGACGATACCGTTTGTTTTGAAAGATAAGGGCTCGAAGCGAAAAATTCACCTGGGAAGATTTATACTATACAAATTATTCAACCTATTTCGTTAAAAAATATTTAGGAAAATACATCTCTACTTCGAACAAAACAGAAAATAAAATATTTTGATCTATTTATTTAAATCAGACAGGTATGCATATTTTTCGCTATTTATAAAATACCGATTTTTTGGTTGCGTAAATTTCTTATCAGTTTCAAATTGTTTTATTTCAAAAATAGGTTATATGATAAAAGAAAATTTATAATATGCATAGTATCGCGTAAGTATTTCACCATAAAATCATATAATTCACATTTTCATTCACTCACTCATTTCGTTCATTCACTACTTTTTTTGCAATCAGTACTTTATGTAGGGTGAGTGGGAGTAAGATGAAAATAAGATGAAAAACAGTGTGAGATGAAAAACTACTCGTAGCACCGGGTGCTACCGGGTACACTGTTTTTCATCTTACCCCCACTCACCCTAGCTGTGTGTGTAACCATTCGCCTCAACTCTCGTGGCGTTACCTATATTCTACTAAATATTATTTAAACTCATTGACAATACCGCCCCGAATTCTTTTGTGACTCATTCCTTAAACATAAACAATTTGTTTTTTCTGATCCTTACTGTTCGGGGCGCTCCGTAATCTACGGCAGGGGCTCTCAAACGGCCCGCGGGCCGCACGGACCGCCGCTGACTCGTGATTTGGGAACCACCTGATATGGTATTTATCTATATCTGTAAATAACAAAATAAGTAAATAAATCGTGGGACGATTGACAAAATTTGTCGAATTTAACGATTTGTCAATCGTTCCATTGATTGATTTATTTGTTTTATTAGTATCAAAACAAATCTCAACTCTTTTCATTGACTTTAAATTTCAAATTTTGATAATCAAAATTTAAAAAAAAAACATAGTTGTTTGACCTACAGAATATCGTGGGTTCGAGTCCGGGCTCGCACCTCTTGAGTTTTTCGAAATTTATGTACGAAATTACATTGGAAATTGACATGAGCGAAGTACGCCTCCCACCTTTAAAATTAGGCTGACACAATGTTTCTTTCGGCACAAAGTTTAATTATTTCTGAAATTAAAATAATTCGAATGATGCTTTACGGTGACTGAAGACATCCTGACGAAACCTGGCCACTGGCGAAACAATTCAGTGAGTGCGTGTGAAGTTCCCAATCCGCGCTAAGCCCGCGTGGGAACTACAGCCCAAGCCCTTTCGAATGAGAATGAGGCCTGTGCCCTGCAGCCGGACGTATATAGGCGCTGGGTTGATGATAATTTAAGTTTGAATACCGCCTGTTCTATTGTCTTATTGTAAAAACATATTTAAATAAATGTTTCGTTTCCGTTAGAATTCACAAAATGGCGTCGCGAGTAACGGTCCCATAGGGTTTGTTTACTAACGGTTTTGTTACCTTTATTTGACCTAAGCAGGGATTTTTATGACGTCCATAAACAAATATAGCTCGCTGCTACAAATTTAATAAACAAAGAGAAATTGAAAAAAAGGTTAGGTACTTACTAGCTTTTAGCCGACATTTTGTAGACTGTTCTTGCTTGGTTCTTGCAAATCAAAGATGTGTGTCTTTAGCACTTATAGGAATGACGAATCTACCACCGGTTCGGAAAAACCCTGTTGAGAACAATCTGGCAAGAAACTCAACAAGGTATATTTTTCAAAACAGATATACAATAGTATTTCATTGTCGCAAGGGTATTTTGCCATGGACTTAATACCTAACCAGGACTGAGTACTAACTTTTATTAGTCAATCAAAAGTGACCCATATTACCAAGCCATACAGTTTAATAATGGCAACTAGAGACAGCGGTCCGAGAGATTACATACAAACTAGAGAAACTAGTGGATTGTGTCCCACTCGCACCATTACTTGATCACCCTAATAGAACGAGATGCAATCCACTAGTTATTTTTTTTTACGGCCTCACTTTTTTGTCGCAGTACTCAGTCCTGGTTAGGTATTAAGTCCATGTATTTTGCACAGCAAAATTTTGTATGGCATTTGAAGTCGGGGCTCATCATAGGGATGTTGCCACCACCAATCAACTGACGTACTTTTTATGAGCTGTCAAAACAAAATTCTCCCATAGAGTTTGAATGACAAAATAAGCAACTGAAGTTCGCCAACTCAATCAACTAACTATTTATTTAACACAAGTCATAAGAGCCCCATCTACCGGCGGATTGCGAACTTAAATCTACTCTAAAACTTTATTTAGAAGCATCTATTTTTAAACTCTGTTTTATAATTGTAGTAATTCTGGCCAACCAGTAAGCGGGCATCAACCGCGGAACCTCTATCCTGTGTCCCTGGGCGATAAAAGGCGACCGCAGGCAATATCGAGCGGTTTGATGGCCGCCCCCATGGCAAACCCGCATTGCCTTTTTAGGACTCCGTAGTCCTAACAAGGAACCCTTATAGTTTCGCCATTTAGTTGGACTGTTACTAAGAAGCTGTTACTTTTTTGGGTTCAGTCAGCTTCAAAAGTGACGGGTCACTTTGTTACTTTGTCGCATTAACAAGTTCGCATTGAAGCCCTGGTAGCCTAGTTGGACTATGGTATCTCAAGCAGAGGGTCGTGGGTTCGAGTCTGGACTCGTACCTCTGAGTTTTTAGGAATTTATGTGCGAAATTACATTTGAAATTTACTATGAAGAAAAACATCGTGACCTTCACACAACTGAGAAAAGCTCAATATGTGTGTGAAGTTCCCAATCCGTATTGAGTCCGCGCGGGAAATTCAGCCCTAGCTTTGTAGCCCTAATAGCCTTTGAGCTAAGCCTTGGACGGACGGACAGACAGACATGGCGAAACTATAAGGGTTCCGTTTTTGCCATTTTTGCTCCGGAACCCTAAAAATCTATGTCACTTGTTATGATAATGTAACATTATTATTTTCGTAAATAAATGTTCATAATATTTTTGTGGGATTTCTCTCGCTATCTCGTCTCGTCCTTAAACATTTTATTTTCGTAATGTTAGTGTTGTTTCCTCAGGTTGTTTCTACACATGGCCACTGGCCAGCCCCACGCGCATGCGCCGGCACCTAAATAAAGGTGATAAACAGCAGTGATATAATTGCGGTCTGTCTCCGCGGACACATGTATACTTAAACAACGCGCCCGTGCGCATAACACAGGTGCCACTTTCAATTCATCTAAAATAAATGAACTGACTCTAAAAATCATGAAAATAATTTTCGTCTTGTCTGTTTGAAGTCGGTGCTCAGTACGAGCCAGAAGCAGTGGACCTAGGGATCGACCTTACCTAGGTACAGTATATAACTATAGTACATACAATCTATTAGGTTTCTACCACTCCTGCTGGCTCGTGCTGAGTCACCGACTTCAAACAGATTAGTAGAAAGATATTTTTATGATGATGGTACGATATTATTTAGTTACTAGCTGTTGCCCGCGACTCCGTCTGCGAAGAATAGGGGTATGAAAAAATAGATGTTGACCGATTCTCAGACCTACCCGATATGCACACAAAATTTCATGAGAATCGGTCGAGACATTTCGGAGGAGTTTGGTAACAAACACCGGGACACGAGAATTTTATATATTTGATAAACGACTCCCTTTAGTTTAGTGGCCGTGTTTTAAGGGACCACGCAAATTTTAGTTTATGCGTTTGTTTAAATCGACGAACAGACACACAAATTGTGTGCATTAACGATATTAAAATATGCTTTAGTGGTTTGGGTCGGGGGTCATGTTAATGTTTGAATTTAAAATGTTTGTTTTTTTTACAAGCTTTAATATGTACCTACCTACCTTCACCTGTACCGTTGTGTGTGTGTGTGTCATCAAATCTTGCAAATTAAAATTGACCCACTTCGCGATATCCGATTGAGCTGAAATTTTGCTTGCATGTGTAAATCGGATGACAGTACAATATTATTATAACATGGAGCTGATCTGATGATGGAGCTGGAAGGTGGATGGCCACCTCTCGCATAGGAACTCTGTAATAAAACGACACGACACCGTCGAGTTTGAGCTCGTTTGATTCGTCTCGACGAGTACTTTGGTCCTAGATTGTAACCAGGGGCAAAATGTACAGTCAGCAAAAAAGCTTGTCTGTATTAAAAAAGGATTTTTTTAACAAAAACTTATTTGGTCATTGAAATTAAAAATATGGTAAGTATAGGTACATAATATATACGAAGCAAGAGGTCCTGGGTTCGAATCCCGGTAAGGGCCATTTATTATTTGTGTGATGAGCACGAATATTTGTTCCTGAGTTATGGATGTTTTCTATGTATTTAAGTATTTATTTATCTATATAAGTATGTTTATCGTGGTCTAGTACCCATAGTACAAGTTTGCTTAGTTTGGGACTACATAGGTCGATTTGCGTGAGATTGTCCACTAATATTATTATTATTATATAACAATTGAAAGCATGGATGGTTTTAGGTCGATATCAAAATCAAAATATTGACAAAAAGGGTTATTAACCGTGAAGCTGTTGCCCGCGACTCCGTCTACGAAGATTTTTTTTTATCGCTATCCCTCGGGAACTATTCAATTTTCCGGGATCCCAAACATCCACACACACATCCATCCATAAAAACTTTCGCTAAAACCTGCAAACAGCTGTAAATAAATTCAATGTATCTGGGTGAGTTGTCTCTCCTGTGGACATAGCCGAAAGTTGGCCAGGCGTCCCACACGCTGATGTAGACTTGTCTAAAAAATATTGGCCATAGACCCTTAACTTTTGGCATATCAATAGACGCAAATAAAAAAAATCGTGCGTGCAGTTCCTCCGCGCGGAAGAAGTGAAACTTCGTAATGTGGAAATGAAAAAGGTACTTATACGTCAATATGAATCTTATTGCAATAACTTAAAGAACTAAATTTACTTATGCATCAATGTGTTTAAATTACTCACTAGATGGCGCTTTTATCAAGTTTCATACATTTGCACAGACAGTATGAGTTCTGCATCACATTATCGAAGTTTTTAACATCCGTTAGTATATATACAATGCGAGATTACTTGCTTCGGCAGTACATATACTAATGCTTTCATACCCCCTCCATGGTAGCTTTAAACGTTTAACGCAACCTTGTTGGAAGTCGCATTAGAAGTTTCACTTCAAAAATGTGTAGGTACAACCCACTCAACTGGTACAGTCGACAAAACCGAGACCTGCCCAGTTTCAAAACAAATTTAATTTGCTTGCAGCCGTTGAAGTTCATTGGTATGGATTGGTATGGACTTTGTCTAGCCACTGCAAGCAAAATGGACATTTAAGGTGTGAAGGCGACCTTTTTGTCGATGGTACATTACTGGCGGGGTGTAAAAAATTTTGCAAGCACCTAAAGCCGGAGCAAAAGAAAAACCTCAAAATCCCATTTATCCTCTGAGACAACTGGTTGTTGGGGTTTTTTTTAAGAAGTGGGGCGCCGTCTTCGTGAGAGAGGTCTTGACCATCGCTCTGGGTCGTTTCTGGTGCAAAGGTGCCCATCGCGGTTCAGCGGGGCAATGCGTCTAGTGTGTTGGGCACATTAGCGCCTGGTGCGATCCGGGGCGGTTTATTTGACTGACTTTGTATTTTTATTTTACAGTATTTTGTGTATGTTGACAACTTGTAAATTAATTTATCCTCTTCTTAAAAATGCGGCAATGGAAGAGAAGCGTTTGGTATCTTGGAAAGTTTAGTCAACCCGAGGGGAATCGGATTGTTAGTACCCTTCGCCACTGATCGAGTAACAGCCTTGAAGAGTCCTAGTGTTCATTAAAACCTTCGATATATAGTGACTGTCACCAAGGCCGTGGTTATTCGTTTCTATGCAGCATTAAAACTAAGCAACAATTTATGAACCACAAACCTCAATGAAGCTGACTTCGATAAGCGCTCGCTGAGCCCGTCCGTAGAGCCGCAAAGTCCGCACCGCCACTTGGTATTACGCATTACACTAAATAATGACCGTTATTTATCATTAGTACTAGATAACACTATTTTCAATGTTTTTTATTTACACAACACAATGCACAATATAATATACGTCCGCCGAAAATTTTAGAAGTTCCGCCCTGACAGCTCCTTTCTTTTTGCCACGGTGCATGGCATGGGCTTAGCGCCAATCAGCCACCGACAGCCAAAGAGGATGATAATTCAAAATAATAGTTTAAAAAAACTAAAAAACACGCTTTAAAAAATAAAAAATAAAATTTAATAAATTTCAATTCACTATTCTTATAGTGCAGTAAAAAATCTTAATAAGCAATTATTATATTGTTATATCCAGATCAAAATTTGTAAGCAATTCTAAATATTGATAAAATAAATAATAATAGTTTAAAATATTTTATTGTAAAAAAAGCGTGGGGTGCATGGTGTCAATTGTCAAGGATTATCATTTTGATAACATCTTAAAAAGCACCCCACGCTTTTTTTACAATAAAATATTTTAAACTATTATTATTTATTTTATCAATATTTAGAATTGCTGACAAATTTTGATCTGGATATAACAATATAATAATTGCTTATTAAGATTTTTTACTGCACTATAAGAATAGTGAATTGAAATTTATTAAATTTTTTTTTTTATTTTTTAAAGCTTGTTTTTTAGTTTTTTTAAACTATTATTTATTTTCTATTTTTTAGTTGCATTTTTTTTCTTTCTAACTTTACTCCCCTCACCTACAACCCCCAAACCCCCTAAACCCAACCCCCCAACATCCCCCACCCTATTTCCCCAAACCCCCCCAAACCCCACACCCTTACCCCCAATCTCCTAAACCCCCCTTACCCCCTCCTCATTTTACAAACCCCCGAACCACCTAAACCCACCCCCGTAACACCGAACCCCCCAAACCCCCGGAACCCCCCCTACCCCCCCTACCCTTCCTCTCAACCCCTCCCACACCCCACCCCGCCACCTACCGCCCCCCTTCCAGTTCCATCATCAAACCCTTGTTACCATCTAGGCCTCTTACCCCTCCCCATTTCCCACAACCCCCCAACACCCCCACCCTATTTCCCGTAACCCCCCCCCCTATCCCCTAACCCCAACCGCCACACCCTAACCCCCAACCCTCTAAACCCCCGACCCCCTTAACCCATACCCCATTCCCCCCCACCCCGCCACTTACCCCCCTTCCAGCTCCATCATCAGACCCTTGTTACCATCTAGGACCAAAGTACTCGACAAAACGAATCAAACGAGCCCAAACTCGATGGGGTTGTTTCGTTTTATTGTGGAGTGCCTTTGGCCATCTTCCAGCTCCATCATCAGACCCTGGTTACCATATGGGATCAAAGTGCTCGTCAAGACGAATCAAACGAGCCCAAACTCGATGGGGTTGTGTCGTTTTATTGTGGAGTGCCTTTGGCCATCTTCCAGCTCCATCATCAGACCCTGGTTACCATATGGGATCAAAGTGCTCGTCAAGACGAATCAAACGAGCCCAAACTCGACGGGGTTGTGTTGTTTTATTACATAGTTCCTATGGCCACCATCCAGCTCCATCATCAGATCAGCTCCATGTTACAATAATATTGCATTGTCATCCAATTTACACATATGTGCAAAATTTCAGCTCAATCGGAAACCGGGAAGTGGGTCAAAATCGCGCCCTAAGGAGTCGGTTACAAACAAACATACATACAAACATACAGGTGAAGCTAATATAAAGCGTGTAAAAACGTTGCTTATTTAAAATACTTGCACATAGGTTGTAAATCTGGAAATGCAGACGACGGGAGCGAAATCCATTCCTTGGCGATACTTTTACTTTATGTAATTCCAGTAAAGAAGACATTAACGAGCGGCAGTTAATTATTTTTAAATAAAAAAAGAAAAAGTTATTTGCGTCCAAAATTAATGAGAATTATCGCCGTAATAATGTTTTGTTTAAAAATAAAAAAGGTTATGTGTTTAGTTTAAATAAATCTCATTAAATGAGTAACCAAAAAAACACTGCGCGAACCGATACGTGTAGTGGTTGGAATGGAATTGTTTCTTTTATTATCTTTTGTGAGGAAATATTTTTGTAATATTTT
Source organism: Archips crataeganus (assembly GCA_947859365.1). Taxonomy (NCBI): domain Eukaryota; kingdom Metazoa; phylum Arthropoda; class Insecta; order Lepidoptera; family Tortricidae; genus Archips; species Archips crataeganus. The sequence goes on from OX402072.1 coordinate 1,326,651, forward strand.
AGGTGGGCCACACAAAGTTATGATTATGAGCAAGCTTTTAAAAGTACGCAACATATGGAACCATACAATCGAGGGACAATAATAATCATGAGCGATTGACACCTATTTTGACCTAGCCCCAAACTAAGCAAAGCTTGTACTATGGGTATACTAGCTGTGGGTACTAGGCAACGGATAATAGTAGATTGCACGGGCGTAGCCAGGGGGGGGTTTTGGGGGTTCAAACCCCTCCCGAAATATTCAAAATATTTCTTTAATCCGTATGTTAATTAAAAAAAAATCATAAAATTACCTGTCGTTTCATTCACATTTTTGTTGTTTTTTTTTCTGAAACCCCCCCCCCCCCCCCCAATACTGAAATCTGGCTACGCCCGTGGTAGATTGTTCAACAAGGGAGGAAAATAACCAATATCACACGAGGTTACTTATTTAGTTTACAATATTCCGAGGGTGATATTGGTGTTTTTCCCGAGTTAAACACTCTGCTTTTCATTTCGACTACAAGGAAAGTAAGAAAATATAAGTATAAATAAATAAAAATGTCTAAACTGGTCAATATGATCGTTGTAAAATATTTCAATGGAGTTTATTGTTAAGGAATAATTAATTTAACAAAATTTAGAATGTTCAATATAATAATCAATGAAAACAGTAGATAAAGTAGGTATTTTAGTAAATTTATTTATAAAATATGTAAACTAAGTAACCAATTTGAACCAAGGAGTTAAGCCGTATTGAGATAGGCTGTGTGGACAATAACATTGCCGTTTACCGTGTTTTTTTCTTAACATTTTCCAACTTTTCTGGTTTAACTCACTAAATAAGAAACTAATGTAAATTAATAATTAAATTTAATAATATTTCACTGGCATTATAAAATTTGTAATATGACTAAATTAAGAAAAAAAAAACTCAATACCTACTTAATTATTCCATGTGTATGCCGTAATGCTTGGCTGAATGCGTATGTGTTCCATTGACAGCCAAAGCCTTTATTTTTTTTAATTCATTTCTACCCTAGGGAAGAAAATAATAGTTATCCTCCCGTATGTCAGATATGATTTGCCTCACTTTCCGAGTATGAGAGATGAAAACAATATAGGTACCTACTTATATTGGCCACCCAGGACTCGAGTACAAACATTCGTATTTTTCACACATTAGTCTGACCCGGGACCTCAAGCCCTCAAGCTTCGTAGTCAGGTTCTCCTTACCACTGGGTTATCCGGTCTTCAAGAGATGCGTGGCCGAACCCGATAAGTCCTTCAATAACAATAGTTAAAATGTGGATTATTTATGGCATACATAGGTTGAGCCAGGCCACCAAGTGACTCTCGTCGTGTTCCAGCCTGTTGCCTATACTCGTAGAAGCCATTCTGGAGGAAGGGTCTGAACAGTTGTGCAGCGCGCGCGTACTGGTTACAGTGCCCCGTATTGTTGTACGGTTTGCAGCTTGGGGGCGCCCGCAACACCGCAAACAACTGCCTCCTTAATCCTTATTCCCCTAAATTCAAGTCTAGGGTGAATGAGCATTTACTAGGCACGCGTGCTCCATCGCAAGCCTCATCTTCGCTTTCCATCAGGCGTGATTGTGGTCAAATGCAAGCCTATATTGTATATAAAAGAAGTAATTTAAAAAAAACACTTAAAAACTCTAAATACAAAATCTGAGCAAAAAGATACAAGCAAAATGGGTCAGTAACAAGAACATAAAACTCTTAAAACTACATTAGTGCATAGAAAAAATGTCAAACGATACGAATTAATAATTCAATTGAATTTAATAAAATTCAATCAATTATTGCGAGTGTATCTTGAATTTAGATGTTTTACATGAGTAGAGCTCTTTTTCAACAGTCAATTAATTCAGTTTATCGGGTTCGACCGTATAGCTACTGTCAAGGAAACTGAATGACGTACCAGGGTGAACCCTTTTAATTGCAAATGTCATGTTGAAATTCCATACATCTGCCAAAGAAATTATCGTGAAATTGGTTGTGAAAAGGTTCCGCCCTGTACCTCTACCATGAGTTTACTTACACTAGTACCTCTACCATGAGTTTACACTAGTTTACAGTGACCGTACTCGCTAGCGACGGCGTAAATGATTTGTATGGAGAATTGTACTTCCGTAAGTGACCGTTAGAGGCGCTGTACAATTCTCCATACAAATCATTTACGACGTCGCTAGCGAGTACGGTCACGTAAACTAGTGTAAACTCATGGTAGAGGTACTGATACGCGATTCAGTTTCCTTGAAAGTAAATAAAGTATTTACATAGTATTATACAATACAGCCTCAGGGTTTGGTATAACTATCGCAGTGAATTATCAACAATTTCAACAATTTTAAAAGCTTTTTATTAACTTGCAATGTAAGTAAGTATGTACCTAGGTACTTATGTACGGGTCAAACCTTGGAAGTTGAATTGGCCCCACTTCCAGTGGTCGGATTCTCTTGAAATTTGGTACAGGTACTTAATGTAAGTAGGTTGGGTGACAATGCAAGTACAGTCAACAAAAAGTACAGTCATCGAAAAAGCTTGCACTGAAAATGAAATTTTTAACAAAAACTTATTTATATCGTATTTGGTTTGTATGGTACGCGGCCTTAGGTATTAAGTGTATGGTCGTCGATAAAAACATTGGACTAATGGGTGACGCGCATGCGCGCCGAGTAATGGCACTGTCTCATACATTTGCTAATTTTGAAGGGAAAAATTCGAAGCATAGATAATTTTGTCTTAACAAGCCTTGGCCTGCGGTTTTGAAAAACGAGTAATCATCATCATCATCCCAGCCTATACACCTCCCACTGCAGGGCACAGGCCTCCTCTCAGAATGAGAGGGCTCGGGCCGTAGTTCCCACGCGGGCCCAGTGCTGATGGGGAACTTCACACACACCATTGAATTGATGTTTTCCTTAACAGTAAAGCACATGGTAAATTTCAAATGTAATTTCGCACTAAATTCCGAAAATCTCAGAGGTGCGAGCCGGGATTTGAACCCACGACCCTCTGCTTGAGAGGCCATAGGTCAAACCGCTAGGCCACCACGGCTTCGAGAACGAGTAGGTACCTACCTAATACTGGCAGTGGAATGATATTCCTTATTGTTAGTAAAATCCCGAAAATTACATCATGACTTTTCTTTTGACGGTTTGGGTGTTGGGATTTTACATAAATAATTCCCGAACCTGTGGGAATATCGGGATAAATAGTATCCTAAATGTTATCCCTCTAATTTTGCGATCTACAAACCAAATTTCATTTAAATCCATTTCATTTAATTCGTTTTAGCGTACTTGTAATAATTATGTAAGTACTTAGTAGGATAATATTTCATTTGTTTTTTGTTTTGTAAAGATTTGTGACTTTTTATGAATAAGTTTATTTCAAAACCACACCGCCTGAGACAAACACACAACCCTTTTATTTTAATTCAATTTACTCCATTATTTAAACGCTCCGAATGCCAAAGGATTTCGAACGAACATCTAAATAAATGCACAAAACGAATGGTACCCATTTGTCTCCCTGCATGCGACGTCGTCCATAAAAAAAAAACAAATTTTTACGTTCAAAAAAAAACACCAGTTTTGTTTCTCTTGCGTTCAGATAAAACGATCGTAGTTTCCATCCCGCTCTGACGTAGCTTATTAGAAAGGGAGGATTTACGTTTCTTTATTTTTCCAACCGGCCAGTTATGAGAGCTGTCTTTGCGAGCGATCATAAAGAATTTAAAAATGATATTACTTTTTTGGATGTTTACTTTTGATGCCTTGGTCCTTTTTTTGTAGGGCTTTAAGACTTTGACATCCGGGTGTCCCTTGTGATAATAATCTATTTTTATTAAAAAAAAGTTTTTGATTTTATCTGTTATGTTTAACATGAGGTATGGGCCGGGAAAAGATATTTGTTATCGATCTTCTTATTGCTTAAAATTAGAATTAATGTTACCCGCGGCGGTGCCTGTATCATAAGAAGTCGGTAAAAATATTTATGTGAGAAAAATACCAAGTGCAGGGCGTTTTTAGGGTTCGTTACTCAAAAGGTGCTGTTGCTGAGACCATGAATTGCATAATAGTACCTCCCAAGTAGCACAAGTAGCATTATAAGAAATCACTTTTGGTGTACACGGGAACTTGAAGCTGTACAAGACAGTGTTACAATGGTGTTAACAGCGCTGTTAACACTGAAATAACTCTTATTTGGGCACAAATTATTCAGCCTATAGTTCTAGTTTAGTTCACATTTCTGTTTAACAGCATTACAGTAGCACTATACTGGAATTATTATGGGTCACCAGGCTGTTTATCAGCTGCTTAACAGAATACGAGTGTCCTGTTATACAGACTAAGCGTCAGGATTGGGTGACTGCTAGTCTTATATAACGCTTTAGGTTTTACATTACCCTTCGTTCATATTGAAATTGCTTATTATATTTGCAGATTTGCTTTTAATAGTATTATAGCGGTGCCGATAAATTTCCAGAGTGTGATTTGTAATGGCGAAGTAAATGTCACAATTTTATTGAGAATTTGTGTTAACTCACGAAAGTACACCTTTATAGCCAACCTACTGTGAAAACATTTGGGAATGCAAGTTTAATGTGAATGTTTATATGGTTTTTTAGCAAAATTTTTACGCGCTTCGGAAATATCTCGTTTTAGTTAGAAATGTTGTGAAAAAAGTAACACACCAAAAATATATTTATACATTTTTGAGCGATTTACATAAAATTATACGAAGTTTTATATTATAATATAATAAGTATATGAATAACGTGTAATTTAAGGCAGTAAAATATAAATAATAACAGAATAATTATCAATATATACGATTTAGGTTATAATAAAATGGCGCATTCTTAAGTAACTTTTGTGAACTCTTTTTATCCTGAATTAATTACCATGGCTGTACAAGAGTACACCCCAGTTCCTCTATTATACTTATTGCAGTAAATAAGAGTTCAAGTGAACCAATATTCAGCCTGTCAGCTGTTATTAGTTGTATTATGGTTCACATAAACGCTAAAACCATTTATTTGAACTACTTAAACGCATTACCTTTTAATAGTTATTTTTTTAGCATTTTGTATAATTTAATACACGATCCACGCCAACTGTTAAAATGACCGCTTAAGAATTTAATTATTGACTAACGTGAACCTGATTGCAGCTTCGTGCATTATAATATATGTAAAGTGTTCTTTTATGCAGACTAAAACAATATATTGGTATATTTCACAGCCAAATGCTGCATTTTTGAGTTAAACAAGGATCTTGAAATATCTTCGGTGTTCACGTGTATTAATAAAACACCTTTTAACTGCTTTGAAAAATAGGCTTATAATAGAGCCGAGGCGAACCGATGTGGAACTTTTTGTGTTAAATTACTCTAAGTGTACACTACTCTAAAACTGTTGGCTGTACGGTAGTTCACAGTGACACTTTTAAGACGCTAGCATTTCAGTGGTATAATTCTACGCCTTTAAACAGCAATAGCATATTTTACTACCACTATAATGCTCTTAAGCAACCAATGCAAAAGAGACTGTAAGAAGGCATTTTTGACATCTGCACTAACTCTGATCCCGTAACAATAGTATCCGTTTCTACTTTTATGATGCTGTTATACAGACTAAAGCGTAATACGCAGCTCTAAGTTCTCAGTTCAACCATATTAACTGTTTATTAAGTCATGAAGTTCCGAGTTATACCCAAAGTGATTTCTTATAATGCTAAATGTGCTACTTGGGCTAACCACGTAACATGAAGGCTTCTATGAAATACGAAATTCAAATTTCGTATTTGTGTTGTCCCTATCACTCTTCTTTTTACTATTAGCGTGACAGAACGGCACGATCGACACGAAGTGAAGTTGAAGTTCCCAATCCGAACCGGGCCCGCGTGGGAATTACCGCCCAAGCCCTCTCATTGTGAGAGGAGGCCTGTGCCTTGCAGTGGGACGAATATAGGCAAGCTGGGATGATGATGACAACTAAATTGTAGCGCATAAAATTATCTACATATGTTGTCCAAAGCATTATTCTTTTCTGTGTACTCAAGCGTGGTTAAAGAGGAGTTAGCGAATACACAGACATACAGAGGCGCTACCATGAAATTCGAAAATCGAAGTTCGTATCGCATTATCCCTCTCACTCTCGTGTCAAATCATATTAGCGTGAGCGGGACGGCACGAAACGAAGTTCGAATTATGCACTTCGTGGTAGGGCCTCTGATCGATCAACCGCCATACAAATTCCATTCCGTTCCGTTCAATTCCATTCCATTCTGATTCCATTCTATTCTTTTCTATTCTATTTATGCTATCGTTAAGGCCCTACCGAGCTTTTGGCGCATTTATTGCATTCATTTAATCCATTGCTGTATCATTACTAGCAAAGCTTTGGTTCTGAAATTCATGTGTAAGATATTAATTTGTGGATCCACTCTAGTGACCAGTGTTTTTCGAAACACGATTAGGTACTTGTAGTTTGCACGATAGAAAAAAATTACAAAGTCGTCTCTAAAAAATAAAATAAAACCTTACTTAGTACGGCGTAAATACTGCACGGCAGGTCATAGTTTTTGAATGTTAATAAAACAAGATGTTTTCCAGGGCCTAGTGTTGCTATATTTTTTAAATATATATTTATTTGTTTTAATAATACGATGAAAATACCTAAATACACGCGCGGTCTGACCAACCTATCTTGAGCCGTCGTGCTTCCCCCTTGTCCGTATAGTTAGTTCCGTTGGTTCTCCTTCGTCCATCGGACGGGGAACTTGAGTCGCTTGCGCTTACGCACGGCTTTGATTCTAGCCGCTCTCACGACACGTACAAGAGTGCATAGAATACTTAAAATCGATTAGCGCAAGAAGCTCGGTGCGGCCTTAAGTTTTGGGACGTCCTATTATGTTTTCTCTCTTCTATATGCGGTGTACAATGAAGAGTCATTTTATTGTATTGTAACACTTAACAATTTCCGAGGCGCTTAATTTGCCCGAAGCAATTAAAGCCAACAAAATAACTTGACGTATTCGTTTTGATAAAATATCACAAACATAAACGCATGTTGAAAGCTGTTTTTTCCGCGAAAAGAAACTCGACGAAAAGTCTTTGTAACCGTTAAACTGTCTGTAATTTGGTCAACAACGAGCTACAGGGCGGATGTGGCATTCAAACTGACTGACATTGTATTTTGTACGATTTTATCCCATTTGGTATCGAGAGTATTACGTATTTATTTGAAATAATCATGTAAGTCATTAATTTAAATATCATCATCATCATCAACCCAGCCTATATACCTACCTACGAATTGTAAGATCAGGAATATACTTGTACCATGTGGCAATAAAAATTTATAATAAAATACCATTAGAAATTCTGAATGTTACAAAAGTACATATTGTAAAGTATATATTTGCGCTAAAATATTACGAACGGCTAATCGTTGAACCGCTGCATTTCAAAACAGCCCTGTTTTTGATAACAGCTAGCCGTAATGTGATACGACGGATTATACAATCCGACTGTGGCATGACACCACCAATCAACTGACGTACTTTTTATGAGCTGTCAAAACGCAATTCTCCCATAGAGTTTGAATGGCAATAGCAACTTATGACATCAATTTTATTGTTCGCATACTCAATTAACTAACTATTTATTTGTTTTAAAGCAACAAAAAATCTAATTATGCAGTTAATTGAAAATTAATCTGGATCCAGGGCTAAAATAAAGCATTCTTTTACTGGAATCGTGTCTTCCAATTATTTTTTAATGGCGTCACCTCACCATCCCTATTGTGGAATCCAAAAATCAGTGTACATACCTCATTATGAGAGGAGGCCTGCGCCCTACAGTGGGACTTGTACATATATAGGCCAAAGATGAGACCTCTATCTGCTACTTTCGTGCATCGGCGTCCCAAAATACCACCGGCATACTAAAGAAACAAACTGCACAAAGATTCGCCAAAAAACTACAAAATGCTTACAACAAGTAGACTTAATTATTTCTTGAAATAGCCACCTTTACAAGCTAAACACCACGCTACATACCCTTATAAAACTAAAATCTAAACTAAAACTCACTCTATCCCAGCTACATAAAAGCTATAGTAAACTTTAACAACGGCAAAATTATCTTGGCCGAAGCAACGGGAATGCAAAGTTAAACTCGAACTTTAAAAACGATTGTCAATCCAATTACGACTCTAAGTTAAGGTAGGAAGAGTGTTGCAGGATATTGCTAGTGGTAAAGTTAAATCGGTGGTTGTAATACAATTTAAGGCCCCGCCTATGTTTTTTGGACGTTGTTGGGAGGAGTTTTTCGTAACCCCTCCTTAATAATGAGTGGAAAATTGTAGGTACTTACTGAGTTCGCATTCGGTGGAACATACCTACTGACTAAGTACTGGTGCTTTGGGGTCCCGAGAATGTCGAAATAACAGTTTTCTGACAGATGGAATCTCACTAGATGGCGTTAGTGAGGTCTTTTTGACTTTTGTGTGACGTTTGTTTAGGTACAATAACCAACTTAATGAGCTGAAGCCTTGGTAGCCTGGTAGTTTGACATATGGCCTCTCAAACAGAGGGTCGTGGGTTCAAACCCTTGCACCTCTTGAGTTTTTCAGAAATTACATTTGAAATTAAACATGAGCATTACGGTGAAGGAAAACATCGTGAGTAAACCGGCCTGGAAATTCAACGGGGTGTGTAAACTTGCCAATCCGCACTGGGCCCGCTTGGAAACTGCTGCGGAAGCCCTCTCGTTCTGAGAGGAGGCCTATGCCCTGCAGTGGGACGTATTAGTACATTACTGCAGCGGCCGCGAAATAGGGGATTGCCGGCCGAGTAGTTATAGATGGCCGAGTGTTAACGAGGCCATCTAGAGATACGAGGCCGGCAATCCCTGTTCGTGGCCAAGGCTTGTATAGAGTTTTTCTCAAACATGCATTATCATCATCACCACCATCATCACCGCCATCATCATCACCATCACCATCACCATCACCAACAACATCATCAACATCCATCAACATCCATCAACATCCATCAACATCCGTCAACATCCATGAACAAGAACATCCATCAACATCCATCCATCCATCCATCCATCAACATCCATCAACAACCATCAACATCCATCAACATCCATCAACATCCATCAACATCCATCAACATCCATCAACATACATCAACCAACATCCATCAACATCCATCAACATCCATCAACATCCATCAACATCCATCAACATCCATCAACATACATCAACATCCATCAACCAACATCCATCAACATCCATCAACATCCATCAACAACCATCAACCAACATCCATCAACATCCATCAACATCCATCAACATCCATTAACCAACATCCATCAACATCCATCAACCAACATCCATCAACATCCATCAACATCCATCAACATCCATCAACATCCATCCATCCATCCATCAACATCCATCCATCCCTCCGACCGTCCGTCCGTCCGTCCGTCCATCAGTCCGTCCATCCATCCATCCACGTCGACCACGTCGACCTATTAGACGTCATGGTGCTGTGTCACATAAAACAATAGACGATCACTTTGCTGGCCTTGGCCAGCAATGTTGTATGAAATTCCATTATTGACCTCTCGTCTAGCCGCACCTGCAACGTGACAGTTCGTGGCGTATTTTAAGGAACATAACGTCAATATTTCATAGCATGTTTGAGAAAATATATTATATAAAGGCTCAGATGACGATGATGATGAAATAATGAGCCAATCAGTGTTGTCACACCTACCAACTTTTTGGTAGATCTACCTATTTTGCCTCCGTTCTACTTATCAACCACCAGCGGCCTCAAATCTACCTATTTTTAAAACATATCCATTGCAAATAATTTATTGAATCAGGCGTTACTTTGCGGAGGTCCATATTAATGAACTAAAACCATTACTTTGCTCACCCGCGACCTTACAATAGTTACGTTTATGCAAGAAATGTGCGTTCAACATTTGGTAGCATACGGTTGTGGTGACTCTGAAGATGAGCTCTGGCTGAGTTCGAAACGCGTCAGTGTAGCTTGGTGGTGGTGATAGTTGGGTTTATGTGATTTGTGTGTGTTCGTACAGTGTGGAGGTGGAGGAACTGCATGAACGCACATTTTTTGCTTAAACGTAACTATTGTAAGGTCGCGGGTGAGCAAAGTAATTGTTTTTTCTCAAACATGCTATGAAATATTGACGTTATGTTCCTTAAAATACGCCACGAACTGTCACGTTGCAGGTGCGGCTAGACGAGAGGTCAATAATGGAATTTCATACAACATTGCTGGCCAAGGCCAGCAAAGTGATCGTCTATTGTTTTATGTGACACAGCACCATGACGGAGGATGATGATAGGTCGACGTGGTCGACGTGGATGGATGGATGGACGGACGGACGGACGGACGGACGGAGGGATGGATGGATGTTGATGGATGGATGGATGGATGGATGTTGATGGATGTTGATGGATGTTGATGGATGTTGATGGATGTTGGTTGATGGTTGTTGATGGATGTTGATGGATGTTGATGGTTGTTGATGGATGTTGATGGATGGATGGATGGATGCATGTTGATGGATGTTCTTGTTCATGGATGTTGATGGATGTTGATGGATGTTGATGATGTTGTTGGATGTTGATGGATGTTGATGGATGTTGATGGATGTTGATGGATGTTGATGGATGTTGGTTGATGGATGTTGATGGATGTTGATGGATGTTGATGGTTGTTGATGGATGTTGATGGATGTTGATGGATGTTGATGGATGTTGATGATGTTGTTGGTGATGGTGATGGTGATGGTGATGATAATGGCGGTGATGATGGTGGTGATGATGATGATGCATGTTTGAGAAAAACTCTTTACAAGCCTTGGCCACGAACAGGGATTGCCGGCCTCGTATCTCTAGATGGCCTCTTTAACACTCGGCCATCTATAACTACTCGGCCGGCAATCCCCTATTTCGCGGCCGCTGCAGTAATGTACTATAGTTCATATCCATTGCAAACAATTTCTTTGTTTTTGTCCACTTCCTCATAGAATTGTGAATGTTGAGAGGCTGTTTTCGTCCATTGATACCTAATATGATAACTTGCCAAACTTTAGAGAGACTGCTGCACACACAAAGATTTATTTTTACAAGTGGTGTTCCTAACTCCAAACATTTGAAATTGTTTAACAAAAACCTGCAAGCAAAAGCACCATCAATAAATCATGTCAAACATTTTTATGCATTTTTATTTAATAATTAAAAAACCGGCCAAGAGCGTGTCGGACACGCACAAGGTAGGGTTCCGTAGCCATTACAAAAAAATCAAGTAATATTTTTCTAAGGATTTCGTATGTGTACGGAATCATCCAAGTTTAGGTATGTTTACGTTTATGTTTAAGGTATACCTTAGGCTACTATTTACTCTTAAACTACAAATAATTTCCAAGCAATCTTAGCCGCTATAATTTTCCTAGTAAATTTGATATATTTACTACCATTCTGAATTTTTTCAAATTTTTCCACCTAACAGTTTAAATTTTAGAGGGGGGGACGCTCGATTTTAATGAAATTTTTCACTTTAAAGTTGAATAATTTATTGAATCAGGCGTTACTTTGCGGAGGTCCATATTAATGAACTAAAACAATTACTTTGCTCACCCGCGACCTTACAATAGTTACGTTTATGCAAGAAATGTGCGTTCATGCAGTTCCTCCACCTCCACACTGTACGAACACACACAAATCACATAAACCCAACCATCACCACCACCAAGCTACACTGACGCGTTTCGAACTCAACCAGAGCTCATCTTCAGAGTTACCACAACCGTACGCCATGCTACCAAATGTTAAACCAACAAACCAAAACAAATGTTTTAACTTGTCACTGTAACTTCTCAAGTACCCACTTTATTTCACACACACGCACATTTCTTGCATAAACGTAACTATTGTAAGGTCGCGGGTGAGCAAAGTAATTGTTTTAGTTCATTAAAGTTGAATATTTCGCAAACAGATCACTGAATAGAAAAAACATGGTAGCAACCCCGCAATGGTTTTAAAAGACCTATCCAACGATACCCCACACTATAGGATTAGTTGAGAAAAAAAAAATCACCCCCCCTTTACGTCTATGGGATGTACCCTAAAAAAAATTATTTTTTTGTTTTTTATTTTACCACTTTGTTGGCGTGACTGATATGTATATTCATACCAAATTACAGCTTTCTATTACTAACGATCTCTGAGCTTAGCCGCGGACAGACAGACAGACAGACAGACGGGCAGACATGGCGAAACTATAAGGGTTCCTAGTTGACTACGGAACCCTAAAAAGGTACTGATTAACTAAAGTGGTAGATCTACCTATTTTCATTTTCAATTCTTTCTTTTTCTACTAAGTAAATTTGCATTCTACCTATTTTTCAAAATTTCCAAAATTGTGTAATTGTGTATGTGCCTCTATGGTGTTTGCCCTGTGGTCAGCCAGGCACCGGTAGCGGCCTCTGCCAATGTTTCGCACGAGTGCGAAAAGCACGATCTGAGTATTAAATTATATCTCTCTCTCAATTTGCTAACTAAATGTCAGCAAAAAATAGTACATTACTGCAGCGGCCGCGAAATAGGGGACCACCATCATCACCGCCATCATCATCACCATCACCATCACCATCAGCATCACCATCACCATCACCATCACCATCACCAACAACATCATCAACATCCATCAACATCCATCAACATCCATCAACATCCGTCAACATCCATGAACAAGAACATCCATTAACATCCATCCATCCAACCATCCATCAACATCCATCAACAACCATCAACATCCATCAACATCCATCAACATCCAACAACATCCATCAACATCCATCAACATACATCAACATCCATCAACCAACATCCATCAACATCCATCAACATCCATCAACAACCATCAACCAACATCCATCAACATCCATCAACATCCATCAACATCCATCAACATCCATTAACCAACATCCATCAACCAACATCCATCAACATCCATCAACCAACATCCATCAACATCCATCAACATCCATCAACATCCATCAACATCCATCCATCCATCCATCAACATCCATCCATCCCTCCGTCCGTCCGTCCGTCCGTCCGTCCATCCGTCCGTCCATCCATCCATCCACGTCGACCACGTCGACCTATTAAACGTCATGGTGCTGTGTCACATAAAACAATAGACGATCACTTTGCTGGCCTTGGCCAGCAATGTTGTATGAAATTCCATTATTGACCTCTCGTCTAGCCGCACCTGCAACGTGACAGTTCGTGGCGTATTTTAAGGAACATAACGTCAATATTTCATAGCATGTTTGAGAAAAAGCTATTTTTTTTTTGCTATAACGTATTCACATTGGTCACATTGGTGAGAATAGGTGCAGAATGTGTTTGAAATTGTAATAAAAGTTTAGACAAATAAAAATCTTTTATTTCCTTTACAATAATTACTTATACCAAAGCTGATTAAATCAAGAGGATTGCAAATGAGTTAATAAATATCAAACTCCTAAGTCCACATATATGATCCTTATTTTCATCGTGGTAAGGACGATATCTCCATGTAATTTATTGCGGACATATTGGTGTTTGATATTTATCAACCCAAATGTCCACACGATGTCGCTTTTCTACAAAATAAACCAGCTGTAGCTAGAGAGGTCTCTGTACCATTCATTTTGTATGTTACTTAGACCTCTAGATGATACAACCGCGCCATCTCTACTTAGTTTTTCATTTAGTTCATAGATGGCACTATTGTGAAACCAGAGGTCAAAATGCCATACAAAATGAATGGTATAAAGATCTCTCTAAAATAAAACTAGCTAACAGGTTTATTTTAACCTCGTAAGACCCGAGTCAAATTATAGTGATCATAATTTGAAATTTAATGTCAATGGGGAAAAGGTCCCTTCTTAGACCCGAGGTGCGGGGGTAGACGACAAAGGGGACCGGTAGAGGTGCGGACGGCAGGCACATGAAGCGCGCGCTCTCTCTCTCTCTCTCTCTCTCTCTCTCTCTCTCTCTCGGCCCCCTTTATCGCCATACCCCCCAGCCCCTGTACCGCGCCGGCGAGGACTCATTTATAAATACGGTTTAGCTATGTATAATATTAGCCTCGCACGCACAGTGTATCACATAATGGGTCCAAAACATTTGATTAGTCATTATCAACATTGTTAATTAAAGAAGCCACAATCACTGGTCCTGCGCTACCCGCATTCATAGGACTTCTGCTTCATTATGGGTACAGTCAAGGACTTTAATTCATGAGCCACCATGGAACATTTTCAAAGAAAAAAAAAAAATTAAATTTTAAACTGTTTATTTCAAATTTATCAAAAAAAAACCAGCCAAGTGCGAGTCGGACTCGCGCACCGAGGGTTCCGTACAAATTTATATGTATCTATGAACATCCAGTCTTAGCAGACCCCTGCTCCTAAGCAAAATGTGCGCAATGTGGGATCATTGTAGATTGGTTACATATAGACAGACAAAGAAAATATGTTTTTCGCAATTTTTCCTTTATCTGTGCTATAAGACCTTGCTTCGTACCAAATTTCAAGATTCTGAGTTCACGGGAAGTACCCTGTAGGTTTTGATTCCTTTGCGAGTTTCGTAAATATGCGGAAATTTGCGTCATAAACGGCTGTATCTATTGATTGCGTTGGCTTAGAAGTTTCATTTTTTCACAGCTCCAAGGGACAGTAGACCTGAGTATTTGATATAAATGTAAGCTTGATACCTCCACGCGTTCCAGAGAAAAAGGGTCTTGACAGACAAACGGACGGACGGACGGACAACAAAGTGATCCTATAAGGGTTCCGTTTTTTCCTCAAGGTACGGAACCCTAAAAAACATTACAAATCGTAACTTCAAATCTTAAAGGAAAATTCATTACGATTTTCCTTGTTAATTAATTCGATGTCACTATGACGTTTACTGTGAAATAGTTCCATGGTGGCTCATGAATTAAAGTCCTTGACCGTACGTGGGTGAATCAACTTTTTTGAAGTGAAAACTTCTTTAGCGGCGTTGCGCACTTTTTGGGATGGGTAAAAAATGTTAAACTCGCGTCAGGACACGTGAGCCTGGTCAAAAATTCGTAAGACGGGGGTGATAGGGGTTCGTAAGACGGCACAACGTTAATGTTCAAGTTTTCACTCCTGCCGGCGCTCCCGGAGTGCAACCCGTTGTTTTTTGTGTCGTTTACTCTGTCCCCGGTTGTCCAAGTGACACTTCATACTGTTTCATAGAAATGCTTAGGTTGTCCAGGAGAAAAAAATTGTGTAACCATAGCAACGGGTGGCAAGAAAAAATTGATTCACCCAAATTAGAACGGTACTCGAACATATAAGTAACTTACATCTTGTCTCATGTATAAAATCTCGTGTCAGTGTTCGTTATTACGTGGCTTGAAATGGCTTGAAGAATACACACAGTTTTAATCGACGTCATACGAAACATTTCATAGAAATGTGCACTATTTTCAAACGTGTATACATACGGCTTTTATAAATTTTTCCCTGTCGCCTTATTTCTAAAAGGAATTCATCTTCTTCGTCATCTGACGAATTCAATAATCTGTACATTTTTTATTCGATCAACGAACGTATACTTATCACAAATACTCACTAATACTTTAATAATATGGTGCCCCTTAGACACGTAGAAATAATTACAAGTTTGTTCTAATAATTTGTATTTTCAGCTTCATATTGCAACAGAAACTAGTCAAATTCATATATTTCATACTAAATACAAACTGAAACATGGATGCACGGAAAAAACCCCAGAAAAATGTTTCAGTTTGTATTTTGTGTGAAATATATGGATTTCACGGGATGACCGTAAAAGTAAAAAAAAAAAAATGTAAGTTGAAAAAATAAAAATACAAAAAGATGCTTTATACCAAACTAGTAATATTCACTAATAATATTAGTACTAATATTTTGCTACTTGTAGTTTATAACAGCTACAGAAATATACAAGTTATAAATTTGATTACTAATATTATTAGTTTATTGAATCAGGCGTTACTTTGCGGAGGTCCATATTAATGAACTAAAACAATTACTTTGCTCACCCGCGACCTTAAAATAGTTACGTTTATGCAAGAAATGTGCGTTCATGCAGTTCCTCCACCTCCACACTGTACGAAC
Source organism: Archips crataeganus (assembly GCA_947859365.1). NCBI lineage: Eukaryota > Metazoa > Arthropoda > Insecta > Lepidoptera > Tortricidae > Archips > Archips crataeganus. Next base: position 1,342,901 of record OX402072.1, read on the forward strand.
ACACACAAATCACATAAACCCAACCATCACCACCACCAAGCTACACTGACGCGTTTCGAACTCAACCAGAGCTCATCTTCAGAGTTACCACAACCGTATGCTATGCTACCAAACGTTAAACTACGTACGTTGTACAGATTATTGAATTCGTCAGATGACGAAGAAGATGAATTCCTTTTAGAAATAAGGCGACAGGGAAAAATTTATAAAAGCCGTATGTATACACGTTTGAAAATAGTGCACATTTCTATGAAATGTTTCGTATGACGTCGATTAAAACTGTGTGTATTCTTCAAGCCATTTCAGGTGAATTTCAACAAAGAAGCAACGGTGGTGTCCTTTCTCCCAGTCAACAAGTGTGTTCTACCCTTCACTGGCTTGGTACAGTATCCCAATAAGTATTTCTCTGATTGTATTGTTGATCGAAGGTGCAAGTCATGGCATTAAGGGCCTACCGTGTTATTGGCGCATTTATTGCATTCATTTAATCTCGTGCCGTATCATTACAAGTAAAGCTATAGTCTTGAAATTCATGTGTAAGATATTTGAGGATTCACTCTAATGACAAGTGTTTATCGAAACACGATTACTTATAGTTCGCTCTATAGAAAAAAAATCCAAAGTCGTCTCTAAAAAACAAAATAAATTCGTAGTACGACGCTAATACTGCACGGCAGGTCACGATTTTTGAATTTTAATAAAACAAGATGTTTTCTAGGGCGTAGTGTTGCTACATTTTTAAAATATGTATTTGTTTTAGTAATAAGATGAAAATACCCAAAAACACGCGCAGTCCAACCAACCTATCTTGAGCCATCGTGCCTCCCCCACGCCCGAAATCGCCCACCCAAAATCGATTAGCACGAAAAGCTCGGTATCCCCTTAATAAATCCACAGTTTCACGTACATGGCCATAGAAACTTTTCTGAAAACTGTCAAGTACCCAATTAACTCGTGATTTGTGTAATTTGCTGATTATATTAGCACCAATATTACTAGTTCGGATAAATAAGTTATGCAACAGAATATATTAATTAGTACATTGTAAATTGGAATAATTTAACTTGTAGTTAAGAAATATTATTAGCAACTTATGCAACAATAATATTCTTGTATTATTAGTAAAGACGAAAATTGTTATGCAACACAAATTAATACGACTTGTAAATCATTAGCTTGTAACTTGTATTGTTTTCTAGTATTATTAGTAAACTTATGCAATAAGGCCCAGTTGGTGATGTCACAGCGAAAAGAACAACCAGTGGCTGTATTAGGTGTAACTGGTGTAAGGGCAAATTTAATTTCGCTCTCCGCCGGTAGATGGCGGTGTACGCCTTTTGTGTTAGGTAAACGGTGTGTCGCCTTCAAAAATTTATAACCTAACAATAATCTGATTTAAAGCCAGCTTTTTAAATCAATCTTTTACTACAGAGATGTTAGTTACGATAGTAAAAATGTTAAAATTTAAAATGTGTTTAACCTTTTTATTCACTTAATTAACATCTCCTCAATAAAAGCTTGTTATTAAAAAAGTTTTTAAATTTTCTTAAATGTTTAGCTGGTCTAGTTGGCCATCTTCCAACTCCATCTTCAGTCAGTATGCTTAGTATAAGTTTTATTTCACCAAATACTTCTCGATCGCGCTTACGTAAAAATTTCAATTCTATGGAAACATGGAGGCGCTGTCCATGTTTCCATAGTAATTGATTTTTTTACATAAACGCGATCGAGAAGTATTTGATTTGGTAAAGTAGAACTTATACCTACAAGCATACAGACCAGTGTTGTTGCGATTGCGACAGTTTCGCTATCGAATTCGTTAAGATTTGTTTAGGAAAATACATCTAGTTCAAACAAAACAGAAAATAATAGTATATTTTTTATCGAGGGACTAAAAGAAGCCAATATATACCCGAAGTGGTTAGCCACCCGAGCTTTAGCGAGGGTGTCTATTTATCCGAGGGTTTATATTGACTTTTAGTCTCCAGGTGAAAACTCTATTTTTCACTTCGATATTGCGAGAAAAAAATCCAGTCCATAAAACTTTCATAGGTTTTTAAACAAATCTTTCTAGATTTCGGCGGCAAAAGATTATCAATTATGTCTTTTGCTCTTTGCTCGACATCATAATTTTCACAATCACTTGACGACATTGTGAGAATAATCGATTTATTTTAATTGTTTACGATTTACGCTCTACAACAATTTCAAAGTTTTCGCGGTAAGTATTTACACATTTACACAGATATAACAAAATCGCATCGGCGAAATGGTCCATACACAAACTGGAAAAAACAGAATGGCGCCACCTTCTTTGCGGAAAAAGCATAGAACTAAGACCACGTAGACCAAGAACGTAACATTTTCGTCATTAAAATGGTTCACAGAATCTTATTTTTTTACATATATTTTGTTTTGCCACTAAGCAAGTACTGGCTGTTTGAGTTTATTTAAGTCACTCGAAATGAATTAAAAAATTTATTACTTTTACTCCCTGGGGACTAAAGCACTCACTTTACTCCCGCCTCGTAAGGCTATATTGACCTACTTTTAGAGCATGAGAAGTGAAAAATACTTTGTTTAAATCAGATAAGCATATATTATAATTTTTCTTTTTCATATAACCTAACTTCTATGTATTTAAATATTTATTTATCTATATAAGTATGTTTATCGTCGTCTAGTACCCATAGTACAAGCTTTGCTTAGTTTGGGACTAGGTCGATTTGTGTAAGATTGTCCCCTAATATTTATTTATTTATATTTATTTTTCGCTATTTGTTGTTTTTTTTTCTTATCAGTTTCAAATTGTTTTATTTCAAAAATAGGTTATATGAAAAAAGAAAAATTATAATATGCATAGCATTGCGAAGGAATTTCATCATAAGATCATATAACTCACATTTTCAACCGACGAAAACAACAGGAGGAGGTTCTCAAGTCGACGTGTATATTTGTTTTTTTTTTTATGTATGATCACGCATAACTTTTTACAGAGTAGTCCGATTTTGATGATTCTTTTTTTATTGGAAAGCGTATACCCCGAGGGTGGTCCCATTTAAATTTGGAAATAATATTCTTACCCTAAGGGTAGGAAAACAGGGGATGATTGATTGTTCAGTTACTGATTGTACTATATGACCACGCATAACTTATTACAGTGCAGTCAGATTTTGATGATTCTTTTTTTATTGGAAAGCGTATACCCCAAGGGTGGTCTCATGTAAATTTGGAAATTAATATTCCTACCCGAAGGGTAGGAAAACAGAGGATGATTGACTAACTTTTTACAGAGTAGTCTGATTTTCATAATTCTTTTTTATTGGATAGGGTATACCTTGAAGTTGGTATTATATAAATTTGGAAAAAAAAATTACCCCAAGGATGAGAAAAAAGTAAAAAAAAACTTTTTAACAAAAAAATTAAACCGCCGAAAAAACTAAAAAGCAAAAAATAATACCTTTTTTGTTTGACCTTAATCTAGGTACCAGTTTGAAGTCGGTGCCTCAGCACGAGCCAGGAGGAGTGATAGAAGCCAATCAGGTAGACGATTATAGGTCCACTCCTCCTGGCTAAGTGTTGAGGCACCGACTTCAAACTGGTACCTAGATTAAGGTCAAACAAAAAAGGTATTATTTTTTGCTTTTCAGTTTTTTCGGCGGTTTAATTTTTTTGTTAAAAAGTTTTCATTCATTCACTACTTTTTTGCAATCAGTATTTTATGTAGCTGTGTGTAATCATTCGCCTCAACTCTCGTGGCCTATTCTTCTATTGTTATTATATTATTCTTCGCAGACAGAGTCGCGGGCAACAGCTACATAGTATAATAATAAGTATGTTATTAGAAGCCCTTGGATGTAAGCAGCTCTGGAGTAATAAGTCATTGTGGAAGTCTTTGTGAGGCCTGTGTCCAACAGTGGACGGCTTTAGCTGATATGATGTTAATCCAAGTCGACGTTAGACAAATCTTCTGTTATCTTCTTTATCTCCGCGTCGCTTCTCTTCTTTTCTGTGAGCTTCATCGCTTCCTCTTTCTTCTGCCCGTACAGCCGTAACAAATCTTCCATGACCTAGAAAAAAATATAATGATTCATTGATTATGTTGGATCTCCGCAATTCAGTGTTCATAAATTTAAATAAACCGGTTAAGTGCGAGTCGGACTCGCGCACCGAGGGTTCCATACAAATTTTTGGGTACTATGTCAAAATATACGCAGTAAACAGCCGTGACTATAATAAACCAGCGCTAGCAGAACCCAGCTTCTAAGTAAAATGTACGCAGTGTGAGATCATTTTATATTGGTTAGACGGGACCCCCTTAATATTCAATATAATAATATATTTTTATTACTAGCTTTTGCCCGCGACTCCGTCCGCGTGGAATTAGTAATTTGGGCAGCTTATTTTTTTATCCAATTTGCTTTTTCATCAATTATGGCTCTCCTTAGATCCTTCCGGAAGAAGTGTAACTTCATAATAAATCAACCCGCTCCCAATTCGCCCCAACCCGCTCTCAACCCGCTCCCAACCCGCTCTCAACTCGCCCCCACCCGCCCCCAACCCGCTCTCAACCCGCCCCCAACCCGCTCCCAACCCGCTCCCAACTCGCCCCCAACCCGCTCCCAACCCGCTCCTAACCCGCCCCAACCCACTCCCAACCCACTCCCAACCCGCCCCCATCCCGCCCCCAACCCGCTACCAACCCGTCCCAAACCCGCTCCCTACTCGCCCCCCCCACCCGCTCCCAACCCGCCCCCAACCCGCTCTCAAGCCGCCCCCAACCCGCTCTCAACCCGCCCCCCCAACCGCTCCCAACCCGCCCTATCTAACTGGGCTATCTAACACTGAAAGAATTTTCCAAATCGGAGCAGTAGTTCCCGAGATATAGACGTTTTACTTCTAAAACCCCCGATTTGGAAACATTCTTCCGCTCCGCTCCGCTCCTATTGGTGTTAGCGTGATGATATATAGCTTATAGCCTTCCTCGATAAATGTGCTATCTAACACTGAAAGAATTATTCAAATCGGAGCAGTAGTTCCTGAGATTAGCGCGTTCAAACAAAAAACCTGTTCGATAAATTCTTGAAATAGACGTATCTTTCTTATTTGTGAACCGATTCAAATGAAACAAACACTAAATGTTAATCCAAGAAAATACCAACATATCAGTGAAAACCGCATCCTTCTAGGTTAAGCCGTTTCTGAGATTAGCGCGCACAAACGCACAGACAAACAGACAAACAGACAAACAGACAATAATTCTAAAAATCATTGTTTTGGGTTCTATTGTGCTAATAAATAGCCCTAGTGACAGTTTTTCTCAAATATCTTCAATGTACAGACACCGACTTGTTACAGATTTATTATATGTATAGATAAGTGCGTGTGCGAGTATGAGTGCAAGTGCGAGTTCGAGTGGGGAGAGCGAGAGGAAGTGGGAGGGGGAGGGGGGGGGGGAGTGGAAGTCGGAGTGGGAATAAGAGTGGGGTGGGAGTGGAAGTGAGGGTGGGAGAGCAAGTTCGAGTGGGGAGAGCGAGAAGAAGTGGGAGGGGGAGGGGTAGTGGAAGTCAGAGTGGGAATGGGAGTGGGGTGGGAGTGGAAGTGAGGGTGGGAGAGCAAGTTCGAGTGGGGAGAGCGAGAAGAAGTGGGAGGGGGAGGGGTAGTGGAAGTCAGAGTGGGAATGGGAGTGGGGTGGGAGTGGAAGTGAGGGTGGGAGAGCAAGTTCGAGTGGGGAGAGCGAGAAGAAGTGGGAGGGGGAGGGGTAGTGGAAGTCAGAGTGGGAATGGGAGTGGGGTGGGAGTGGAAGTGAGGGTGGGAGAGCAAGTTCGAGTGGGGAGAGCGAGAAGAAGTGGGAGGGGGAGGGGTAGTGGAAGTCAGAGTGGGAATGGGAGTGGGGTGGGAGTGGAAGTGAGGGTGGGAGAGCAATTTCGAGTGGGGAGAGCGAGAGGAAGTGGGAGGGGGAGGGGGAGTGGAAGTGAGGGTGGGAGAGCAAGTTCGAGTGGGAGTGAGAGCGGGGGGGACTAGGGCTGGGGCTGGGACTGGAATAGCGAGTGTGAGTGTGATTACGAGTGCGAATGCGTACCTTATGCGGTATGTGCGCCGGTTTGGGCTGGTGGATCTCGTACTCCCCGCGGCTGTTCTTCACCAGCTCCACCACGGAGTCCTCGAGACTCGGCAGCTCGGTGGCGGCGGGTGGCGCGCGCATCTTGGACGCCCACGCGTGGAGGTAGCTGTTGGGGGCCGACGCTAGGAGCTGGAAGTTATTGGTAATATGAAGTAATTTACCTACTTAGTAAGTCTGAGGGAGGAGCACGCGTTTTTTGTATTGACAATCATTAGAGAAGGGGACTTGTGACCGGGTTTTTTAGTCCGTGCAAGTCGGACACTGTCTGGGCCCTCCATTCCCAGTTCGTCCGAAGGGATTTTTCCCGAGCACAAGTCAGAAGTCACCTTTCCTACCCTAAAGTAAAAAACAGCAGACTTCGCGTCTTTGCGCCTTTGACGACTCATCAAAAAAAAAAAAGTCTGAGGGAGGCCGAGAATTGATTATGTAAAGCAAATAAAGGAGAAGGTAGCCGTCATGTCTTATAAGGAGGTCAAGGAGGCAGCTTTGAGGAGAGAGAAGTGGAGAGCCATTCATCGGCTACACCGACAAGAGTCTAACTCTTAAATACTAGGGGCGTTCAATAAAAAGTGAGAATGAGTATGTTATAAAAAACTTTTACTAAATGTCATTTTATTTTTCGACATAGTCACCTTTTAGCATAATACACTTAGTATATCTTTTTTCTAAACTGATAATTCCATTTTTAAAAAAGGTCTCATCTTGAGTACTTAAAAAATCTTGTACTGCAGCGACTACCGCGTCGTCGTCTTCAAATTTCTGGCCTCTCAGGTATTGTTTCAATCTCGGAAATAGGTAGAAATCACTGGGAGCGAGATATGGTGAATACGGAGGATGCTTAAGGATATCGAACCCAGCATCACGAATTGCAGCCATTGCAACGGCGGACTTGTGTGCCGGGGCATTGTCCTGGTGGAACAGCACAACTTTCGAGAGTTTACCTCGCCGTTTTTCGCGGATCTCATTGCGCAATGTTGCTATTTGTTTGGCGTATAATGTGCCCGTAATAGTGGCTCCATGCTCGAGATACTCAATCATTAAATACCCCTTTACCATCCCAAAAAACAGAGCCCATGACCTTACCGGCAGATGGGCTCACCTTGAATTTCTTCGGAGTTGGAGATGATGGCCTTTTCCATGTCATAGACTGCAGTTTCGTTTCTGGGTCGTAATGATGGAGCCATGTTTCGTCCATTGTTATAAATCGCGCCAAAAAAAGTTCCCGGTCTTGCTGCATCAGGTTCAAAGCTTCTTGACAAATCTCTAGTCTAGTTTGTTTTTGTGTGTCAGTAAGCATTCTTGGTACCCAACGCGCAGATACCTTTTTCATACCCAAGCGTTCATGTAAAATATTATGCACGCTCCCCGTTGAAATCTTTACATTTTCAGCAATAAAACGAACCGTGACACGACGATCCGCCATAACTGAGTTTTCGACTTTTTTCACAATTTCTTCAGTTACTGCTGTAGTAGGGCGTCCGGAGCGGAGGTCGTCCATTGTCGATGTTCTTTCACGTCTAAATTCGGCGCACCAACGTGCGACTGTCGAATACGGAGGAGCATTAGACCCTAAAGTGTTCCGCAAATCCAAATTGACTTGGTCCGTAGAAAAATTTTTCAAACACAAGTATTTGATAACGGCGCGCAGTTCAATTTTCTCCATTTTCGCTAACGTACTCAATAGCATTGCAAAGAAATTACCGTATATTTTTTTTAAACATAAGACAGTCAGTTTTTTTTTTCATAGCAATCAGCTAGGTAGATTAGCTTTACCGGCCAGTATTTAATTTCCTAATATTAAAAGAATTTGCATCTCATTCTCACTTTATATTGAACGCCCCTCGTAATAATAAGTCTTAGCTTGATGGTTTGACCTACGATCTCTCAAGCTGAGGGTCGTACGTTCGAACCCAGCGCACCTCTGCGTAGTTATTCGGAATTCCCTTTATTGCTGAAGGAAAATATCGTGAGGAAACCTGCACACACAAGGCATTCAATTGTGTGTGTGAAGTTTCCAATCCACATCACGCCAACGCCCGCAAACTTAACCAGGTCGTCGCTCCATCTTGTCGGAGCCCTACCTACACTGCTTCCGGTGTATGGACGTCATTCGAGAATTTGGCCCCTTCGGCCATCAGTTCTACGAGCGATGTGCGCTGCCCACTGCCACTTGAGGCTGGCGATTCTTCGAGCTAAGTCGGTTACTTCAGTTCTTGCGCGGTTTTCATAATTTCTAATGCGATTCCGCAGAGACACTCCGAGCAGCCCTCTCCATCGCCCTCTGAGTGACTTTGAGCTTCCTTATGAGGCCCATCGTTAGCGGCCACGTCTCAGTGCCATAAGTCATCACTGGCAACACACACTGGTCAAAGACTTTTGACTTGAGACACTGCGGTATATTGGATGACAAGATATTGCGGAGCTTCCCGAACGCAGCCCAGCCGAGTCGGATTCGTCGATAGACCTCTTTCTCGAAGTTGGACCTACCTAATTCCTCATCCTCATTTCAGACGAAAGACGGCCACTGCTGAACATAGGCCTCCCCCAAGGCTCGCCAAACTCGCTCGCATTCAACGCGTCCCCGCAGCCTTAACCAGGTCGTCGCTCCATCTTGTTGGAGGCCTACCTACACCGCGTCTTCTGACCTACCTAATTGGAATGAATCAATAATTACTTTTCCTACTCCTGTACTTTTATCTGGTTTTTACATGGTCGCGAAGAAATATATAAGAACATAGATAATATGACTTAAGAAAGTCTATACTTAATCTATTCGCCATAACAGCACTTGTGTCGTAATGTCGTTATTACGATACACCTAGCTGCCACATAATATTAAATGTAGGGTACACTCAACACTAAAGCCCAGTTTAGACCTGCTGAGTTGAGTAGAGTAGGGTACAGTCGGGTAAAATAGGGTACAGTAGGGTACAGTCGGGTACAGTCGGGTACAGTAGGGTAAAATAGGGTACAGTCGGGTACAGTCGGGTACAGTAGGGTAAAATAGGGTACAGTCGGGTACAGTCGGGTACAGTAGGGTAAAAAAGGGTACAGTCGGGTACAGTAGGGTAGAATAGGGAACAGTTGGATACAGTAGGGTAAAGTAGGGTACAGTCGGGTACAACAGGGTAAAATAGGGTACAGTCGGGTACAGTCGGGTACAGTAGGGTACAGTCGGATACAGTAGGGTAAAATAGGGTACAGTAGAGTACAGTCGGGTACAGTAGGGTAAAATAGGGTACAGTAGAGTACAGTCGGGTACATTAGGGTAAAATAGGGAACAGTCGGGTACTGTAGGTTATAATAGGGTACAGTTGGGTACAGTAGGGTAAAAAAGGGTACAGTCGGATACAGTAGGGTAGAATAGGGAACAGTTGGATACAGTAGGGTAAAGTAGGGTACAGTCGGGTACAACAGGGTAAAATAGGGTACAGTCGGGTACAGTCGGGTACAACAGGGTAAAATAGGGTACTGTTGGGTACAGTCGGGTACAGTAGGGTAAAATAGGGTACAGTCGGGTACAGTAGGGTAAAATAGGGTACACTAGGGTACAGTCGGGTACATCGGGTACAGTCGGGTACAGTAGGGTAAAATAGGGTACAGTAGGGTACAGTCGGGTACAGTAGGGTACAATAGGGTACAGTCGGGTACAGTAGGGTAAAATAGGGTACAGTAGAGTACAGTCGGGTACAGTCGGGCACAGTCGGGTACAGTAGGGTAAAATAGGGCACAGTCGGGTACAGTAGGGTAAAATAGGGTACAGTAGGTGTTTAATACAGCGCCATCTACAATGTATTTGCCGAACTAGATGGCTTGCTAATTAAGTAATAACAATTGATGCCTGATTGACAACCAATCACCTCAGTAGTTCTAATTGCACTCACAACTTGTGGTGGCGCTAGTATATGTTATGTATATAAGTTAAGGTTTGAGAGTATGTCTGACTATTCCCGAGCAATCGGCTTCGAATTATAAGCTCCCAAAAACCACCCTATCTCTCATTTCTGGGCACCCTATTTTACAGTAGGGTACAGTCGGGTACAACAGGGTAAAATAGGGTACAGTTGGGTAAAATAGGGTACAGTAGGGTAAAATAGGGTTCAGTAGGGTACAGTCGGGTACAGTCGGGTACAGTAGGGTAAAATACCCAAATGTACCCTACTGTACCCTATTTTACCCTACTGTACCCTACTGTACCCTATTTTACCCGACTGTACCCTACTGTACCCTATTTTACCCTACTGTACCCGACTGTACCCGACTGTACCCTACTGTACCCTATTTCACCCGACTGTACTCTACTGTACCCGACTGTACCCCATTTTACCCTACTGTACCCGACTGTACCCTACTGTACCCTATTTCACCCGACTGTACCCTACTGTACCCGACTGTACCCCATTTTACCCTACTGTACCGGACTGTACCCGACTGTACCCTACTGTACCCTATTTTACCCTACTGTTCCCGACTGTATCCCATTTTACCCTACTGTACCGGACTGTACCCGACTGTACCCTACTGTACCCTATTTTACCCTTCTGTTCCCGACTGTATCCCATTTTACCCTACTGTACCCGACTGTACCCTACAGTAGGGTACAGTACAGTACAGTAGAGTCGAGTCGTTGGAAAAATATTGTATGCAACGGTGTATAATTAGGTCTTAACGGCTCGTGCCGTCTTCCATTGCGATACTCGCATTCGCTCGTATCGCAACTCACGTCACTCGCCTTTTAAGACCTCACTTATACAACAGTTGCATAAAATACTATTGCGGATATTATTACCTTTTCTCTGTTCTTGGTGAGCTTGGGCGGCGCGGGCGCTTGTCGCTTGGCGCTGCTCGATCCGCTACCGAATGGCTGCCCATCTGTAACAACGTAACAAGCACTCAGAGACATGGCGATGCATTCGGATTGACGGGAGTAAAAATATTGGCTACTAGCTGTTGCCTGCGACTCCGTCCGCGAAGAATAGGGGTAAAAAAAACCGGCCAAGTGCGAGTCGGACTCGCGCACGAAGGGTTCCGTACAATTATCTATAAAAATCACGTTTGTTGTGTGGGAGCCCCCCTTAATAATTTTTTTATTTTATTTAATGATTTATTTTTAAATTCAATATATAATTAAATATTCTGTGAATATTTCAAGCGTCTACCTGTTGCCGTTATCAATATCGAGCGAAAAAGTTCAAATATTTTTTTAATCTAGGAGAGAACTATAAGACATTGTCATAAGTCTTGGTGTAAATAATATTCCTGTAAGACATTCCGACTGATCTTATAGCAATTGCAATAATCCTTCCTTTTGGCAATTGCTATAAAGTAAGAGATTAATGAGAATGCCTTGTTAGGGTGGAAGAATATACCGCCTCAGTGTCTAATAGCTCTCTTCCACTTTGTAGGTACAATTTTATACCTATGATGATTATTAGATAAAGTGTTGGAATAATTTGCTTCTGCCACTCAAAAAATTAATCACTATTAGCAATTATATTCAATTATTTTGCAACAAACATTGTCCGCAGGTGGAAAGGCCAAGTGGTCTTACCTCTGATGCGACTACCTTCAATTATTAATTATTGCATTTTTAGTTCTAAGCACAGATAAAAGCATGTTATACGCTGAGCTATATACATTTATAGCTCCGCTCGGGCTGAAACTCGGCACCAAGCGTTTTCCCAGAGATAAGACCAAGCTAGATCAATTTTTCATAGATAGATAGATAGATATAGATGGAGCTAAAGAAGTTTTTCTTCAGTCGTGTGGTCTAAAGCACACTCGTTTTTGTAGTGCAGTGTAATTGACTTACTGAGCGGCGCGGTGTTGGTCTGAGGGCCCAGCTCGAACATGACCTGGAAGTCGGCGTGGTTCCCGAACGCGAACCCGAAGCCGACGCGAGAGTCCGTGCCTGGAACAAATCACGAGCGTTGTGACATCGACTATAGTGGTTACTGTACTGTAAATACTATAGGGCTTGCGAAGGTTCGTGGCATGCGAGACGCGGGAGGGTTCTGACATAGACCTGGGGCTAAATTCAGGAACGGCCCAACACGGTTTTTGGGAGAGTATAGGAATGGGTTGAGCTTGGGATGAGCCTTATTTTCCTGTTAATTCGCTTTGTAAATAAATAAATAAACAAATAAATAAGGCGCATCCCAAACTCAGCCCAAACCTCTCGCAAACCAGTGATTTTTGGCGTTCCTGAATAGCAGTTCAAACCAAACCCAACCCAAACGATTGAATTACCGCTACCAAACCCGTGAAGACCCGTTCCTGAATTTAAGAAAGAAAGAAAGAAAGAAAGAAAAGAAAGAAAATACATTTATTTACAACATCACAAGACACAATATTATACAAAACAAAAAGGCAATACTAAAGCTAAAGATAGAATGTGTCATTGCGGTTGCAAATCGGACACTGGCTCAGCATAATGCTGAGGCGTTTAAAGTACCCCAGCGCTGATTTTCAGCCAGTACCGTTGGTGACACCCGGATCGCTGTTTAGATAGATAAATAAATAAATAAACTGCACACTAATAGCTACATACATAAGACTAGGTACATGCGTAAATAAATAATTTGTAAATTGTAAAAGCAAATAATAATAAGAAAATTTCTTGAACATAATTAGTATATCTCACTTGCCAAGTATACAACCCTGCGCGGACTAAAACGAAAAATGAAATAACCAAGACAATAAAAATCAAAGAAGTTTTGTGAAATAGTGCTGGAAAGGAGAGGAAATTAAGGATTTTGCAATGACAACAAATAGCCTTTAAGCTTTCGCCCAAAGGTGTACCTGCTAGTCACACTTAGGATGGGAGGGGGGATGTCATTCCAGCACTTAGACGCCGCGAACCTAAAACTCCCTCGAAACGCCGCCGTCCGGTGCGGCGGCACAATAGCCTTAAGTCTGCGCAAACTTTTCAACCATGAGATTTTTTTAAAAAGGTAGGAAGGCGTCTTGTGTCGCACTATACCGAACAAAAGGGTTGCAAGGTGCAAGCGCCTGCGATTGTGCATCTTAAGCAGATCAGCAGCGTTCAAGTACGGAGTGACATGGGACCGAGGGGGATTTAGCCCTATATTGCTTACTATATATATGCCTTGCGAACGATGGTGGCTCGCGAGGCTACAAACCGGGAGAGTTGAGACATAAGAGTTCATAGAGTATAGTGGTTACTATACTAGGTACACTATACTTCTTGCGCACGCTCGTGGCATACGGGACAACAAACCGGGAAGGTTGCGCCGTGACTCTGACTATACACCGTGAAATTTTAGTGGTTGTTTTCCCGAAACGAGGTGATTTAGTTTCGATTGTACAATCGATTTATAATTACTATTTTGACTAGAGTCAAAAATCCAATTGTGAAAAACGAAAGTCGAAAATGACCGCGAACCAATAGTAACGCTTCGTTGGTACAAGTAGCGTACGATCGTGCGATAGGTTAGGTACCAACGAAGCGTTACTATTGGTTTGCGGTCATTTTCGACATTCGTTTTTCACAATTGGATTTTTGACTCTAGTCAAAATAGTAATTAGAAATCGATTGTACAATCGATACTAAATCACCTCGTTTCGGGAAAACAACCACTAAAATTTCACGGTGTATAGTTTTTACTATACCATACTAAGAATACTTCTTGCAAACGGTCGTGGCATGCGCGGCGCTAAAGCGGTAGAGTTGTGAAAGTGGTTACACAGACTATATATTTGCTAATTTATCGAATCAGGCGTTGCTTCCGTATTAATGAACTGAAACAATTACTTTGCTCACCGGCGACCTAAAAGCTAACCGAACCTAAGACCTTTACCTTTACCATTCATTTCATGTTTTTTTTTTTTGTTTTTACCTATGATGTCGCGGGTGAGCAAAGTAGATTTAATTGTTTCGGTTCATTTAGATATATATTTTCTTACTATCCATTAGCGTACCATATGTCACAATAACTTACATTCTGTCACAAATACTCACATTTACAAAAGTTAGCCCACAAAAAATTAGGGATTGAACTTTACTAAACCCGTTGTAGAATGTTCGGGATTCGTGTGTTTTTATGTACTGTCAAACGCTGACTTAAACTTTTTAAAATGTCGTCATATCTTTTTTGTTTCGCGTATTCGTGCGAATGTGACCCGGCTCTACATTTGTCTCAATTGAATTGTGACAAATGTAGAGCTACATCGCTGCTTTCCTTATCGAGTTTTAGGACTTGCTTGTGAGACTATTAAGATACAAATGCTCATAATTGAGCGCCTTCTAAAAAATACATAGCAACAAATTACCGGCTTACAGAATTGCTTGTAGAATAAATTATTACAAGTCAATATTAACCAAATTGAAAGTGAAGATTTTACTAACTTATAGCTTTGCTTATCGTGGTCGGATTGACTTGATATTTTGTAAATATATGTATATAAGCCGGGGTGGCCTAGCGGTTTGACTTATGGCCTCTCAAGCAGAGGGTCGTGGGTTCAAATCTCGGCTCGCACTTCTGAGTTTTTCGTTATTTATGTAGTAGATTGAAAGGGACAGCAACCCTTCCTACGTCGTACCTTTTTTGATGGGCGGTATGTTGGAGTATGCCACTGACAGTAAGGATGGCAGCTCTTCGGGGATGATCACTGAACAGGATCCTGGAAATGTGATAATAAAACCATTATAATAATATCTAAAAAAAAAATACCGACTCCAAGAGAACATTTCTCAAAGAATTGCCTGTTTTATTTTAGACTCCGATTTGCAAAAAAAATATGGGCAGGTAGATTGAATAATACTAAGTTTAAACTAACAATGTAAAGGCCGAGGTGGAAAATAAAAACCCTGCTCTGGGGGCGTTAAATATTAGCAATATTTATAGCAACACTGTACCGGGTACGTACCAGTCATGTTGACAACAAGGTCGGTGATGTTATTTAGAGGAATAGACTCCAATCCTTCAGACTTTCTCTCAGACAAATACTTCGTCATATTGAATATAACTTTTTGTAAATGTCTTTTAATAGTTTTCGGCATTTTAACGCACAAAATAATCCACAATATCCAAGAAACGCACCTCACTTAGACAGCAATTGGCAGATGACATTAATGACGTCTTCAAAGTTACTATTGCCAGTTGAAGAAATTAGTTCCATTTGTTTTCCGCAATATGGCGAGGGTTTTTATTTTTCTGGTCGGGCTTTAGTTTCATAGTCTAGTTCATTAAAACGTTTGTTTTGGTTTGTTAGTCTAACATCAGGTAACATGGTGAACGGTTGTATTGCTCGGACGGACGGACGGACGGACGGACGGACAGACAGACAGACAGACAGACAGATTTCTTCTTAGGCATGTGCAGGTTTCCTGACGATATTTTCCTTCACCTTAACGCTATTGTAATTTCGCATTGAATTCTGAAAAACTCAAAAGTGAGAGCCCGGACTCGAACCCACGACCGTGAAAATTAAATCTACTCATCTATAAGGCCGTACCTAGTGGCTTAGTGGTTTGACCCATGGACTCACAGAGAGTAGGTACTAAACTTTTGACGTGACAACGTCTGATAAATCGATGAACGCCGGCTACACGCACGAAAAAGCATGACGCAATGTAACGTACATGTACGTGCATGTCCCGTACAGAGCAGTGAAGGCCAGGATGTACAAGAGAGCAGCGCGTGCCAGGATGTACAATCTTAGTACAAAAGCGCTCGGGTAATTTTTAATGGGGGGGACGGGGGGGGGGGCGGGGAATTTAAGGGGGATGAAAATTTCATAGATTTTGTCGTAGGTTGCACCGTTTTCAAGATATTTGACAAAACACCGGTTCTCGTCCGATCACCGAGGTTAAGCAACGCCGGGCGCGGTCAGTACTTGGATGGTTGACCGCCTGGTTTCATTTTTGTTTTTTGAATGTTTTGTTATGACGTTGTCACGTTAAACTATCGTCCGTAAACCGACTTTACAGACAACCGGTTTATTTTTGTGTTTTCTAAAATTGTGTCAAATGACAGTTTTACAATTACCCATCAATTACCGTGCGAGGTGACGCTTGGCATTGCGACAGTGCGCATGCGTGTTGCATAACCTGACCTTCTGAGGCGGGTCGGTTAAGTGCAGGTCGCGCGGGCCACGGCTACGTGTACTTAGGTAAGTTCTTTGCGTTCCAAACGACATTGGGATGGGCTTTGACAAATTCCCCGCGACTATGCTCTTTATAGGGTTCCGGAGCCAAAATGGCAAAACGGAACTCTTATAGTTTCGCCGTGCGTTAGCTCAGATACTATTTTGAAGGGAAACTTCTAATGCGACTTCCAACAAGGTCGCGTTAAACGTTTAACGCTACCACGGAGAGGGTATGAAAGCATTAGTATATGTACTGCCGAAGCAAGTAATCTCCCATTGTATAGGGAACGTGCACATCAACGGTGCTGCCAACTGGTGCCATCAATTTGACTGTTTTACCCTGATAAGTTTCTATTACTGTCCGCATAGTGTCTCTTCTGTCGCATTAGTGCTGCTGCCTATAGGGAACGTGCACATAGACGGTGCTGCCAACTGGTGCCATCAATTTGACTGTTTTACCCTGATAAGTTTCTTTTACTGTCCGCATAGTGTCTCTTCTGTCGCATTAGTGCTGCCGCCTATAGTTACTGCACGTTCCCTATATATATATATATATATATATATATATATATATATATGTATACTAACGGATGTTAAAAACTTAGACAGTGCGATGCAGAACTCATACTGTGTGTGCAAATTTGTATGAGAGACTTGATAAAAGCGCCATCTAGTGAGTAATTTGAACACATAGATGCATAAGTAAATTTAGTTCTTTAAATTATTGCAATAAGGTTCATATTGATGTATAAGTGCCTTTTTCATTTCCACATTACGAAGTTTCACTTCTTCCGCGCGGAGGAACTGCACGCAATATTTTTTTTCTCGTCTAACATTAAGCTTAGTGTGGGGTCATCGTTGGATAGGTCATTTAAAATCATTCCAAAGTTGTATAGACAATTTTTCGATATAGTGATTCGTTTGAGAAATATTTAATATTAAAGTGCAATTTTTTGTTCAAATCGAGCGTCGCCCCCTCATCTAAAAGCTAAACTGTTGGTACAAAAATTTTGAAATAAATCAGGATGGGAGGAAAGGTTAGTTTGCTTGAGAATTACTAGTAGTTTAAGAGTAAATAGCAGCCTGACCTAAAAAAAAATCTTGTTTAATACAGACAGTTTTAAACAAGAAATTTTTGAAACAAGTAATAGTAAAATTAATACAATATTCAGGTTTTTTTTTTCGTAACGGCTGCGGCTGCGGCCCAGGATAGCCTGGGCGTGTCCGACACGCTCTTGGCCAATTTTATAGGAGGGTAATGGTTTTGGAGCATACGCTACATTGTCGTCGTCATCCACTGCTGAACATAGGCCTCCCTCGAGATTCGCCAAATCCGTCTAGCGCCATCCGCGTCCAACGCCCGCGACCATAATCAGCACCTCCACCATGAGTTTACACTAGTTTACAGTGACCGTACTCGCTAGCGACGGCGTAAGTGATTTGTATGGAGAATTGTACTTCCGTAAGTGACCGCTAGAGGCGCTGTACAATTCTCCATACAAATAATTTACGCCGTCGCTAGCGAGTACGGTCACGTAAACTAGTGTAAACTCATGGTAGAGGTACAGTAGGCTTAGTATAAGTTTTTTCTTCACCAAATACTTATCGATCGCATTTACGTAAAAAATTCAATTACTAGGGAAACATGGACAGCGTCTCCGCGCGCGCGCGTCCATGTTTCCATAGAATTGAAATTTTTACGTAAACGCGATCGAGAAGTATTTTGGTGAAGTAAAACTTATACTAAGTGTACAGGTCATCGCTCCATCTTTTTGGAGGCCTACACGGCTTCCGGTCCGTGGACGCCATTCGAGAACCTATGCCGCGAGCGATGTGCCCTGCTGCCCTGCCCACTGCCACTTGATTCTGGCGATTTCGAGCTACGTTGGTGGCTTAGATCTTGCGCGGATTTCATCATTTGTAATGCACAATAAGGATTGGCTTGGACGCGTTTGAACTCCGTGAGCTTTACGGTGAAGGATAAATCACTGGTTTGCGAGAGGTATGGGCTAAGATTGGGATGAGCCTTATTTTTTCTTTCTAGGAAAATAAGTCTCATCCCAATCTCGGCCCAAAATCCCTATCCTCTCGCAAACGATTGAATTACCGCTCGCGAACCGTGTTGGGCCGTTCCTGAATTTAGCCCCAGGTCGTAGTCACTCTTGTTGGAGGCCTACCTACACTGCGTCTTCCGGTCCGGGTTAAGAACTTATTGACATTGGAATCATTGGCGGCGCATGCGTTCACTTATTGCACAGGAAATGCATAATTTGGACATTAAACTACTTAATCCGGCCTCTCAAGGCAAAGGGATTCCGGTTTAGGCGAGCGATACAGCACTCATAGTCGTCAATTAACTTAATTCTGGCAATGTTATGTAGGTACGAGGACATGGAATATACGTTACGTACAACATAAAAAAATGGATACATATATGAACCATTCTACTTTTAAGTAATCATTGAATCTTTTGTGAAATAAAAGGCATACCTGGTGATTTGTTTCAAATGTATAATAACTTATATAAGAACTGAAATAATTAAATTTTATATTTTCAAACAAAAGAACATTCAGTTTACAGAAACATTATGGAAATACTAGGGGCGTTCAATAAAAAGTGAGAATGAGTATGTTATAAACAACTTTTACTAAATGTAATTTTATTTTTCGACATAGTCACCTTTTAGCATAATACACTTATTAAATCTTTTTTCTAAACTTAAAATTTCATTTTTAAAAAAGGTCTTATCTTGAGTACTTAAAAAATCTTGTACTGCAGCGACTACCGCGTCGTCGTCTTCAAATTTCTGGCCTCTCAGGTATTGTTTCAATCTCGGAAATAGGTAGAAATCCCTGGGAGCGAGATCTGGTGAATACTGAGGATGCTTAAGGATATCGAACCCAGCATCACGAATTGCAGCCATTGCAACGGCGGACTTGTGTGCCGGGGCATTGTCCTGGTGGAACAGCACAACCTTCGAGAGTTTACCTCGCCGTTTTTCGCGGATCTCATTGCGCAATGTTGCTATTTGTTTGGCGTATAATGTGCCCGTAATAGTGGCTCCATGCTCGAGATACTCAATCATTAATACCCCTTTACCATCCCAAAAAACAGAGCCCATGACCTTACCGGCAGATGGGCTCACCTTGAATTTCTTCGGAGTTGGAGATGATGGCCTTTTCCATGTCATAGACTGCAGTTTCGTTTCTGGGTCGTAATGATGGAGCCATGTTTCGTCCATTGTTATAAATCGCGCCAAAAAAAGTTCCCGGTCTTGCTGCATCAGGTTCAAAGCTTCTTGACAAATCTCTAGTCTAGTTTGTTTTTGCGTGTCAGTAAGCATTCTTGGTAACCAACGCGCAGATACCTTTTTCATACCCAAGCGTTCATGTAAAATATTATGCACGCTCCCGTTGAAATCTTTACATTTTCAGCAATAAAACGAACCGTGACACGACTATCCGCCAAAACTGAGTTTTCGACTTTTTTCACAATTTCTTCAGTTACTGCTGTAGTAGGGGTCCGGAGCGGGGGTCGTCCATTGTCGATGTTCTTCGACGTCTAAATTCGGCGCACCAACGTGCGGCTGTCGAATATGGAGGAGCATTAGACCCTAAAGTGTCCCGCAAATCCAAATTGACTTAGTCCGTAGAAAAATTTTTCAATCACAAGTATTTGATAACGGCGCGCAGTTCAATTTTCTCCATTTTCGCTAACGTACTCAATAGCATTGCAAAGAAATTACCGTATTTTT
Organism: Archips crataeganus; assembly: GCA_947859365.1. Lineage (NCBI taxonomy): Eukaryota > Metazoa > Arthropoda > Insecta > Lepidoptera > Tortricidae > Archips > Archips crataeganus. Next base: position 1,362,890 of record OX402072.1, read on the forward strand.
TTTTTTAACAAAAGACAGTTATTTTTTTTTTCATAGCAATCAGCTAGATAGATTAGCTTTACCGGCCAGTATTTAATTTCCTAATATTGAAAGAGTTTGCATCTCATTCTCACTTTATATGTATTGAACGCCCCTCGTATGTAATTGGTAACTCAGCGGTAAACGCACCAGTTTCCATACAAATGGCGGGGCATACTAGTACATGTCCACTGCGTTACCTACTGTACGTACAGTTAATAATGATTATTAGGTACTTTTTATACGTAGGATAATTTTAAATGTAAGATTAGTTATGTGTCTATTTAAAGTTTAAATTATTTAACCCAATTTACCGTTTTTTTTAGGGTTTTAATATTATAGTAAAGTTACCAAGTTTAACGGCTAAGATGAATTGAAATTTGGCGCGTGTATTTTTATGGAACGTTAATGATATCATCGTAATTTTGGGAATTCCCAAGGGATTTATTGGGAAACCTCGGAATTAGAATTTAACTGCTTAATATACTTACTTAGGTTTTGTTGCGAAATTACATTTGAAATTTACCACTAGCTTTACGGTGAAGCAAAATATCATGAGGAAACCTGTAGGTATACATACAACTGTGAAGAAATTCAATGGTGTGTGTGAAGTTCCCGATCCGCACTGGGCTCGCGTGGGAACTATGGCCCACTCTGAGATGAGGCTTGTGCCCTGCTTGATGATAACGATGATGATGATGATGTTTATAAAATGCTATTCATGGTAACCTAGTGGTTTGATTTGACCCATGGCCTCTCAAGCACAGGATAATGGGTTTGAGCCTGGGCTTGCACATCTGAGTTTTTCGTAATATATGTGTGAAATTGCATTTGTAATTTCGATGAAGGTAAACATAGTGTGGAAACTTTCACGTGAAGTTCCAAATCCGCACTGGGTCCGCATGTGACGGTCCAAGTCCAAGCCGTCTCATTCTGGGAGGAGGCCTGTGTCCTATATTTGGATTTATTCAATAAGTACATTATTGACTCTATTACATATCAATTTTATTATAGATAGATAGATAGATAGATACAAACTTTATTCACAACAAACACGTACAAAGCTCAAAGATAGATAAACTACACAGAAAATTTACAAAAACAGAAAAAAATAAATTTAGACAAATTAAATAAATTTTCTTACATAATCCCTAAAATTAAGAGCCATGCGATGATGTTACGAATAGGCGCTGACTCAGCATGTACTACAGGTTACAACAGCAGTAACCTGCAGTGCTGATATTCTGTCAGAAACCTGAGGTCTTTGCTGTACAAGACAATCAGTCTGTGCCTTTTCGCTCATTTCCTTGACAATTTTATGAACAAAAAAATTAAAAACATAAAAGAAATAATTACAAATAATTAGAAATTCACATTTATAATATGGAGAATATACGTTATACAAGAAAATGCTTTGATTACTCACCGATAGAAAGCAGGAAAAGGAAACACAAACATTTCACAATCATTTTTACACCAAAATTTAATAAACTTTACAGAAAAACACTAAAACCTCATTTCAAACTTGGCTGGACGGAAGTTTTGGAGTCTTTAAAAAAAAACAATTTAGAAGTAAACTGCACACGTCAAGTTTTGGCGGCAAACTGAACTCGGAACATATGATTCCAACTTTCACTATCGCACAAAGGTCACAAATACGCAATATAAGCAATTAATTATACACCTAATTACCTGCTATTAGAACCAACATTCCTTTAACATGAATCATGAGGTTAATTCGTTTCCGTTCGCTGCCAAAGTTGTTCGTAATTTTATTTTATTTCGATGTGTATGCATCCAATTAAAACAATGAAAATTCTACCTTCTGTCGATGGAATACATTTAAGATTGCAATGCACGTTCTCATCATTCGTTATTTGCGAATGTGTGAGTTTCCATTCACTACAGTAACATGCGAAAGTTTCGCGAAGTATGTCAAGGGTTACCACCATTTGAAATCGGACTCTATTACATAAATGTTAAAGTTTAGTTTTAGTTTTAATATGTGAGTCACTTATGTCTTTTTGGTGTGAACATTGACCACCACTTTCATATTTCGAAACAAATAGTGGTTTGCACAGAATAGTGTTTTCCAGTGACATCACTCAATGCAATTCTTGTAGCAAAATAGAGATGTTTGTTAGTAAAAGTAGCACGGTGAGAGCGCTGTGTACTACTAAGGTGTGATGTGGTTTTCCATATTTTGTACAAAATGTATGAGAGGTCAACAGGTTTTAGGTACTGCGGTTGCAAAGACTTTAGAAAATCACTAATCACATATTACATTGTCGTAATGATGTACTATTGCCAATACCAACGTAAAGAATCATATTTAACCGTTTCGACGTAAAAAAGCTAGCTTTCTATCACAGATTTTTTCTAATAATTTTATTAAATAGAGATAATGACACCACTAATCAACTGACGTACTTTTATAACGTCATTTCTATGCTGACTCAATCGACTAATTGTTTATTTGTTTTTAATGCAGCTAATGTAATTTTGCAGTTAATTGAAAATTAATCTGGTTTTTATGGCTAACATTTTTTATTTATTTTCACTAGAATGTCGTTATCTAATAATTGTTTTCCTCTGGTGTCATAATTTCTATTATGTATGTATGAAATATATTTATTCATAAAAAGTTACACTTTCATTTAAACCATGCCCCGCAAAACTGCTTACACAGTTTGACTGCAGGTAGCTCGCTTTATATAAACATAGCTTATAAATTATTAAATTAGATTATACTTATAATATAATTAAATTACGTAAATGTTTACAACGTATTTAACAAGTGTTTTTTTAATAAACTCTTAAATTTAGCAAGAGAAGGCTCACGTCTTATGTCCTCGGGTAAACTATTGAGTAAATACGGAACTCATAAACCAACAAATGACAAAAAGTGTAGCGTGTGGAAGTACAGTAGGTACAGTTCCAATGAAGCTCAGACCGTCCGTCTGTCCGTCACAGGGATGTATCTCAAGAACTGTAAGATAGACAAAATTTAATAGCAAACATCCAAACATCTTACTGCGAAGAATTAGTTATCGCTGAGTATCCCGCGGGAACTAAGTAATTTTGCGCGATGGGTATAAACTAATAAATTCTATTAGATGTCACCGATCGTTGCCGAACTCTTTGGGGGAAATCTGGTGGCACGGTATGCCCCCGAGGGTTGCCATCTCTAAAAATCAAAAAGCCGAACTTACCCGTCAAAAAAGCCGGACTTTTGGGTCCCGAAGCCGGACATTAAGAAAAATTAGGGATTTTTGACAAAAATATCGAATAAAACACACATTTAAAAGTGGGACTTTTGAATTCCAAAACCGGATGCTAAAAAAAGGGATTTTTGAGTGTGTGTATGTATCCGTCCGATGCGAGCGGGGGCGGCGTGGCAAGACTGGGAAAGGCCGTGCGCACGCGCAATGCGATAGTAATAAAAAGCCTAACGAAAGCCGGACGGCGCGATGCGCGGGCGGAAGACAGTTTGCTCTCCGCTCGCCCTTGTCCGCTCGGGCGCTCGTCCGCCCATCGTCGTACGAATCGCCACTCTGACAAAAAGCCTGACAAAAGCCGGACAGGCCGAACACGTACATATTTGGCCGGACGCGACCGCAAAAAACCAAACATGCCCGGCTAAAGCCGGACACCTGGCAATCCTCAGGCCGAGCCAAGCGAAGCGCAAGGGCACTTACTAACTTTTCTCGAAGCGCTTCGTCTTTTTTTTGAATCCTCATACTTGAGTTTGGATTAAACACCAGATAAACAAAAGTCTCGTGATATGATGGAAAAAGTAGAGTCATTAAAAATATCAAGTTTTAATTTTTCATAGCTCTTATACTTTAAATTTTATTGATAGGTAAGTATCTAAAAAAACCCTGATTTCGTCACTGACTCACTGATGATCATAAAAATTCTTAGGGTACTTCCTGAAGTCCTAGAAAGCTGACATTTTGCATGTAAGCAATCAAATAACAACAAAAATTATAAATCTTGGAACTATAAAAAAAAATAGTCTGAAGTAGCTTAGTGAACTGAAACAATTACTAAGCTCACCCGCGACCTTAAAGTAATTGGTTAAGTTAACTAACAAAAAGAAGTGAAATCCCACCAAAAACATTTTAAAGAAAGAAAGAAATAAAAAAAAAATAAATAAAATAAATATTAGGGGACAATCTTACACAAATCGACCTAGTCCCAAACTAAGCAAATCTTGTACTGTGGGTACTAGACGACGATAAACATACTTATATCTATACATATAATAAATCTGGTAACAAGTCGGTGTCTGTACATTGAAGATATTTGAGAAAAACTGTCACTAGGGCTATTTATTAGCGCAATAGAACCTGAAACAATGATTTTTAGAATTATTGTCTGTTTGTCTGTGCGTTTGTGCGCGCTAATCTCAGAAACGGCTTAACCTAGAAGGATGCGGTTTTCACTGATATGTTGGTATTTTCTTGGATTAACATTTAGTGTTTGTTTCATTTTAATCGGTTCACAAATAAGAAAGATACGTCTATTTTAAGAATTTAACGAACAGGTTTTTTGTTTGAACGCGCTAATCTCAGGAACTACTGCTCCGATTTGAAAAATTCTTTCGTTGTTAGATAGCACATTTATCGAGGAAGGCTATAGGCTATATATCATCACGCTAACACCAATAGGAGCGGAGCGGAGCGGAAGAATGTTTCAAAATCGGGGGTTTTTGAAGTAATTCTTCTATAGGCACGCTTGACTAGGGAGTACGGTGTTGAATGTGAACGCGGGTGTGCGGGGGGGTAATTTTTTTTTATATCGAGGAACTAAGGAGAGCCATAATTGATGAAAAAGCAAATTGGATAAAAAAAAATAAGCTGCCCAAATTACTAATTCCACGCGGACGGAGTCGCGGGCAAAAGCTAGTAGATAAATAAATACTTAAATACATAGAAAACATCCATAACTCAGAAACAAATATTCGTGCTCATCACACAAATAAATGCCCTTACCGGGATTTGAACCCAGGACCTCTTGCTTCGTAGGCAGGGTCACTACCAACTAGGCTAAAGCGGTCGTTACACATTTATTTACAACAACACAAAGACACATCATCAATATTTTACAAAACAAAAGACAACACGAAAACTAAAGATAGAATGTGTGATTGCGGTGGCAAATCGGACACTGGCTCAGCATAATGCTGAGGCGTTTACAGCACCCCAGCGCTGATTTTCAGCCAGCACCGTTGGTGACACCCGGATCGCTGTTTAGATAGATAAATAAACTGCACACTAATAGCTACATAAGACTACATGCGTAACAAATAAATAATTTGTAGATTATAAAAAGCAAATAATAATAACAAAATCACTTAAACATAATATATGTAATTACTATACCTCACTTGCCAAGTATACAACCCTGCGCGGATTTAATTGAATACCTAATGAAAAATGAAATAACCGAGACAATAAAAATCAAAGAAGTTTTGTGAAATACTTAGTGCTGGAAAGGAGAGGAAATTAAGGTTTTTGTAATGACAACAAATAGCCTTTAAGCTTTCGCCCAAAGGTGTACCTACCTGCTAGCCACACCTAGCAAGATTTCATGTAAAATGTTGCCAAGACGAGACCATATTCATTGCACTGTCAAAAAGTTATCAGATCTCATATAGAGCCAAGCTTCCTAACTTTTCCTACCGACTGAATTCTTGACTTTCGGTTTGCTCCGGAAATAAAATGCCTGAATCTGGCAATCGTAACGTAACACCAGCATGCCGGGAACGTTGGGCCTCTTCAAAGGCCACGAAGAGTCAACCTCTGTAAGCAATCCTAGCGGGTGAGGTCCGGGAAAGCCGAGCCCGCATTGCACGGTGTCGACAGTCGACAGAGGAGCCCCATTCCGGGGCCGCCAGTGGGCGTCGCGGTGTCTCTTTATGCTCCCGTGCGCTCACATGCAACGAGGGAATCCGTGTGGTTTTTAGTGGGCGAGCCCCCTGTGGGAGAGCCCCACATAGCCTCTATTTCCCGGAACAGGGGGGCTACTCCGAAATTCGAAAATCGAAGTTCGTATCGTACCGTCTCGCTCGCTCTCGTATTAAATACTATTAGCGTGAGCGGGGCAGCACGAAACGAAGTTTGAATTATGCACTTCGTAGTATAAGGCCAGAGCTGAATGCATAAGGCGCTGTTTCCGCACCAAAAAAAACAGCCAAGAGCGAGTAGGACTCGCGCACCGAGGGTTACGTACTTTGTAGGTAGGTACTTACTATGTTCCATTTTTTCAATAAAAGCGTGTTACATTTAGACGTCACGAGAAATAATAAAGTTTATTATAATACTAGCTTTTGCCCGCGGCTTCGCTCGCGTGTACCAAGATATCAAGCAAGCAAGCATACAGGCAAGCAAGAAAGCATGCAAGCATGCAAGCAAGCACGCAAGCAATATGCAAGCAAGCATGCATGCACGCAAGCAAGCAAGCGTGCAAGAAAGCGTGCAAGTAAGCGTGCAAGCAAGCGTGCAAGCAAGCACGACTAAACTTCAGGTAGATACGATCCTTTACAGTATTTCTTTGTATACAATGTTTTTCACTAATTCGGAAGCGAGCACTAAAAATCTGTATAACCAGAAAGAATACAACTAAAGGTCTATACATGCATATGATATTTAAAGAAACTTCCTATAACTCCTAACCGTTAAGGAGTTTAACCTTCCATCATCAGCTCACCTGGATAACCTGCAAAAATACAACTATCGGTCTATACGTACCTATAATATTTGAAAAAATATCCTCAACTCCTAACCGTTAAGGAGTTTTACCTTCTATCATCAGCTCATCAACATGAGATGATGTCTACCAGACGCAAACACTTAAATAGCTTGAGAAAATATATGAAAAACGTAATGCATGCCTACAAAATTTGAAGGTTGCCCTCGATTTCCCTGAGATCCCGTCATCAGATCCTGATTTGGTGACAATGGGACCATCTCAGGAGTATATTATATTCTTTCGTATAAAAAAATATTTTTTAAAATCGGTCCACAATTTTGACCGCACAATCGGTGAACATACCTACATAAAAAAAATACATACAGTGGAATGCATGACCTCCTCCTTTTTTGAAGTCGGTTAAAGAGCCCTTTGTGGCCTATTTACAGTATAAACTTTTGAATTTTGAAATTTTACCTTTCTACAGCCAGTAAAACGCAAAATCCCGTTTTTTCTCGTTCCCGTAAGAATTTCGGGAAATGCTTTATTGCTCCCCTACACTCCCCAAGGAACCCACTTGCCTAATTTCAGCTTTCTACGACCAGTAAAACGAAAAATCCCGTTTTTTTACGTTTCCGTGGGAATTTCAGAAAGTTCTCTCTCAATGCTCCTCTGCACTCCCCAAACAACCTACATGCCGAATTTCAGCTTTCTACGACCATTAAAACGAAAAATCCCGTTTTTTTTTATCCCGTGAGAGTTTCCGAAAATCCTTAAAACTGTTTTTTACTATTATAATTACCTACTTCTATGCCAAATTTGAAGAGTCTAGTAATTACAGTTCATAGGATTCCGTTGAACTGAATATATAAATCCCGTTTTTTCCTTATCCCGTGAGAATTTTTAAAAATCCTGAAATTAATGTTTTAACTAAGGTAATACCTACTTGTGTCTCAAATTTGAAGAGTCTAGTTATTATAGTTACTGAGATAGGGTCATTCGGAATCCAATATATAAATCCCGTTCCCGTGGGAATTCCCAAAAATCCTTCCTTAGTGGATACCTACATTGTATAAGGTATCTATGTGCAAAATTTCAAGTTTCTAGGTCCAGTGGTTTGGGCTATACATTAAAAACGACACCCATATTGATATTTAGACATTTCAACCCCATCACACCCCATCCAGGGAGATGGTATTTTACGTATGCCACATCGGATTTTAAAACCGTTGTTGTTTTCATAACCAGCGACCCGATAAACCATAGAAACAACACCCATGTTGATTTTCAGACTTTGTTACCCCTTTCCCCCCCTTTTAGGGGTTGAATTCTCAAAAAACCTGAAACACGTGATTATTCATTTCTCATTAGGAGTACTTCTGTGAAGTTTCGAATAAAATAGTCGAACTAATCTTGTTTCCCCATACAAACTTTGAACCCCCTTTTTACCCCCTTAGGGAGTGAATTTTGAAAAATCCTTTCTTAGTGCACCCCTAGACCTTATAAGGAACCTACATGCCAAATTTGGAATCTCTAGGCCCAGTGGTTTGGGCTGTGCGTTGATATGTCAGTCAGTCAGTCAGTCAGTTTCTTCTTTTATATATTAAGATAATAAAAATGCAAAGATTTAATGCGCATGGTCTATTTTTTATCAGAATTGATTTATTTTAAGCTTATTAGTTCTTTTTATTAACATCTACTTAATAATAGCCTGTTTTTAAAAATTTATTTTTTATTATTTTGTTGTTGTAGCGGCCAGAGTTATACATAATCGGTGGAAAATTTCAACCGTCTAACTATTACGATTCAAGAGATGGAGCTCAGGTGACAGACGGACGCAGTCTCACTAATAGGGTCCCGTTGCCACCTTTTGGGTACAGAACCCTAAAAAGATCTTACTAGCTCTCTGGTCAGCAGTTTACCGCACCTCGTCAGAACCGTGGGAAATAGTCAACAACCAGACAAAAGGTATTTTTTTATCGACCCATGCAACACGCAATATTGTCCCATTCCACTTCAAACTGGCGGATAGGAACGTGCTTCCCTTGGCTATTGTTTGTGAAAATACCATCGGAAATTGTGCAGTATGAAGGCTGTGTGGGCAATCATGGTTTTTGGATGTAAGTTTTTTTTAAATATAATAGTCATACACAGCTCAAAACATAATAAGTTTTCTTCTGCGAACATAAAATTAAAGATTTTAAAGGTTAATATTTAAATTAAAAAAAAAAAAATGTCACGGGACAATTCACACCAATTGACCTAGTCCCAAACTAAGCAAAGCTTGTACTATGGGTACTAGACAACGGATAAACTTACTTATATAGATAAATATATACTTAAATAAGTACATATTAAACATCCAAGACCCGAGCACAAACATTCGTATTCTTCACACAAATATCTGCCCCGACCGGGAATCGAACCCAGGACCTTAAGCTCTGAAAGATCGAATTCGTAACGAAGTGATCCGACAGAGAACCAAAGTTATCGATATAGCCTACTGCATATGAGCTGGATGAGAGTGGCCGGGGATCGTGCTCAGTGGCGGGCCATGGGAGAGGCCTAATGTCCAGCAGTGGACGAACATAGGCTGATGATGATGATGATGATTTAAATGGGCTGAAAGTTGGCCTAGCGTCCCACACGCCGATGTAGACTTTACCAAAAGTATTGGCTATGCTCAGTGTCTCTGCGGGATCACATTGGAAATGATGAAATCCGCGCGAGAACTAAAATCACTGACATAATATAAGTATTTAGCTCGAAGAATCGCCAGACTCAACTGGCGAGCAGGGCATATTGCTCGTAGAACTGATGGCCGATAGGGCCAAAGGGTTCTCGAAAGGCGTTCACGGACCAGTGAGTGAAGATATATTATGTAGAAGTATAGTGCGTTTATTGTACCTAGTGTGTGTATAGTGAAGCGCGGGGCATTGTGTATCTACCTAAGACTGAATTATATATACGGTAACACACCGGCAGCGCGGCGCAGCATATATGATTCAGTGTTATACAACGCGCTGGGCACGTTCCGTCAGCGTCGCGCGCACGCCCCGCGCTGCGGCCTGTGGTGGCCTCAACAGTATAGGGCTATAGGCGAAAACAAACCGGGAGCGCGGGGCGCCGACGAAGCGTGCCCAGCGCGGTCTATAACACTGAATCAAATACAGTGTGCCGCGCTGCCGGTGTGTCACCGTATATTTGATTCAGTGTTATAGAGCGCGCTGGGCACTCTCCGTCGGCGCCCCGCGCTTCCAGTTTGTGGTGGCCTTATTTGAATACATGTACCACAGATCACTAATATTTAGCTAGCTACATGAATTCCAAAAACTATTCAATACGATTTTTAAAATTATACCTATTAGTTATGTTATTTGTGGTTTTCAGATGTCGACGCCATCTTCCAGGTGGTGCCCGAGGACGTGCCGATGTCGCTGATAGCTATCTACGGGTTCTCGCCGCCCATACGCCTGGGTGGGTGGCACAAGTGACACAACACCGACAACGACACGCGGGACGCGACACGCGACAGGGCGCAACATGACAGAACGCGACACACAGCGCCACGACGAGACAGACATCACGGTAGAATGTGACACGGCACTGCAGGACAAAGTGACAGAATGCGACAGGACGCGACAGGACAACGTGACAGAACGCGACACGACGCAACACGAGTCAACGCGACACAACGCGGCATAAGGGCTAGCGCGCACGAGTGACTGTGGTTCTAGTGAAAAAGGGGTTTTTTTTTTTGAATGAGTCGCCAGAGGGCCAAAGACGCGATGTCTTTGCTGTTATTCTAATACCTTTAAACGAGCAATTCTTGTATATATGTATATATATAATCAGGATCTCGGAAACGGCTCCAACGATTTCGATGAAATTTGGTAAGTGGGGGTTTTCGGGGATGAAAAACTGATCTAGCTATGTTTCATTTTCAGAAAACCGCTTTTACTCGTGTTTTCCGGCTATTTTTGTTTGCATTAGAATACAAAGCTAAATTTCGCCGGCTTAGAGCAGATCATAATAGCACAATAGAAATCGGGTGGTCGCGGATCCAGCCGACCTCGATTCGATTCCACGTTTTTTTTTAAGGATTTTAGTTTTTTTTTTAAGTTTATTTTTCATGAGAAAACGAAGTTTCTTCTTTTGTGAGAAAAAGTTACTTTTTTGTGAGAAAAAGTATTATAGGGAACGTGCAGTAACTATAGGCGGCAGCACTAATGCGACAAAAGAGACACTATGCGGACAGTAAAACAAACTTATCAAGGTAAAGCATTCAAATTGATGGCACCCTTATGGCACCAGTTGGCAGCACCGTCTATGTGCACGTTCCCTATTGGGAGCAAAGAACAAGAAAAACCGGTTGTCTGTAAAGTCGGTTTACGGACGATAGTTTAACGTGGCTCACCCCCCCACCCCCTCCGGTTTTTTTGTCAAATATCTTGAAAACGGTGCATCCTACGGCAAAATCAATGAAATTTTCATCCCCCCTTTGATACCCCCACGCTCCCTCCCACGCATCCCCCCGCACCCCCTCCCCCCTCTCACCCCCCAACCCACAGAAATAATAATAAATTATTTCTGTGCCCCAACCCCTCCGGTGTTTTTGTCAAATATCTTGAAAACTGTGCATCCTACGGCAAAATCAATGAAATTTTCATCCCCCCTTGAAACCCCCGAACTCCCTCCCCCGCAAATATATAATCAGGATCTCGGAAACGGCTCCAACGATTTCGATGAAATTTGGTATGTGGGGGTTTTCGGGGATGAAAAATTGATCTAGCTGGGTCTTATCTCTGGGAAAACGCTTGGTACCGAGTTTCTGCCCGAGCAGAGCTCGGTCGCCCAGGTACTTTACATTAAGATAGGAAGAGTGACTTGTGCTCGGGAAAAATCCCTTCGGACGAACTGGGAATGGAGGGCCCAGACAGTGTCCGACTTGCACGGACTAAAAAACCCGGTCACAAGTCCCCTTCCCTATTGGTTATCAAAACAAAAAACGTGTGCTTTAAATTTTGAGGAGGGGAGGGGTAGGGAGGGGACTTAATCTACCCACAGTGTCCTGCCTCAGCCATTTGCTGGAAGGCCGGGAGAGGAGCATGCATTCTCCCGCTGGGCACTGGGGGTGCTTGGGTCGGTCTTTTATGTTTTTACCCGTTGGTTACTTCCTTGACCGACCCTCGCCCGTTTCTGTACAATTACTTGGAGCAGTGAAAAAGGGGTTAAGTCTGCAGAATTTAAACAGCTATTTTCTATTTTATGTGTAAAGGGGGCTAAGTCGAAATCAGCTGTTTAATTTCTGCAGACTTAACCCCTTTTTCACTGGAGCCACAGTTTTGTCACCGTGACAGTACATCTCTCTTTTTTTCATTTCGAACGTGCAAAAGAGACAGACATAACTAAAGGGAACGTGCACATAGACGGTGCTGCCAACTGGTGCCATCAATTTGAATGTTTTACCCTGAGAAGTTTCTTTTATTGTCCGCATAGTGTCTATAGTTTCTGCACGTTCCCTATCACGATGGCAAAAGTCACTAGTGCTAGCCCTAAAGCGATACAACGCAATCCAACACAACAAGTCCTACCATAACATTAGATACATTTTTAAACGATGTTCAACCTTGCCCGGTGTTCCAGGGCGCGATCACCGCGTGGGCTTCGGCTTCAGGTTCGGGAACCACGCGGACCTCCAGCTCATGTACGAGTTCGGGCCCCAAATCCATACCAAGCCGCTGCAGCCTGTCAGTAAGTTCCCCTAACATTACCGAGAACATAGCATGCAGAAGATATGGCCGTTGGGGCAGCAAAGTCCGATCCTGCATGGATCCTTCTACGTGCACATAGATGGTGCTGCCAACTGACCATCAATTTGAATGTTTTACCCTGATAAGTTTCTTTTACTGTCCGGATAGTGTCTCTTCTGTCGCATTAGTGCTGCCGCCTATAGTTTCTGCACTTTCCCTATGCCCTATATCTCACCGGGACACCACGGCGGCGCAACCACTGGTGGCGCGACTGGCAGCCGAGTGAGTAAGATACAATACAGCTTATTAGTGGTGGCGCAACCGACGTGGCGGCGCGGCCAGTAATGTTGCATGCACGCGTCTATGCTGGTTGCGCCGCCAAATCGGTTGCGCAACCAAGTGGACGCCAGGTGAGATACCCTCCATAGCACGGGCGTAGCCGGGGGGGGGGTTTTGGGGGTTCAATCCCCTCCCGAAATATTCAAAATATTTCTTTAATCCGTATGTTAATTTAAAAGAAATCATAATATTACCTGTCGTTTCATTCACATTTTTGTTGTTTTTTTCTGAACCCCCTCCCCAATACTAAAATCTGGCTACGCCCGTGCTCCATAGAGCTGTATACATTTTGTTGGTGACAGAGACTGGTTGCGCCGCCGTGGTGTCCCGGTGAGATATAGCCCTAAAACTATTTAACTTTTTGCAGAAGTCCGTTCGGCGGCGTACCGCGTGCAGCGGCGGCGCCCTCTAGTGGAACTGCTACTGAGAGCCGGGCTGCTCCAAGAAACTGTGTATGAGGACGAAGATGCGGACGAACCGCGATAGGTGGCAGCACTTCATCTCCTAACTATGCTTATATAGTGTTATTTTATTGGAGACAAATGACATTTCAAGTGACCATAATTGGACATTTTCAATTTAAAATTAAATTAATAAATTAAACATTAAACAAAATGTACTCGCTAATTTCTTTTTCAGAATTAGGTGGTTTTAGAGGTTTCTTATTTGTTTATTAATTGCATACATGTATGTATGTTCTGAGACGGTGGACGGTCTAACACAGTGGACTTTCAGATACAGTGGAAGTTTTGATTGTGGGCCCAAAGGAAGATTAGCTACTAAGACGCAACAGGCAATAAAACCACAAAACTGTTGAATAATAATTATAATATCATATTCATTAATATAACATTAGTCTTTTCCGCAAATGGCATTACGTTTTGAACATTAAATAAAAAAGATATCTACAAAATTCAACCATACAGTAAAATGACGGCCGCCATTTTGAAACTTGAATCCAATGGAGCTGGCAAACGTAACGGACAAAATGGCCGGTAAACAACTTTATTCGTAATTATTGAGCAACTAGAAACTTCGTATTTTAGCCGTGTAATGCAAATCGGGTTTAACCGGTTATTCTCGTATATGCAGATTTGCATTACACTGCTAAAATACAGTGTGCCAAGTTGCACAACAATTAAAGTTGTTGACGGACTCTGCCACAGATTATATAAAATAGTTACTATGTAACAGATTCTTGAATCGGAAGACGATCGTTGTGGAACTCTTTGGGGAGGCCTTTCTTCAGCAGTGGAAGTCTTTCGGATGATATGACGTAACGACACGAGCGTTTAACAGCAGCTATATTCGCCTACCAGCGGCTCACCGTCAGTAAAAATTGCAGACTCAGAGTACATTTTCGCGTGACAACTGCCAAAGAGAATAGAATTACTACGTGCCAACGGCAGTGGTGGGGAAGTAGGTACTCTATTGTATACACCGTGAAATTTTAGTGGTTGTTTTCCCGAAACGAGGTGATTTAGTTTCGATTGTACAAGCGATTTATAATTACTATTTTGACTAGAGTCCAAAATCCAATTGTGAAAAACGAAAGTCGAAAATGACCGCAAACCAATAGTAACGCTTCGTTGGTACAAGTAGCGTACGATCGTACGATAGGTTAGGTACCAACGAAGCGTTACTATTGGTTTGCGGTCATTTTCGACTTTCGTTTTTCACAATTGGATTTTTGATTCTAGTCAAAATAGTAATTATAAATCGATTGTACAATCGATACTAAATCACCTCGTTTCGGGAAAACAACCAATAAAATTTCACGGTGTATATGTATAGCTAAACCGTTTAAATGAGTCCTCGCGCGCGGGGTACAGAAGCGCGGGGGTAGACGACAAAGGGGGCGGGAGAGGTGCGGGCGGCAGGCACACGAGGCGCGCTCGCCGCCCGCACCTCTCCCGCCCCCTTTATCGTTATACCCCCCAGTCCCTGTACCGAGCGGGCGAGGCCTCATTTAAACGGTTTAGCTATAGTAGGTGGGCAAGGTACGGCCGCCACGATAATTACATTTTGACGATCCAGACGTATAAACTAAAATGATAGCATAACTAAAGGAACCGGCTACTATCCGCGTAGTACACGTGTCGCTGGATTAAATGATTTCAAATAAAAAAATATCATAGATTTTTACGATTTTAACGGTTTCAAATCAAAATGCATTTTTGCTGCAATGCTAGCCCTTTTACCGATATCAGTATATAGAGTGATGGATCACTGACCATATTCAGACGAAAGAAGAGAATGGACGAATCTTAAAAATAGCAACAATTAATATTCAGTGGTTTTTACGGCGTCGTTTTCGTCATGTCATGACCTTCCTTCCTTCCTGCCCTCGACTTTGTTCGCGCAGAATGTAAAAATTATTCGATGAAAGACATGAAGGCGCTTTACTATATTTTTTTACATTTTTTCCTTATCCCGTGAGAATTTTCAAAAACCCTCAGAACAGTTTTTTACCATTATAATAACCTACATATATGACAAACTAGCTTTTGCCCGCGACTCCGTCCGCGTGGAATTAGTAATTTGGGCAGCTTATGTTTTTTATCAAATTTGCTTTTTCATCAATTATGGCTCTCCTTAGTTCCTCGATATAAAAAAAATTACCCCCCACCCCGCAAACCCCCCTCACCCCCCACCAACCACCAAACCCCCCGCACACCCGCGTTCACATTCACCACCGTAATACTCCCAAGTCAAGCGTGCCTATAGAAGTTTTACTTCAAAAACCCCTGATTTTGAAACATTCTTCCGCTCCGCTCCGCTCCTATTGGTGTTAGCGTGATGATTATATAGCCTATAGCCTTGCTCGATAAATGGGCTATCTAACACTGAAAGAATTTTTCAAATCGGAGCAGTAGTTCCTGAGATTAGCGCGTTCAAACAACTAACAAACAAACTCTTCAGCTTATTATTTTTTGTAAAAACTCTTCTATATTTTTTTTAAATAGACGTATCTTTCTTATTTGTGAACCGATTGAAATGAAACAAACACTAAATGTTAATCCAAGAAAATACCAAAATATCAGTGAAAACCGCATCCTTCTAGGTTAAGCCGTTTCTGAGATTAGCGCGCACAAACGCACAGACAAACAGACAATAATTCTAAAAATCATTGTTTCAGGTTCTATTGCGCTAATAAATAGCCCTAGTGACAGTTTTTCTCAAAAATCTTCAATGTACAGACACCGACTTGTTACAGATTTATTATATGTATAGATAGATTGTAAGATTCTAGTAATCATACTTATGGAGATAAGGTCGCTCTGAATCGAACAAATAAATCCCGTGGGAATTTCAAAGAATCCGTCTCTATTAACATTTAATATAACATATAACGAGATAAAAAAAAAATTTAAAGTTAGACAATATCTCTTGCATGTAAATGAGAGTTGTGATGTCCATTTAAGACGGCATCTAGATATATTTTATCTGATTTTATCCTCATTTGCGCCTACCATCTTTATAGACAAACGAAACTACGTTTATTATAACTAGATGGCGTTAGTTGGCACTGACAAGCCGTTTCGCGTTCAAAAACGATCCCGGCGAATCAAGTTGTCTCGGAATCCACTAGCGACATCTATTAGTACGTTTTAGCAAACACTGAATTCAAGTTTCAATATATTGCCGACCTTAAAACATTCACGCACCACGCAAGCCCACTACGTTTGCTTACACTAATAATTGTGACGAAAGTTGCAAAAAAACACTTATTTACTACGATAACATTCACCCGACGGACGTTACTCGATACTTAATTAATGGTTAATTTAATAATTAGATTACTTTGCAAAAAGTTACAATTGAAGTGTGCATTGTAGGCTAACCGACTCACAGCCTTCGGTCGCAGTGTGAAACAATCTATTGGGCAAATAAATGGTTAGCGCCATCTAGTGGGCAATTTTCAAAGTCTCTAGATATTCATAAACGCAAAATTATAAAAAAAAACAGTTTTTAATGCATTAAACACATTTAACAAACAATATGAACATCAACAAGTAACAACCAGAAACGACACTAGTTCGGCTTTTTGCCGCGAGATGACGTTAAAAGTACTGGAAAAACAGAACTGTTTCACATCGCGACTGATACTTTAATTAACACATGCAATTTTAAAACTACGTGCGACCGCACGAAATAAAAAGGTGCTGTCTAAATTGTAACGTTATATAAACAAACAGATTACTTTTAATAGAGTTAGCACCTTTTTATTCCAACGGCCTTCTTGATCGTGAATCGGACGCAAACACCTTTTTACAAATGAGCTTCGAGATTATTGGAAACTGCGCTCACTTACTTACGTGGTAAATTCTATTTACAAGTCATTTGGATAGATAGCATCCGAATTAACTAAATGTACGTTGAGATTTAGTGCAGCTACTTGCTCGCTAGATGCCGTTAGCACATTGCAAATAATTGACTTTGGAAAGTTAGCTTTGAACAATTTTAAGTGATGAAAATATGACAAAAGTAAAAAACGCAATACGTGGAGTTTTAATTTTAGTGAACGATTTAATTTTTAAACTGTCCAAAATGCTATTGTGTTCGTGGCATCTAACGAAACATTGCTATTCATATACATTTATATAAAACGCATGAAAAATTATATTTACTCGTTAAATGTCAAGTCTGTATACATTTGAATGTTAAAACGTCTTATAACAATAATTTGTTTATGGTATATGGTATTCAATAAACTAGTACTGTAGTTTAGTTTCGCTACTCGACACTCGAAGCGCAGTTGTCGACAATTTTACTTTTTAAATGTTTTGTGCAATTCCATAATTATCACTAAATACGCGCTGGCTTGTCTGTGTTAATTAGACCAAACATTTAAAAATTGCAATTTTGATCACTATTAAATATTATAGTAAAGATTTTGGTATAAAATACACAGATAGAGGCGAGCGGTCCGTAAAAATAACAACATAAAATTGGAATGATAATTTTAAATGCAAAAAATACTTTTTAAAATGGCGGTTTCTAACTCTGATTTGATTCGTTAGACGTTAAATTTAGAATTAAAAATTATACTATTAATAATAAATAACAATTAATAAAAATTTTGTTTCCCAAATCATCACTGGCGTGTTTAAGAATGTCTTTTAGTTTTTAAATGTCTAGTGGAAATTACATTTAGGTTATTTTCAGACGACTACGGTCGGGCTTTCCTTGTGTGTTGAGTTGCCTTGCCTGTGCCAACATACCATTGCCAGAACGACAGAGAACGTCGGATTATACACTTATTATGATATACACAAAACATGTACAGAGGAATATCCCAAAAAGATACACTTTTTGTAATGTAGCTGCAAACTAAGAACTTTTTGGGAAAAAAGATACTTTTCTTTCTTCAGTTGAAGTTATTTTATACTATACCGCTATGAATTCTTAATCCAAGATGGCTGCCAACCGTAGTTTCATTTACCTCATTACATTTCGTTAGTCCGCTCTTGCAAAACGTATAATTTTACCAAAAATAAAACCAGAGTTTCACAATGTCCCTTTCACCTTCACGTGGCTAAATATGTTACATATTGGTCACGTGGTATACTAAATAATAAGGGTGAACAAAACAATAAATTAATTCTCTGACATATTCAAATGCCGCACTGAAATTATCAACAAATTCGTACAACTTTCTCGATTTTCTTGAAAATCGTAGTACTTTTTTTTTATTTGAGTCCAAGATAAAATTGAATTTCGATGATTTTATCAGTAGAATGACGTAAGTAGCTCAAAATAAGTTTCAGTTTTTTAATCAAAGAATTGTATTTAATGTAATGTTCGACCCTGGCAACACTCATGGAATGACAGCGCCCATTAAAAAATACCATAGAAAAAGTTACAATATTTGGAAAAAATCAAATCAGACGACGTCAAATACTGATAAAAATAAGATTAACCTCAATTAAAAATGGACGCCACTTGAATAATTAGTAAAAATTACAATTTAAAGGGATTAACTGATTAGTAATTTTCCGTTCTAATACTTGGACGATTTCAACATTCACATATTAGTTTTATTTTACAACACAAGATGGCGTTACAGTGCTTAATTTTTGAATGTTTAACACAACAAATAAAACAAAAAAAAATAGTTCCCCGGTATTAAATATTTAAGGTATCATATCCTTAAGAAATAACTTTTTTTACATTAGATCATTCATAGTCCCTAACATTTACAATTCCAGTATCACTCTTAAACCAGCGTCATAGTTCTACATTTATCCGACAGATGGCGATGACATAAATTGAAACATTCCTTATTTTACTTTTAATTTAATTAAATACTTAACCCCCTCGTCATATTTTATCTGGTCACTAGGCCAATTGAATTTCACATTAGTTCCGCTATTCGCTATGAGATGGCGTTGATATTATTCTCTAACTTTGCTATCGAACTTTTCAAGATAAAAAGACTAATAACGTGCTGCCAGTACAGGTCCCTTTGCTGGACAATGAAATCTCTCATACAGACTATGTGTGTCAATTTCAGTACAGTAAAGTACAAACAAAAGATTCCAAATATTCCAATAGAAAGTGCTTGCCTTTGAAGCATCAACTTTTGAAATCGTATCTGTGAAAACGCCATTCGAAATTGGAGAAAATTGGTGTTGAATTTGAAATACGAGTAGAATTAATCTTGCCAAGTAGCCGAGCGTTCAATTTGAGCTGTAAATTTATAGCAATACTTACCATTTTCGAGTGGTGTGTACAAATAGGTTTATATGTCGGAAGTAACATTTCACTAAGCGTTGAGATTTGTGAATTTAAAGGCGTCATTTTACGACATCCGTATATGTTAAGTGCCAATTGATAGCATGGAAACTTTTTATATTCAATCAACCAGTGATTGTACGCAACAATAATAGACTAGTTATCTTCAAAAAGCTCGCGCTTCATGTCAACTCCTCTCTCCGTTAATAGATGGCGTTAACTCACACGGCTAGTCCGTGTGGTTCTGCTATTCGTCGATGGATGGCGCTGTCCGCGTTACGTGTACTAGCTACTCGCTCCGGGTTCTCTCGGTGGGAGGGACTGGGGACTCTGAGAGAACTGATTCACCATCTTACTCTGCATCATATTGAGCAGGATATCGCTGTACTGCTCTATTAGAAGCATGTTGTTGGATTCTGGGGAAAAAAAAATATTATAATATGTCGCCCAAGTGAGAGTCGAACTAGCGCACTGAGGATTAGGTATACATATTCCTTTATCACTAGTTAACATCACGCATCATATTTTTAACGCATACCTTCCAAATCGGTTCTTCAAACACGCGTTAACAATGCGTGCAAGTGAAATATGAAATTTAGTACCGGTGTAGTCGTTCCTTTAAATTTTGTATAAGAAATCGTCACTACTTTATAAATAATATATCGAATTTCAAAATTGATAATCTTTCGAAACGACCGCCTTAGCCTAGTTGGTAGTGACCCTGCCTACGAAGCAAGAGGTCCTGGGTTCGAATCCCGGTAAGGGCATTTATTTGTGTGATGAGCACGAATATTTGTTCCTGAGTTATGGATGTTTTCTATGTATTTAAGTATTTATTTATCTATATAAGTATGTTTATCGTCGTCTAGTACCCATAGTACAAGCTTTGCTTAGAGTTTGGGACTAGGTCGATTTGTGTTAGATTGTCCCCTAATATTTATTTATTTATTTATTTATTATTTCCAAGTGAACTTTATGCGGTTAACTATAAGGTTGACTTTAGTTTACACATCGATTTCAGCTAGGAGCTTTTTTTTTCAAAGCAGTGACGTTTACTTTTTTGGTAAAATAATATTTTCAACACTCTTGCAATCAGCGCCATCTAGTATCGCACGCCCAAACTTCCACGCTTACCTTTGGACACGAGGTGCTCTAGCTTCTGCCGCGTGCTGTCCACATTGAGTCCGCGGTATTCCCCCTCTGTAGAGGAGAGGCTGCTTGGCGCGTCACCGTTCTGTGAGACTGCACCTCTTAACACCTTCTGCGTTTCTAGTATCGCTGCTTCGAGACCTGTTCAATTATTGTTGTTATTGAGATACTATTAAATGGGGCAGGTGAAATTCCGGGATTTTAGGAACTTCCCATGAGCAAAACAAGACTCGTTCGTTCGTTTAAACTGTAGTAGAACGTATACTGTTGGACATAGGCCCCCCTTATTGACACCCAATCATTACGGTTCAAATCAGCTTGCAGCCTTGCATCCACCTTGAACCTGCGGCCCATATCATCCGTCCATCTTATCGGTGGACGTATCACGCTGCGCTTGCCAGTCCGTAGTCTCTACTCGAGAACTATTCGGCCCCAATGGCCATGTGTTCTGTGTGCTCTGCCTTATGCCATTTCAACGAGCTCCATTTCGCTATGTCGGTGACCCTGGTTCTTCTACGAATCTCCTCATTCCAGATTCGATCCTGTAGAGAAACCCCGAGCATAGCCCATCGCATTAGAAGATGAAATCCGCGCAAGCACTAAAGTCAGTGTGTATTATTAGATGTTTTCAGTTGTTTTAATAAAATGTTTGTTTTTTATTATTATTTATTAAATTTTATATTGCACCACCTGCTGTAATGCATTCCTTGCTTTCTTTCTTTTTTTTTTTAAAGGTTGCCTGGAAGAGATCGCTTCGAAGCGATAAGGCCGCCCATTGCTTACCTTATTTATTTTTTGTCATGTACTTGTTTTTCTGTATTGTATTTTTTGTGGTGTACAATAAAGAGTCATTGTATTGTATTGTATTGTCACCGACATAGCTCGATTAATTGGTAGACTCAAGTGGCAGTGGGCAGGGCACAACGCTCGTAGAACAGAACTAGTGACCGATGGAGCCACAAGGAGTTCGAATGGTGTCCACGGAATGGAAGGCTCAGTGATAAGATGGAGCGACTACCCGGTCTGAGAGGATCAGTGTGTTCGGCGAACTTTTTGGGAGGCCTAAGCTCAGCAGTGTACTTCTCGACTGAAATGGTGATGACACCGATATCTGATGATGCCTCACCGCTGATGTCGGCAGCCGCACCGGGCTCCTGACGTAGGCTGCGATACAGCTGCACCACTTTGCCGGCAGTGCGCGTGAGTTGCTCCGTCAGCGCCGAACAGAGCTGGGACGACGACACTGCAACAGTTGGTAAGTTAGATTAGAACATGTCAAACGGTGCCCGAACAAGGGTCATATTCGAGCGTTTCGAAAGCCACACATACGTGGTCACGTTCTTAAAAATTGGCTCTAGATTTTGATAGCGTTTTCGGTTAAGTATTCGTTGAGGTTTTGTACTAACTACTACTACCAGATAAATGGAAACTTGACTTTCTGTATTATTTCAATTTCTAACCATAAAACGGTACTAGGTTCCCAGAGCTGCGAGGCGGTGTACAGTCAAAGAAACTGAATCGCGTACCTACCAGGGTGGAACCTATTCACAACCAATTTCACGATGATTTCATTGGCAGATGTATGGAATGTCAACATGACATTTGCTATGAAAAGGGTTCACCCTGGTAAGTGATTCAATGAGGGTTTTCTATGAGAGGCTATTTGGCGCTAGTATCGTCAGGTCCGTTTGTCAACTTTGACATTTGTTGTATGGGTGTAACGTGAAATAGACCTTACGATACTAACGCCATCTAGCGATATTCCACCTGTCAGAAAACCCTCATTTCTTCGACTGTACTTACACTGCTGTTTAGCGGCGGTTACTTCGCGCTCCTTAACGGACAGATGGCGTTCCGACCATACCACGGTGGCGATCCTAGCGCTACCTTTCATCTTTATGACTAACCGCGAATTGCCTATTGGATCCGACTGTAGTATTTCCAATCATTTATTTTCTCGATGACAGCTCCCGTAGAATGTAAATTTGTTTAGTTACGCAAAAATTAACTTTAAAATGCGAGGTATAAAAAATACGACAACTGCCTAATTTTGTTCCTTGATCCCATATGATATTCATCTAAGGGGCTGTTTCACCACTATTCTTAAAGTTCGGATTAGCTTAATCATAACCTTATTTGTCAGATGGAATTAAAATTTCTGTTTCACCAGTCTCGATTAGCGCTAAGTGACGGACAAACTGTTTCTTAATTTGACCATCAGATCAGGAGGCATTTAGCATTTTTATCCGTCACATAAAGTTAGTTTATTTTTTTGTGGCCATGGTTGGAGAGCCCTTCAGCCGGTTTCAGAAAAATAAATCAAAGTATTTTTTATTTTTTAAAGAATGAGGTCATGCTAAATTGCATAAAATAATTTAAATATCAAGATTTGAATAAAAAAATGTAGGTACACTTTTAGTATGTAAAAATAAATCCAAAAACTTTTTTTCAGTGGTTCAATCGTTTGTTCTACCTGAACTTGTATGTCGCCATCAGTCGCCATTAAAAAAAAGTTTATCTGTCAAATGGTTTGGCGCCACTTTTCGATTCGTTTTACGTGATTTTATTTTTCTTTGTTGTTGTTAACAAAGTATCGTAAATAAATACCGTTTTTGGATCAATTATAATGTTACATATTTGTTTATGTAAAAAAAATAGATGTATTCAAAAATTATATAGTTAACCATTTCTTTTGCTTTAATAATGAGTAACTCTTTGAACGAAATTGTGCGAACAGGAACGCGTGGTCGTGAAATGCGACGTTGCCATTCCGACTTTTTGTTAAACCCACGATTAGTTAAGTGGTACTTAGTTTGCACAGGACCGGAGTGGTGAAACTGAAATAACACTAGCTGACAGATTTGTCCAGTACTTAGTTTATTAATTGGTTACGTAACCAGCAGTTTGACAATAAGGTGGTGAAACACCCCCTAAGACAAATTGAGCCCATATATGCAGTAGTTTTTTTTTAAAGTACGATAAATAATGAACGTTTTAATAAAGTTACATTCTACGGCAATCAGAACATGACATTTGTATTGCCATAGAATGTAACTTTATTGAAACGTTTATTGTTTATCGTACTTTAAAAAAAATTACTGCATATATGGACTCAATGTGTCTTAGATGAATCTTATATGGGATCAAGGAACAAAATTAGGCAGTTGTCGTATTTTTTATACATAGACATAGACATAACTTTATTCGACATCAAAAAAGAAAATACACTGACTAATACACTGAGAAAAATAAAAAGAACAATAATAACAATAAACTTCGATCAACAATACAACTAGATATCGGGTCAGCGCAAAAAATACGGCTCGGAAAATAAGAGCTCACTTCCAAAGTGAGCTCTTATTTGGTTTTAGTTCGGTCCAAGCACAGCCAACATTAACACCTCTCGCGATGCCGCAGTGTGCGTTTAAAACTTGTAAAAACAATGCCCGAAAAAGGCATTTATCCGCCGGAGTGTCTTAGTTTCGTAAGTAAATGTAAAATAAGTTTATTTCAAGCTTTAAACTAGCAAATAATAAGCAAATTACCGATTTTAACCACGACTTGTGCGCGCGTATTGGCCAGGTTGGCCAAACATTCTTAAATGTTTGGCCAACCTGGCCAATTCGCGCTAAAACATCGTAAAACAGAACAGTAGATGCATGAAGTAGATTTAAAACTTTTCCTACTCCTGTACTATTACCTGTTTTTTACATGGTCGCGAACAAATAAGAACATAGATAATATGACTTCATGACATTCCCCATAACAGCACTTGTGTCGTAATGTCGTTATTACGATACACCTAGCTGCCACAGATTATTAAGTGTAGGGTAACACTCAACATTAAAGCCCAGCTTAGACCTGCTGAGTTGAGTCAAGTCGATTCGAGTCGGTTCGATTCGGTACGAGTCGGTTCGAATCGGTTTGAGTCGATTAAAGTCGGTTCGAGTCGATTCAAGTCGATTAAAGTCGGTTCGAGTCGATTCAAGTCGGTTCGAATCGGTTTGAGTCGGTTCAAGTCGGTTAGAGTCGGTTCGAGTCGGTTCGAATCGATCCGAGTCGATTAAATTCGGTTCGAGTCGGTTCGAATCGGTTCGAGTCGATTCGAGTCGATTAAAGTCGCTTCGAATCGGTCCGAGTCGGTTCGAGTCGGTTCGAATCGATCCGAGTCGGTTCGGTCCATTTTAATTTTCTGTACGACTCTTACAACATTATTTAATTAAATAAATATATCACACAAAAAATATCACGCCAGTAAAATAACAAGTGTAACGCGCGAAACCCATCGATCGCCGTGTTAACGGTCACCTGGCAACGCTCGGTCGCCTAGCAACCAAGCCGCCATTATGGTTTTATCGCCTGCGCCACTCACGGCGCATGCGCGCGACGCCGCGCCAGGACCGCCGCGCCGGCCGCGCATTCATTCAATTCGGGATCGATCTGCCGATTCTGCCGTCAAGATCAACTACCAACACCCCGCGCACTCTCGCGTGTTTGTTTATCTGTTTTCGTATTGTTCTTTATGATAATGCATCATATCTTTAGTCCTTTAATAAACTATATACCTACAAAGTACTACTATCATTGACTATCCGCATCCGCATTATAAAAGAAAGTACTAATAAAAAACATAGATACCCAAAAACACTAATCTTACCAAGCAAGTGAATTTCTACACAGGTACCTACTTTAAAATAATTTTATTATTGTCGTGAGCGACTCCATAGCTCCCGAAGTTAAAATCAGAGCGGAAAAAGTAGACAGGAAACGAAAGAATGTAACTCGCAATGTAGTTAAGCTGAAAAACACTTTATGTGTAGTGCGATAAGGTTGACTTCACAGTAACTGTTATTTGACCTAAGATTTTTCATTTCTAAGTGGCAGGTGTTATTTATTGCTTTGCTAGCTGTTTCTGTCGAATAATCGTAAGTAGAAGGTAGAATTGCGACTTTAATGTATGGTGCTATGGTCGTAAATGGGTTGATCTTATAACTGTTTTGAATTTGTTGTCTCTTTTTAGCAGAAAACATAAATCGCTCTATAGCTACACATTCAAACGGACACATTTTGGCTTGGATTTTGTACCTGTCCCGAAATCTAGTTGTATTGTTGATCGAAGACAATAATAACAAAAAACATAATTGTAGATGTCGAAAAGGAATTTGACTCAGCATAAGCTGTAGTAGATGCCTGCTACAGCGCTGATTTTCAGTCAAACCCTTCATATCCGTGCATCAAACTTGTTGGACCGGAATCAGCACAAACAAATTCTGTATAAAAAGTGTGCAACAAATAAATAGATACATATATCTCCACACATATACCTCGCATTTACAAGTTAATTTTTGCGTAACTAAACGCAGTTACATTCTACGGGAGCTGTCATCGAGAAAATAAATGATTGGAACTACTATAATATTCGCACACCTAGATCAAAAGAGCGTCAACTCAAAATAATATACCACTTTAATTTAGACCTTTCAGAAATTGACTGAAGTCTAAATTCAAATGCTTTATTTTGAGTTGACCCTGTTTCGATCTAATAGTTTCTGACCTTACACGGTACCAGATACTAGGCCCCCAGAGATGCTAGGCGGTTTACTTACACTGCGGGTCAGCGCCGCTACTTCGTCAGCTTTTTCCGACCATAATACGGTGGCGATCCTAGCTAGCGCTATCTACATAGATTAACAGCGAACTGACTTTCTGGATGCCACTATCGCAGTTTATGATAATAAACGGCACTAGCATTAATTAAAGCATTCCCGGTGTGATACAACTTAGGGAAAACGAGCTTATCTATGTGTTATCTATCAATGGGGATGTTGACACCACCAATCAACTGACGTAGTTTTTATGAGCGGTCAAAATACATTTCTAAATTTGTTTCTAAATAAATAAATAAATAAATAGTCTCCCATAGAGTTTGAATGGCAATAGCAACTTATGACGTCACTTGTTCGCCAACTCAATCAACTAACTATTTATTTGTTTTAAAGCAACAAAAAATCTAATATTGCAGTTAGTCGAAAATTAATCTGGTTTTCAGGGCTAAAATACAGCTTTTTTTTAACCCCCGACACAAAAAGAGGGGTGTTATAAGTTTGACCGCTAAGTGTGTGTGTGTGTGTGTATGTGTGTGTGTGGCATGATAGCTCTTAAACGAATGAACCGATTTGGATGCGGTTTTTTTTATCTGAAAACAGGTTTTTGGCGATAGTTCTTAGACGCGTTTCATCAAAATCGATTCAGCCGTTTCAAAGTTATCAGCTCTTTTGTTAGCTGTGGAAGGGATCTTAGACGCGTAATGGGCATTTACTTTATTTTCAAACATATGTGGGACCAAATTGCGTTGGGGGTTCCTAAAATTTTTAATTTGTAGTTATTTACTGGAGTCATGTCTTCGAATTATTTTTAGGGTTCCGTACCCAAATGGTAAAAACGGAAACCCTATTACTGAGGCTCCGCTGTCCGTCCGACCGTCTGTCCGTCTGTCACCAGGCTGTATCTCGGGAACCGTGATAGCTAGAGAGTTGAGATTTTCACACAAACATGATGTATTTCGGTTGCCGCTATAACAACAAATACTAAAAAATTTAATTTAATAAATATTTAAGGGGGCTCCCATACAACAAACATGATTTTATTGCTCGTTTTTGCTCGATATTGATAACGGAAACAGGTAGACACTTGAAATATTCACAGAATATTTAATTATATATTGACTTTCAAAATAAATCATTAAATTAAAATAAAAAAAATATTTAAGGGGGGATCCCATACAACAAACGTGATTTTTTATTTATTTATTTATTTAAGGAGAACCAACAGCTTATAACATAATATAGGTATTATCAATAGTAACACAGAGCCAATTACAGGATCTCACAGATATTGAGTGTGTATAGACAATTGTACGGAACCCTTCGTGCGCGAGTCCGACTCGCACTTGGCCGGTTTTTTAATGGCGTCAACATCCTTGTTGCTTCCCGTCAGGTGACTGGCATGCTCGTTTTCCCCATTTCTATATATATAAAGGTACTAGGCTCCCAGAGTTGGTCGGCGGTGTACTTACAGTGCGGGTCAGCGGCGGGCGCGTCGGCGCCGGGCCGCGGCCGCGCGCCGGTCAGCCGCGCCGTCACCTCGCGCGCCTTCGCCGACAGATCGCGCTCAGACCCGCTGCGCCCTGTGCGAGACATGCTACGGTTAAAGGTTGTCGCAGACGTAACCGCTCGGCACCGGATCGGCACCGGATCGGCGCCGCCTCAACTCGAGCCGTCCAGTATTTTTTGTAAGAAATTCCATACTGTAACGCACACAATATACTTGGGCCTCGGCACAAGCTAGTAATCCGCAAACGGCGCGCGGGCAACTCGCAGTCATCGAGATTACGTCTGGGCGCCGCCGCGCTTGCGTCTCGGGGTCGGCGCGCAGACCGTCATCGATCCCCCGCGGCCACCCCGCCGACGCCCTACAGCTTGTCTCACTCGCAGTTCCAACTTTAGCCGCCGCCTCGCTTTAAGCGCGCTGTCAGCCAGCCGTAAGCGCGATGTCACCTAGCCACAGCCGCGCGCGCGGACACCTCGGAGGTGCTGAGCCGTTTACATTACGTGCTTGCGTATGGTTCACGCCTGGTTGACGGCGAGCCGATGAGGTGCGACAACCTTAAGGCGCAAGCCACACAGAAGAGACGTGGGACGGGGGCGCGTCGCAGTCCGCGTCATTTGTTTGCTGGCCGCGTCTCCGCCCCGTCTCTTCTGTCTGCTTTGGACCGCGACGCTTTTATACATTTAGTATCAAAAGTGATTTAAGGTGCGCCGCGAGTGCGACGCGCCCCCATCCCACGTCTCTTCTATATGACATGAGCCTAACACTGGCCTTATGTCAACTGAAGCGACTGCCGACTGTCAGATTCAAGGCTTCTTCAGGTGCCACAAACCCACACGTGGATTTAAATGACTGCCAAGCTATGACAGCGTCATTACGAAAGTCTATGCGTTTTCGGCAGTGAATGAGTTAAGGAATTCATTGCCTTGAATGCTAGTTTTCTTTATTTCGCACACTACCAGTGGCGTAACTATACCATGTGAGGCCCGTGCCAAATACTTTAAGATGGGAGCCTCCTAATAAAAATCGTCACGATGTACCTAACTTAATTTTAATGATATTTCAGAGCGCGCGGCCTCTTGGGCCAGGGCCCGGAGCATTTTGCCAACCCTGCCGCCCTATAGCTACGCCACTGAACACTACTGTAGCTTTACTGTACTACGAATCACTATGAAGTATATACAGTATGTTTCAACTTAACAATAACCTGGTACCAGGCGTGACGTCAAGATATACCAGCTTAAGCGATAGCTGTAATTTTTTTAATGATAATAACGGTCACGTTAACCAACTAGCACAATGACGACATAGCCATCTATCGGCAACTTCTAAAACTAGCCCCGTAATCAGCGCCATCTACACCCAGCCACAGCACTCACCGATCCTCCTCGCGTCGACGCTGCCCGCGCGGGGGCGCGCCTCACCCCCGCGCTCGCCCTCCGCCTCCGAGCTGGACTCCTCCTGCGCCGCCGCCGCCAGGCTCACTGCGGTTAGTCGCGTGATTACTACTTGCGGTGAGTTAGGGTTTATAATATATGTAAAGTTGAACAAGAAATTCCATTGCCATTTTTTATGACAGTTCATACATCAGAGGAAAAACTATAATGCTGATTGTCACAATGACTTATAAGTGAAAATAGCCTTTGATGTTGAACCTTAGGATGATTAAGGAATTCCTTGGTCGACTATATAATGTACTGCAGACCAACTAAGTGCTTGACCATTGATTTGTAGTTACTTTCTCCTAAATAACAATAGTACATTGCACACCTAAAGTGTGTCCATTGCTGACTAACTCGTTGGTATTGTTACACATAGCAAGCAACAATTAAATATTATAATTGTGATATGTTGTATGATCAAGAATGTGTAACTGAACGACTAGCTATAAAAACGTGCTCGCCTTTCTGATTAGTAAATCAAAACCAAGGTCATTGGGCATAGTTAAGTTTTAGACATTTTTTTGATTAAAAAATTGGTAAAGCACTTCCTTGGTCGACTGTACGATATTATAATTGTACTTTAAGCGTGTAGGTGAATTGTTGACGAATTCCGACATTTTCTGTCTGACTTTTGCACGGAGATTGTACCTTCTAAACCTAAACTCTTTTACAGAAGATCAAAATTATCTAAAACACATTAAGTAATCATTGCACAAATTCAAATGAATGCCTTAAGACCTTTTTATACTTTTTACAATTATATAAAAAGTGTAAATATATTCAGTCTTTTCAGACGTGGAATCTGTGAGTTACACTACACCACTTGCACAATAATAATGAAAGGCTGTGTGTCTCGATAGTAAAAGTTCAATTACACACCTTGGTAAACAATACACTATTAAAGCGTGTGATTTATGCTTGAGGCAAAGTGAATCATTTTTAATACTACTCAAGCTTGCTATCTCAGTATAGGGAACGTGCAGTAACTATAGGCGGCAGCACTAATGCGATAGAAGAGACACTATGCGGACAGTAAAAGAAACTTATCAGGGTAAAACATTCAAATTGATGGCACCAGTTGGCAGCAGCGTCGATGTGCACGTTCCCTATAGGATCGTGCAACCTTTATAACATGACATCAAACCAAGAACCATACAATTTGGAAATCGTACGATTCAATTACTAGGAGCTCGTAGCACTCAAGGGATCTTAAACACCCACAAGCGCTGTTATGCCTTGATCACACGTACCGAGTAAACGGGCGAGACAGTGCTCTCGGCCGAGTACTCGGTGCGTACAAACAAGGCAGCGCTTGTTTATGCGCACCGAGTACTCGGCCGAGAGCACTGTCTCGCCTGTTTACTCGATACGCGTGATCAACGCATAACTGTAAGCGTTGTCGTGCAGGCAACTAAAGATACAAGAGTACGACAAAGCATAAACCACCAGAAAACGTGTCAAAAATGTTAGAATTACAAAGAAAACGGAGTCCTTGTTTCATTTCTTTACTGTTTTAACATCCTACACAACTTTAATGACACATTTGGCCGCGGTGGGTAAAAAACCAAATTCCAAGAAATATTTAGCTAACAACACAAGGTTCTTGGAATTTAAATATGATTTGACAGTGCGAGTACTAGGAGCTCAAACACTCAAAAGAGTTCATAGATACTCACCAGCGCTATAAGCGTTGTTGAGCGGTCTGCGACGAGCGGCTGCTTGCTTGTTCATCGAACTTATGGTCGGTCGCATCAAACCCGCGCCGCGACGAGTCGGCGCCGCGTCTGATTCTGAGTCGCTCTAAATATAAATAAAATAATATTAAGTTCAAGAACATGGCCACCTGTAGAATGACAGTCTAAAGTGGTCCCATTAATGTTCCGTTTAGAACGAAGTTTGATGTAATTGACAAGCAAACCAGGTGATTGATAAATGCTTGATAACGAATCATTAATTTTGCAATACTTGTTAAACATGCTTGACCGTTTCGATGCGCACTTGTCAAGTAACATCTTCAGAGTTTTATATGAGTGGGTGAGCGAAGTGAGCGCTGTACTTGTATAGCGCCCTATTCATAAATACTGATGAATGAATACGACGTCAGAGTTAATGACGTAACAGCGACTCCATTTCATCACCTTAATCATTTTAATATTTAAATTTTCATTACATGTTAGTATGTAAGGTAGTTATTTTATGGCCCATATAGGCCCTTATTGATATTATTATTATAAAAAAATACCTGATTCAAAACTCCAACGCTACTGCTTCTCGTCATATTGGACTTATTCCGCGGTGGCGGTCTAGTAAATCCACTCGGAGACTTGCCCGCGCTCGGCGATACAGCCGGCTTGCTCGGCGCTGCTAAATATATACATAAAGTTTGTAAAGTAGCTTTGATTACAGCGCCATCTGTTAGCCATTACAAGGGCGATACAGCACCATCTATCGGTGTGCGCCTAACGTGCACCGCCATCTCTGTTGCAAGTGCGACACAGCTCCATCTATCGGTGTGTGGCTAGTACAACGCCGTACGTGTGAAATGAGACTTTGAAGTGGGCATTATTTGCTTCAAGATTTTTTAAGTTATTTAACTGTATTTATTGTAATCTAAAGAAAACAGTTGCGGAATTAAAAGGTTCCTTACTTTTAAAGTCTATGTTAACCATGTTTGTTCATGTTCACTTCATGTTTGTTAACCTTTTCATTTCGCGACTACACGTAAACATAATCCAAACACCAATAATATTTACATATGTACCTACCTAATGTATTGTGTCTAATGACATGATTATTTACGGATACTCGAAAAACAAAGCTGGATTGAATTTTAAGGGTTAAAGAGAATAACAGCTAATTCTAAAATACTAAAACCAATTAGAATGTGGTCGAGAGAATATTAAAAGTTGCATTCAAGTTTAATATCAGATCCAGGTCAGGCTAAAGATAGTAAGTAAATAGGTATTTAATAATTAATTAACATACGATATCTAGGGACCCTTTACCCATTTTATACACTTATTTAGTTAGGGTATAATAAGAATAATAATACTCCCCAAAAGAGCTCCTAAATATCAGATCCTGAGTATCGCTTAATAGCATGAACTCAGATTAATAACCAAACTAAATAGCCGAAAGTGACGTATCGACCTTGAGTGCAAACTAAACCACAAGTGCGTAAATGAACAAAAGTGCTACTTTCCTAGCAACGTACTCAAAGACGTCAATTAACTGTAGGTAATAATTATATCAATATATCAACATCGTTTCACTTCTACGAATTTTTTTTACTATTGCCTAATCAGCGTATCTAAGTGCAGCTAAGTCATTCTAATTTATATTTTGGTATGTATAATACACAAACAGTACATATTAATTGTCATCTCTGAGTCGTATAAGTTAAGATAAGACATGCATAAACGCATAGAAGTACCAGGATCTCATAAGAAAGCAAGAGACTGACTTCCAACGTGCAGTTAGTGCAACTGTTCTCATGACCATCTGAAATGGGACGAGCTAATGTCATAGACTGGGAGGTAAAGCTTTCATCTATATTTTAACATATAGCTTCGCCCCTCTCACATGGACGCGGGATAGGAAATAATAAGCAGCTTGACAGCATAATGACAACTGCAAGTGATAAGCAATGGTAAAGCCCCACATCAAATCCAGTACAAACAGACAGAAGTAAAATACATATATTTTTTACGACCATTTTTGATGTTATTAACCGTTGAAGAGTTCCGTTCTGCGGAGACGGTCCTGGCCGGTCCACGATTTTACTACCAGATTATTGTTACCGGAGATAAGCCAAATATCTGATACCAGGAAGTGGTCGAAAATGTTGGCAAATTTTGACATCACAACTTACATACATGGCCGCATGGGCATTTTCAATTTAAAATGTGGTTCATGCTACTTTTCAGAATTAGGTAGTTTGAGATTATTTACTTTGATGAATAAAAAAATGTGTTTAATTTTCGATACTTTTTTTTGTGTCAGCTTTGTAAACTGTATGAAAAAAAGTCACAAAAGTGGTCAAATAAGGACACTTTTTTCTTTATGAAAATGAATAGTATTCGTGATTTTGAATAAGAACTCCTAAATTTCCTAATTTAAAAAAGTAAAAGGTACTCTTTAAATTGAAAATGCCCACATAAAGTAGTGTTAGTTACCTTATTTCTTGAATGAGGTAAATTCGAATACATTCCGTACCCATTTGGAACCCATTTCTTAACCAACACATTTACTACTTATTCGACGAAACTTACCTCATTTTTTACAAACAATTAACGACTTGCCCCTTTCCTAAAAGTCGACATTACAAAAGTAGCTTCTACAAGTGCATTACCACCACCAAAACCGTGTCGTTAAACCTTTACACGAGCTCCCTTTCTATTACCCCCCACCATAAGCCACAGACCTTGGGTCCTGGGCGCAGGCAACGGCTTAGCAGCCAGGTCCGAGAGGGAGATGGCGCGACGCATGCCGGACTCCTCTTCCGGCGCGTAGGGTGAGAGGTGTGCGCGATTGGCTGAATAACATGCTTACTTAGTCTCACCTTTGCTTATATCAAACTAGCTTAAAATATCTCCTTTGCAGTTTTGCTGCCCTAGTTCGTGTGAATTTTGAAAAATCCGTATTACATAAAGGGAACTTTTATTGGGCTCTTTTCTTTTCTAGCTTATGCAAAGAAATCAATCTCTTTTGCAGTTCTGCTGCCCTAGTCCATGGGAATTTTGAAAAATCCGTATAAAGGGAACTTTTATTAGGAACAAGTTAGGAACTAGCTTTTGCTCGCGATTTTGTTATCCCGCGGGATGTTTTAAAAAAAGATGAATGAAATCGATAAAGTCGTTCTCAACGTGACCAAAGGAAATAAGGATTCATTTTGAACTTTGTAGATTCCTAAGGTTTGGGGCCCGGCATTGATGTGTCAGTCAGTCAAGACTTTTTATAACTGTGTCAAAAACTTCAGTAAACTTTATTTTGAATCGAAAATTCAGATTAAAATCTTTGATACGAGTAAGTATTCCTTCAAACTAACTCTAATTATCGAACAACTGAGAACTAATAAGTATAGTATCCTATCGGTTAACCTTATGACAGAATGACGGTAATCTACTCCCACTTAAAAATGCATCCTAGAGGAGAAAAACAAACGCTTAGAAGAAAGAGGCTTCAACAAACTCGAACATTTATAAAGAGGGCCTTCGTGTACTAATAGCCCCCGCAAAATAAAAAACTAAGTGTTTTCTTCGTGTATACATCTTACTGTTAATCTAAGTCTAAGTTATACTTAAATGTATAAGTTACGCTTATTATCATAATATATTCTACGCGGAGCTGTAACTTTGATTATCTTTTTAAAAAGCAAATAAAAAGCAAAAACAACACATCGCCGCGCTCACACCAGCCGCACTGGCCTAACATAATACGCAAACGCGCGGCAAGCCGTACGGTTGGTATGACCGCGGTCATCATCAAGTCATGCAGCCATCGCAAAACTGTAAAAGACAAATTACACGCAAAAAACAATAGATTCATGCTTCAAAAACGACCAAAACCATGCGGCAATTCGGCTAGCTGACTTGCGAATTGTCGCTCAGTGCTTCCTTTTCTAACTATATTAGCAAAAGGGAGACAGAGCGACGAAACTAGTATCAAAACTCTTCGGGTTTCTTCGGAAAACATTAACTGTGGGCTGTATACGTATTTGAATTCATATAATAACACTGGACACAAAGCAATTCTCCTCCAAAATTTGCGTCGCTCAAAAGGCAAACTTAACTTGACCCTTATCTTGGCTGACTTTATACGGAGTAAGGTACATTGGTCGTACGATTACTGACGTTGACATGACCAATATAGAGATACCTGACTCCGTATAATGACTGCGAGTAAACGGGTCAAATTATAACTGCCAGACGTGAGAAGTCCCTTTAATTATAAAATAACATCAGGAATGTCATTACTCCCTGGTACTCACTGAGCGATTCGGAGCACAAATGGCGTCCGCTTTGCTTGCCTCACATAACGCGACATTTTACCAAAGAAAGCTGAACGTTTTTGTAAAATATGTACTTGCAAGTCATGCCAGCCTAGTATTTGGAAAAACATGCGTTCCAACCTTGAGGGACAAAATGCGACGGCAGGATCGGAGAATGGAAGGGAACCCTTTTGGCTAAAGCTGCTCTCATACCGCTCCCTTGCAAAACCGGCCGAAACCGGTGTGAACTAGTCCAAGGCGCCATTTTGTTTTCCATACAAAGACGCGGCGTAGGAACGCGGATGATTTTCCTAAAAGGCGGTTTAGGCCTGCTAAAATATAAAGACAGTCTCTTGGGTGAATTAGTGCAACTGGAGCTGGTTGTAGAGGACTCATAATTTTCGCTATCTAGATGCACATCTGTTTTTGGTATCACCATTTCGTTGTATACACGCTGTTTGAGGACTTTCGGTGCTGTAGTTTCTACAGTGTTATTAAGTTTGACATCGCTCTCTGGTATTTCGTTTCCGGCATCGCAGCTCGTCTCTATAGCCTCCGTGACTAGCCCTCCTATTTGTTCTGAGTCTAGAATATCTGGAAGACTTAAATTACGTTTGATTTCTTTCCCATCAGAATTATTTTCCGTGTCTGTGTCCGCTTCTTCTAACGTGAGTGATGCGAAGTTA
Source organism: Archips crataeganus (assembly GCA_947859365.1). Classification (NCBI taxonomy): domain Eukaryota; kingdom Metazoa; phylum Arthropoda; class Insecta; order Lepidoptera; family Tortricidae; genus Archips; species Archips crataeganus. Next base: position 1,398,807 of record OX402072.1, read on the forward strand.
GGCACAGTCTGTTTTGTGGCCAAATTCTCGAATTTTCTAGAAAGTACTTTGACTACGCCTTTACCGTCATTAATGTTAGCTTTAAGCGGTTTCATACGATATTCTTTAAGTATTTTCTCTTGTAGGATCTTTCGTTCTTCCATTTCGACCAATTTGTTAATAATTTCGATCTTTCTTTCGATATATTTATATTTCTTTATTTCATCGCTCATAGCTTTAGGATCTATATTCTCTTTTGTTCCTCTACTTCTGTTAGAAAACGAAGCATCATTTCTAGAAGTCAATTCATTGGTTTGATCTTTGATAAATTTTCCGTAGGATATCTTGTTATTTTGCTCCGCGTAATAGTCTAGCGAATCCTTGGCAAAGTCATTAGTATCTTCGATTACGTCAAGTGAGTCCATACTGACTTGCTTCATACGCTCCATCCTCTGCATAGCATACACTTCAAGACTATCCATTTGTATTTCAGATTTGTTTTCATTCACGTCTTTTTCTTTAACGAAAACGTCAAAAGTTTTCTCATTAGCGTCACCTGAATCATCTATTTTATTAGAATTGCTGTCTTCTAGCGGTTTCTGGTTTGAAATAAAGTTTTTATTTTGTAGACCGTCTAATTTAGCTTTGTACTGGGAAGAAATAGACGAGCTTAACCCGGATTTTTCAAGATTAGCTTTCAGTCTATTATTTAGCTTTACAGATGATGTTCTTTTAATTGGTTTCGGGGGCTTATGTGGCACAAACTCCATAGTTATCTTCACATTATTGTTTTTCTGTCCAGAACCTCTCTCTAGACTCTTAGTAGCATTGTTGAACTTAGCTCCGTTCGCTTTCTCTTTATTTATCTGATTTTTACTAATTTTAGTTTGCGAATTCTTTCGTATCTGTTCCTCGAACTTCTCCAGATTCTTCTGCACGTGGGAATTCCGTTTCTCCAACAGATTTTTCAACGGGTTGGGCTTCGACGCCGGTTCAAGCACAACTTCAAAGCTGCAACTTTTAGATTTAACCATAGCTTTGGTTTCGCATCCATCCATTTCGCTCTTATACTTCTGGTTCTCAGCAAACTTCGGCTGCAAGGACTTACTTGTACTAGCCATGTAATCCTGCTTGTTAAGCCTCGGTATCTCATCGCTCGGTTTCTTTTCTTTTGTATACTGCTGTACATTATTTCCGTCGAAATAATACGCAATATTTTTAGCGGGAGGAGGAGCCTGTTTCGAAGTAGAATCGTAAAGACTTTTAGATCTAGTTACAGTCTTATGTCCCGTGAATTCAGATACAGGTATTTCGAACCCGTACACTTTATTCTCGGGCGGTTTAGATGGTACTAATTTAGGCTGTGTTTCTTTATATTCCTTGTAATTTGGACCGACTTCTCCTAAGTAGTTATTATACATATAACCAGCAAAGTATGGTATGTTATTGGGACTAGAACCGTAACTTTTTGATGTGTTATCAAATTCATAGCAGCTCTTGCTATTGCGAGGTATACTGACAGCGTTAGGCATTTGCTTTTTGGGTTTGGTCCCTTCAAATAGCATTTCTAGAGGAGCACTCTTCGTACATTCTGAATCATCCGACAGTACGCTTTCTAAAGAATTGCAATTGGTCCTTGAAAGTTGGTTGTCGTCTAAATACATTTCGTCAGACAGCACTGATTCTTGGCTACAACTATTTTTCATGTACTTCTTCTGATTCAAGAAGAAACTTGCGCTGCTGTGTCTATGCTTGTCTAGGTACTGCTCGTCGGGTTCGTTTAAGTTTTCAAACGAGCAATTTTGAGAATCAACTAGATTATACCTTGAATCATTACGTTTCGCTTGGAAGGCTACTTCGTTCCCATATTTGAGGAATATTTCATTAGATACACTGGAACCATTAGAATTATCACTAAGAACTGACTCATTTGATCGCGTTACGCATCGTTTAGTCAGCACGCTTTGACATCTGTACATATTAGAATAGTTAGTGTTAAGAGCTTCTTCATCCATGATATCATCAAGATTTGATGGCATATTTCTAGGCAAAGTTGAGCTCTTCTGTCCAGCAATATACAAAGGTTTTGCAGGCACAGTCGGCTTGTCCATAGACCCGTAAATGGCATAATCAGATATAGCTCGACGAGGCATCTTTGCCTTATTATGTTTCTTACAAACCTTTCTAGAGTACAGTTTGTTCTTGCAGCTAGCATCTTGGCTTAAACTACAGTCTTCCAAAGAGTCCGATGAAAAATTGCCATCGTCTTTTTCTTCTTTAGTCGGGTGTAAGTCTAAATCGTCTCTATTCGGTTCGTATTCATCTAAATCTCCGTATTTCTTTGTTATTTCTGCTATCATCTTTTCTGTATCACTTTTTATTGTATCAACTAAGCTTCTACCGCTTTCTTTCATATTTTTATCGAGACCTACGAAGAAGCTTAAGGAGTTCCTCTTTTTAGGATCCAAAGAGTTCGTATTATCTTTTTGATTTTGCTCAGCAACTTTATCAGTCCATTTACATTCTTCAGAAACTGGTGAAACCGGACAGGACTTGTAATTTTTAAAAATGCTTCTAGCATTAGGTTTTAGAAGTTTTTTATCATCTGTATTCTTGTTTAAGTTCAAGTGGAAGTTCCTAGGGGGCACTTTGGGTGGTTCCGCCGATGGAAACAATCTACTGAAAACTTTCGAGCTTGCTTTTTTTGACATATCAACGGTGAATGCAAGTGGTTTTTGCGTTTGTTCTTTGAAAACCATAGGTCGGACCCCATATGGTGTGAAATTAATTCTTCTCTCGCTTTGGACATTTTCTAGATTAGAATGAGGAGGTATGTAAGGTCCCATATCTAAGTCAGGTATGTACTTGTTTACGTTTGCAGGGATGGCATAAGGGTTTTTCTGCCTATAGTCAAGGGCTGGGTTAGGGTTTAGGCTGTCATAGAGGGACAGACTGTCGAGTTCCTCGGGACACATGGGGACACATCCTGGCAGCGTGTGGGCACATAGTTAGTGAGTCGATGACGTGTTAGTGACGCGAAGCATATGACGTACTTTGAAGTTCAAATTGGCTCTTTTGGGTTATGTCATCCTGGTATTGAATTGAAATGAAACATCAAATGACCTTAATTAAAGTTGATAGGTACTACCGATGCTTGGTGTCAATAAATTTAAATAACCTAGTTTAAAAAAAAATATAAATATAAACAATGTATGTTATTGAAAATATTCTAAAATAAATAAATAAATAATAATACCTAAGTTTATTTTTTGTGTATGAAATCAGTGATGGTACCAGGATGACACCAATCAAAAGAGTATTTCATGAGCTGAATTAAACTTCCACTAAATTGAAAAACATTCTGTCCTCAATGAACTAGGGTTCCAATTTTAAACAAAGTGTAATTTAAATATCCAGCTCTAATATAAGTAACAAGTAATTTTTAAAGATATGACATAGATGGCGTTGATACCAAATGCAATAATTTTAATAGTGAATACCTCTTTTTTCAGCTATTAAAATGAATTATTATTTATTCATCTAAATTAACACAAATCACATACTTAGATGAATGACTAAGTATTCACTAAATAAATGGTCTTAGCCTGAATAAAACAAAAAACCAACGCCCCATCTACGCATAGTCTTGTGAAAAAAAAACGTAACCAGGCTTTACAACTGGCTGCTTCCAGAAAGCGTATCAAATTACTTGTTACTTATTTATCAGTTTTTAAAAAACGTGTCGTCGCAATTTAGAAATTGATTTCACTTTTTTTCAATACATTAAGGGGGTGTTTCACCAAACTACTGGTTACGTAACCAATGAATAAACTAAGTACTGGACAAATCTGTCAGCTAGTGTTTTTTCAGTTTCACCACTCCGGTCCTGTGCAAACTAAGTACCACTTAACTAATCGTGGGTTTAACAAAAAGTTCCACCACGCGTTCCTGTTCGCACACTTTCGTTCAAAGAGTCACTCATTATTAAATCAGAAGAAATGGTTAACTATATAATTTTTGAATACATCTATTTTTTTTTGCATAAACAAATATGTAACATTATAATTGATCCAAAAACGGTATTTATTCACGATACTTTGTTAACAATGACAAAGAAAAATAAAATCACGTAAAACGAATCGAAAAGTGGCGCCAAACCATTTGACAGATAAACTTTTTTTTAATGGCGACATACAAGTTCACGTAGAACAAACGATTGAGCCACTGAAAAAAAGTTTGTTATTAAAAAATATTACGAAATTTTGGATTTATTTTTACATACTAAAAGTGTACCTACATTTTTTTATTCAAATCTTGATATTTAAATTATTTTATGCAATTTAGCATGACCTCTTTCTTTAAAAAATAAAAAATACTTTGATTTATTTTTCTGAAACCGGCTGAAGGGCTCTCCAACCATGGCCACAAAAAAATAAACTAACTTTATGTGACGGATAAAAATGCTAAATGCCTCCTGATCTGATGGTCAAATTAAGAAACAGTTTGTCCGTCACTTAGCGCTAATCGAGACTGGTGAAACGGAAATTTTAATTCCATCTGTCAAATAAGGTTATGATTAAGCTAATCCGAACTTTAAGAAAAGTGGTGAAACAACCCCTAAATTTAACAAATGTTACTAAAATCAATAAAATGTAACTTTAGTTTACAAAATAATTTCATCGAAACTTCATTTTGATTTCAACGCCATCTACCAGCAAACCCATGAACTTTCACAACTCTATGCCTAGCTTTACCTTACACCGAATGTAATTCTACACCTTACTTAACTCCCTTACCGTATGGTCGCGAGTTGCTCGGCACTGCCATGGAGACGGGCCGACCTCGACGAGTATCTTTCTCAGGAATATAAGAAAGGTCGGTCGTTGATTGGCTGGATTTGAGGTTCGAACGGAACGCCACCTAGCGGAGAAAAAACTACTTTTAATTTATCATGCTGAAATCAAATAAATAAATAAACAATAATAAATGTTAATGGAGTCACGACCGAAATAATAATACGACGGCCCAGTACAGATTGGGAACTTCACACACACGAATAAATTTTTTCGTAGTTGAGTGCAAGTTTCCTCACGTTGTTTTCCTTCACTGTACAGCTTAAGGTAACATTCTAAAAAAATCAAGTGGTGCGAACTTGGGCTCGAACTTACGTCCTTCTGCTGAGAAGCAATGGGGAATACCACCTGGCTACCACGACGAAATGCACATTGTCAACAAAATTTTTATTTCCTTTTTAAGCACCGGTCTTTTCTTGTGAGATTTTTCGAAATTCTGAATGAATGTTTGTGAGATTGTTGTTTGTGATACAGGCATAGAAAAACACCATTGACGAGCAAGTTTTTCTAGTGAGATTTTGATTTTACACGCTCCACTTAGACTAGGGACCCATAGCCAATACAAGAACACCTACTATAGTCCTTCACGGTAGCTTTTGTTCTATTGAATGTGGGCGTGGCCAGTAACAATGGGAGGGGCTCGACCAGAGCATTTATTTTCTTGATTTTCTATTGGCTGAGAGTCTACCAATTAGAAAACAGTACCATACTTATGTACCTACTAGGTTCCCATAAAACGCACGGGACTACACAAAAATCCTGTGATTGGAAGGATCAACAAAGACCGTAGTCTATTGATCGCCTATTGGCTACAGGTCCTCAGATAATCGGCCAAGTAAAATAGACACACACACAAGTATGATACATACACGATCATCACGCAAACGTGCATGAAGCCTAGATTAACCAATCACATAATTAGACAAAAAAGATACCAGGCAATTATAAGACAGCAAGAGCCTCTGCTGGAGCCTACTTCCTAGAAGGTCCAGTTGTCAAGATTAATTCATCCGATTGCAGCAGCATAGAGTTGTCTTTTCTGCGATGGATCGTAAAAATTAACCAATAGAAAGGAATATGCGTGCACACACACTTAGATCAAACCAGTTGCATGTCTAAAAAAATTACCAGTGGTTTTTATATATTTTTTTTGTATAGAAAAGTCTAATTTAAATAATTTCAATATTTTGTCATTTAGTTCACTACTTTTTAAAAAAAAAAATTATTGAAACTATTTTGGTTGATGACGTCAGAGGGATCCCCTTTTCTCCCATAATCTTTTTTATCCGAATTTTGAAAGTCAGAAATTAATGTCCATAATATTCTTGCTCATAAATATCGATGGTCATATCTTTTTTAAAGCATATCACTTAATAGTTCTAACTGCAATGATTCGTAATCCTATTGATCACAACTTTAATAAGTCATAATATTGATATCAATAACATTTAAGATTATTCAGAAACATTGTAAGGCATATATCTTAAAGTAATAATTGTAACGGAATGTATGATTTCACGGGATGACCGTAAAAGTAAAAAAAAAAAAAAAAAAAAAAAAAAAAAAAAAAAAAAAAAAAAAAAGAAGTTGAAAAAATAAGTACAAAAAAAAAAAAAGATACTTCATAGCTAACTTGTAATAATTGTTTTTAGTCATAATTTTTCATTAACTAAAATTCACTAAGCATATACATACATCGTAATCTATAACATCCAAAGGAATATCGATAATTATTCAGAAGCGGGGTTTACACGCGCGGCAAAAATCGTGCGGCTTTGCGTAAACCCCGCTTGAGTCCTTCGCAATCTGAAAGTACCAGGCGAGCATAACGCAGCAGCAGTACTCACGCTTTCCAACTGTCTCCTCGTCTCCAGTATTCGTCGGTTGAGCTCCTCGCGCCGGCGCGCTGCGTCGGGGTCAACGGCCTTCCCGGGCGTCCGCGGGGCGGGGGTCGGGGCGGAGCGGGGCGCGCGGGACAGGTGCTGCGACGAGAGCGATGTGTGACCTGAAAAGGATAAAGAAGTGCTGTTGATATCCTAGGATCTTCTAGTTTCCTGGTAAGCTGCTGGAGTTTTTGCCATCGAGCTGATCTGATGCTGCAGCTGGAAGGTAGGCAGAGGCACTGGCACACCTAGACAGTATAACACAACCCAGACGTGTTCGGGCTTTTTAGAATGGTCTTATGGTGTACTTTGACGAGACAACACAAATTCTCTCACAAGAGCCAAACGACGTCCACTGCTGTACAAATTTGTCTTCCTGAAAGAGTTGCAGAACGGTCGGTCCTACGCTACACTTAGTCTAAGTGGCTCTGCGCCCTTTACCTCATCATCGGTCAATCTTGTTGGAGACCTTCCTACGCCTCGTCTTCCAGTTCGCAGTTCCCACTCGAGCCTTCTTGCTCCATCGTACGCCGGTTCTACGAGCAATATGCTGCCCACTACCACTTAAGTGTAGCGACTTTCCGAGCTGTCATTAACTTTGGTGCTTTCTCTCCTGATTTGATTCCACGTAGGGAAAATTAGGGTTTTTTTTTTAGATTTTTTTTATAATATTTATCATAGTAAATATTCACTGTTCAAAACTCGACGTAATTTTTTTAATTTCCATTATTGAAATCTCGCATTCATAAAATCACCAGACCACCCTGGGCTATCGGCGAGCTTGGTGCCACTCAAATAAGATTCGGTTCAAGGGAGTAGCGAAAAATTGAGCTCATTCAGTCTCCTAGTTGCCTGGTACCGAAAATTGAATGACTTAACCTGGCTATGCCATACGATGATGGTGATGATTTAGTTTAGATAATTCGATGGTTTACCAGCATGCCTCAAAAGTCCAACTCATGCCCCAACAGTGGGCAAAACCCTAAGGAAAGACAACATGCCCTAGACCCGCACTCGCATTCGAACTCTTATTAAAGCTTACCGCCAGGGCTGGTGTCCAGTTCAGCGCCACTCAAGCTATCGAAGGCAGACTTGAGGTACTTCTCCCGCCGGCCCGCCGTGTCCAGACTCTCGCAGGAGCCCGATAGAGGGCGCTCGCCGTTGTCGCCAGACGGCGTCGACACCTGACGAGATCAGAACTAAACTTTACACAGAGCATTAAATAATATGATAGTTACGGTGGAAGACCTATTCAAATTCCGAGATTTTTGTAAATTCCCATGGTAATTTCTCAAAAGTTACTTCGTCCTCTTCATTTACTTTGTATGAAGAATCCCTGCGAAAATTCATATTAGACTTGAAGAGGTTTTGGGATTTCACATAGAACCCGCGAGACCGTCAGGATTAAAAATATTCCTCCTAATAGGTTTCACTGATGTGTGATGTCACACTAGATCAAGTAGCCTTTCAAAAATCGATACATGTATAAAGTAAAGAAAGCAGAGTAGAAAATTCCAGAAAGCCAATAAAAATCTTCATTATTTATTTAATGATTAATCTCAATTAGAAAATCCTGAGGAACCAGGCGGCCAGACCTTAGTAAGACCTCAAGGCCCTGTCCGCACAGCGATATTTCACAGCACGGTTTTTTATTCGGTTTAAGATTCAATGTGTTACAGATTTGCGAATATAAAACCGCGCTGTGAAATATCGCTGTGCGGACGGGGCCTAACTGCTTGATACTTCGATAACAACTATGATTAACTTTGTCTACCAGTCCTAAACTTGAGTTGTAATTTTGTAGCAATTTTTTGCCATTTTTCAGTGGTATTTTTTTTCTTGCAGGTTAAAGGCAGATTTAGGTCTCGCCACGAGAGTTGAGGCGAATGATTACACACACAGATACATTACTGATTGCAAAAAAAGTTTGAATTAATGAAATGAGTGAGTGAATGAAAATGTAAGTTATATGATCTTATGATAAAATACCTGCGCAATACTATGCATATTTAACGACCGCTTGAGCCTAGTTGGTAGTGACCCTGCCTACGAAGCAAGAGGTTCTGGGTTCGAATCCCGGTAAGGCCATTTATTTGTGTGATGAGCACGAATATTTGTTTCTGAGTTATGAACGTATTCTATGTATTTAAGTATTTATTTATCTATATAAGTATGATTTCGTCGTCTAGTACCCATAGTACAAGCTTTGCTTAGTTTGGGACTAGGTCGATTTGTGTAAGATTGTCCCCTAATATTTATTTACTTATTTATATAAACTTTCTTTTTTCATATACTTACATGTTTTTGAAATAAAAGTTTTTGAAACAATAAGAAATATTCGCAACAAAATAATCGGTAGGTATTTTATAAATAGCGAAAAATATGCTTATAAAGTGTATAGAATATGTGTAAATAAATTATATTATTCCTTAAAATATGCTTATCGGATTTAATTTAAATAAAATAGATCAAAATGTTTTATTTTCTGTTTTGTTTGAACTAGATTTATCTTGCTAGATAATTTGCAATTCAGTCTCTTGAACTTGCTATCGGTACGAATCAATGTCAAAATCCCGCTGTCATTACATGAGATGTTGCGTGCGTGACCTCAACTCTCGTGCGATAGTAAAATTACATAAAGTTTACCACTGACAGATGGTCTGCCTTCATTTCATATTCAACTTTAACGACCTACAGATAAAGCCAATTTTAGAATACTGTTACCCACGTTTGCAGATTTCGTAATAGCTACTTTATCTGTATGGTGTTAAAGTTGGAAATGAAATGAAGGCAAGCCATCTGTCAGTGGTAAAGTAAAAGTTAACGTATTGTATGTATGTTCTTACTTCGTCGTCGTCTTCTTCATGGCCGGAGCCACTGAGGGAGGCTGCGGCGGGCAACGCCAGGCGCTCGGCCGCCCACTGCTTCGAGCGACGGACGGACTGGCGAAGTTCTTCCGCATCCATAGCGTTCACCATGAACTCACTGGAACAATATACCTAATTAGCGATATCATCCGTGAAAAAAAAGTTCAAGAAAAAACCCGTCCAAGTGCTAATCGGACTCGCGCACCGAGGGTTCCGTACAAATTTATATGTATCTATGAACATCCAGTCTTAGCAGACCCCTGCTCCTAAGCAAAATGTGCGCAGTGTGGGATCATTGTAGATTGGTTCCTGATATAGACAGACAAAAAAAAATATGCTTTTCGCAATTTTTCCTTTATCTGTGCTATAAGACCTTGCTTCGTACCAAATTTCAAGTTTCTGAGTTCACGGGAAGTACCCTGTAGGTTTTGATTCCCTTGCGAGTGTCGACAATTTGCGGCATAAACGGCTGTATCTTTTGATTGCGTTGGCTTAGAAGTTTGATTTTTTCACAGCTCCAAGGGACAGTAGATCTGAGTATTTGATATAAATTTTAGCTTGATACCTCCAGGCGTTCCTGAGAAAAAGGGTCTTGACAGACGGACGGACGGACAACAAAGTGATCCTATAAGGGTTCCGTTTTTACCTTTTGAGGTACGGAACCCTAAAAACAACAAAAAATAAAACCAAAAAGAATCTCACCATTCGGGATTTGAACTATCGACCTCATACATGAAGAACGAGTCTCATATTATCAAAGCGCGTTTAGAAAGGGATTGAGCTCATATGTCATTTTTGAACTAATGCATGATATGACATTGTCAGTGGTAGAGTGTGCAGACAATAGCTATTTATGCAACTGTATCGTAATAGGGGTCCTTAAAACACGAATGTGGTTTCATGAAACGAGGCGTAGCCGAGTTTCATAAATGGTCACATGAGTGTTTTAAGGCCTAAATACGTACAGTTGCATGCAATATTTTATCTTCTCTCGCACCTTTTTTTGCATAATAAAATCTTGATAGCATTTTTCGTATAATTTTCTGGACTTTGCTGGTAATCAATTATGAGTCATTTCCTTCGCCGCATCTAAAATATCGGGCGGAGTCAAATTTTCTTCGCATTCACTGATATCAGACATTTTTTAAGCAAGAACACAATAAAATTTTCCCACGAAAATTCGTACACCAAAACGACACGTAAAATCGCTGTCAATTGAAATTGCGAACAATGTAAATAAACCAATTAATGAAATATCCATAATCTAACACTTGTTTATTGTTTTAATGGTTTAGGGTAGTGTTGTGTTAAGTATTGATTAAATAACACACGGATTTAACAGTATTTGATGAGGGATAATGGAAATGAAACACATTTTAAATATAGGTACAAGGTATGTTTACATTGTTTGCAATTTCAATTGACTGACAGTTTAGGAATGGAATGGCTGGCGCTAAAACCAAGTACGTCACCGCGCATGTGCGCGCATGCGCTAAAGCCCGCTTCTGCCACAGACAAGTGCAAATTGGAATCAAAACTTGGTGATATAAACTTTTTGGATTTGCCCTGATCGTAATGGTAAAAAAAAATGTATTATAACATTATTTCGTTAGAAGAAAAGTGTTATAATGTGTTTTTTTTAATATTTCGGTATTTTGTTTATAAAGTATGTCAATATAAACTCGTTTTGAATTTTATAATTCGAATTTTACGATATGAGAGTAGATAAATTATATTGTTATTTTAGTAGGTACAATGAAGTTCTACAGCAACTTAGCATCTTACGAATTTTCGAACATTTTTTACCCATCCCAAAAAGTGCACAACACCGCTACATTTTTAATTCCTTTTTAAGCACCGGTTTTTTCTTGTGAGATTTTTTGAAATTCTGAATGAATGTTTGTGAGATTGTTGTTCGTTTTGATTTTACACGCTCCACGTAGACTAGGAACCCATAGCAATACAAGAACACTTACTGTCTTCTACCTTCCTTCACGGTAGCTTTGTTCTATTGAATGTGGGCGTGGCCAGTAACAATTCCGAGATTCGGTCGGGGCCAAAACAAATCGAGATCGTCACTGGAAACTTACCCAGGCGTAACAAGCGTCTGGCTTTAGTTGCTAAAGGTGATGCGGGACACTACGGTTCCCGTCCGAGGAGAAAATAACCCAACCCTCTTCAGGGGGACTGCCACACACGGAGATGCAGTTCAGCGTCAGACTACGCACGTTACTGTTGCACAGGCGCACTTCACAACAGCAATTCAACAGACGAACTCACTTCAACGAAGAAAAAAATAAAATTCTTTTGACCCAAACGTCTCACATGCCTTCCGGTGAAATAATGACCGTCTAAATTAAATTTTTTCCTAGTCAAGAACTAAACATCTAATTTGAAAATTTGACAATACAAGCAGCCTGCAACATGAGGTCACTTCTGGATACAGTTTGTAAATCCGACTTGAATAGATAAAACCTACTTGGGAGCGTTTTCGCTACAACAGGCATGGAATACCATTAACGAGCAAGTGTGATGAAAAATTTTTACTTCCTTTTTAAGCACCGGTTTTTTGTGACATTTTTCGATATTGAATGATGTTTGTGAGATTTTGATTTTCAACGCTACACGTAGACTAGGAACCCATAGCAATACAAGAATACTTTGCTTTGTTCTATTGAATGTGGGCGTGGCCAGTAACAATGGGAGGGGCTTGACCAGAGCATTTATTTTCTTGATTTTCTATTGGCTGAGACCCTACCAATTAGAAAACAGAACCATACTTATGTACCTACTAGGTTCCCATAAAACGCACGGGACCGTAGTCTTTTGATCGCCTATTGGCTACGGGTCCTCAGATAATCGGCCAATTAAAATGGACACACACACAAGTATGATACATACACGATCATCACGCACACGTGCGTGAAGCTAGATTAACCAATCACATAATTAGACAAAAAAGATACCAGGCAATTATAAGACAGCAAGAGCATCTGCTGGAGCCTACTTCCTAGGACCCAGTTGTCAACATTAATTCATCCGATTGCAGCAGCATAGAGTTGTCTCTGCAGTGATGGATCGTAAAAATTAATCAATAGAAAGGAATATGCGTGCACACACACTTAGCAAGAGCAAATGTGATGAAAAAGAAGTTTTCACTTCAAAAATTATGCAAAAAGATGAAAGTCGCGGTCACTCACCTAAATCTGGCAGCGGCCGACGTTGTCTAACTTTACAGAAGGATTGATGACGACTTAGACGTTGGTAATAGTACATTACTGCAGCGGCCGCGAAATAGGGGATTGCGGGCCGAGTAGTTATAGATGGCCGAGTGTTAACGAGGCCATCTAGAGATACGAGGCCGGCAATCCCTGTTCGTGGCCAAGGCTTGTATAGAGTTTTTCTCAAACATGCATCATCATCATCATCACCACCATCATCACCGCCATCATCATCACCATCACCATCACCATCACCATCACCATCACCAAAAACATCATCAACATCCATCAACATCCGTCAACATCCATGAACAAGAACCTCCATCAACATCCATCCATCCATCCATCCATCAACATCCATCAACAACCATCAACATCCATCAACATCCAACAACATCCATCAACATCCATCAACATACATCAACATCCATCAACCAACATCCATCAACATCCATCAACATCCATCAACAACCATCAACCAACATCCATCAACATCCATCAACCAACATCCATCAACATCCATCAACATCCATCCATCTATCCATCCATCAACATCCATCCATCCCTCCGTCCGTCCGTCCGTCCGTCCGTCCGTCCGTCCGTCCATCCGTCCGTCCATCCATCCATCCACGTCGACCACGTCGACCTATTAAACGTCATGGTGCTGTGTCACATAAAACAATAGACGATCACTTTGCTGGCCTTGGCCAGCAATGTTGTATGAAATTCCATTATTGACCTCTTGTCTAGCCGCACCTGCAACGTGACAGTTCGTGGCGTATTTTAAGGAACATAACGTCAATATTTCATAGCATGTTTGAGAAAAATAATATTTGTCGATTTTATAGCTTCCTTATCAGGGTTGCAAATCAAAAAACATGCAAACCGCGGTCACCCATCCATGTACTGAACTCGGCCGACGTTGCTTAACTTTGCGGAGCAATTTAGATGTGTATTCTAGAACGTTCAGACCCAAGACAATTCAAACGACACTTTCAACTGTGAATATTGGTGCAGTAGTTTCGACTGTACAAGAGCCTTTCTAATTTATTGAATCAGGCGTTACTTTGCGGAGGTCCATATTAATGAACTAAAACAATTACTTTGCTCACCCGCGACCTTACAATAGTTACGTTTATGCAAGAAATGCGCGTTCATGCAGTTCCTCCACCTCCACACTGTACGAACACACACAAATCACATAAACCCAACCATCACCACCACCAAGCTACATTGACGCGTTTCGAACTCAACCAGAGCTCATCTTCAGAGTTACCACAACCGTATGCTATGCTACCAAATGTTAAACTAACAAACCAAAACAAATGTTTTAACTTGTCACTGTAACTTCTCAAGTACCCACTTTATTTTTCTTATTCTCAAACTACCCCACAAAAATTAACTTTTATTGACATATTATAAAACTACCTTGAATTTTTTGTTTATTTATTTATAAGGCATATTTAATTAATACTAACTGTTCAAATTCGACCCAAGCCGCAGTAAAGGAGAAGATACTAAATTTACCTGTTCATTAATAATAGACCCCATAGTGTTGTACCTAATTATTTCCATGCATTCCAGAGCATCCAGACGCAACCCCTTGCCGCAATAATGTAACACTTCATAAGAATCTGAATCTAACAATGAATGATTTGATTCCAACAAATGTTTTGCAAAATTCGATCTATCTGGATGCTCATTCCTATATGCCGAAACATGCTCTTTAAATCTAGTATTAAAACTTCGGCCTGTCTGTCCTGCGTATATCCCATTGCAGTCATTACAAGTAAGCTTGTATACCCCCGATCTAGTTCCCTTATCTACCTGTTCTTTGTGGTTACATAGCCTAGAGTACAAAGAGTTGTTAGTCTTAAAGGCAACATTAATATTGTTTGATTTTAAAATGCCATAAATCTTATCAGACAACCCCCCAACGTAAGAGATGCTAGATCTATATTTGTTAGTAGACTGAGAAGGTAACGCAGCGTAAAGCATGCTATTTACTAACCGTGCCTGCTTCTTTTGAACTAAACTATCTACCATTGATTTTGTATAACCATTTGAGATCGCTATCTGATAAATAGTACTCAACTCTAAATCAAAATGTTCCTTAGAAAGAGGCACAGTCAACAATCTATTAACATAACAATGGAAAGCAGCCAGTTTATGCTGCCACGGATGATTAGAAGATGCTGGTATAACAGCATCTGTGTACGTGGGCTTACGGTATATTTTAAATTGATGTTTACCATTTAATTTTGAAATCGTTAAATCCAAAAAGTTCAACGAACAATTTTCCTCCAATTCTTTTTTGAACCTTATCTTTACGTGCTTGTTATTCAAACCATTAATAAACACGTCAAGCTGTCTCATACTCCCTCTCCAGCATAGGATCAAATCATCGACATACCTAAAATAGTACACAATATTACTATTACCCACAATATACTGATTCTCAAAATGATCCATAAATATATCTGCCATTAAAGGACTCAGAGGTGAACCCATAGCTAAACCATCACTCTGTAAGTAATAAAGACCATTGAACCGGAAATAATTTTGTTTCATGCATAAAGTTACCAAATCTATTAATTCACAAACTTCACCCGGATGCAACCGCTTCCTTTCTAAGTGGTCTTTTAGAATTTCTAGTGTCTCACTATATGGTACGTTAGTAAATAAACTGTCTACATCCAAAGAAAGCAACGTTGCATTCGGCGGTATGCTGATGTCCTTAATTTTACTAACCAAATCTAAACCATTTTTTAATTTCGCGCATTTCTTGCATAAACGTAACTATTGTAAGGTCGCGGGTGAGCAAAGTAATTGTTTTAGTTCATTAAGAGCCTTTCTCACAAAAATACATCCCGTAGTAGAGTAAAAAGTGGTCAAAAGTTAACGATTTTTGTCTTAAAAAGCGCTGGTCTTTTTGCTACTACAAAAACTTAAAACAACTGTTGAACATGTGTCTATAGGTACGTGTCAGTTTATAAACTATCATTTTAGATACGTCTAAGAGACTATTGATCAAACAACGGGGCATAAATGCTTGTTGTTTGATCAGTAGTTAAAGATACTAATAGTCAAATTGCCTTTGAAATGCGTTAACTATTGTTATGTTTGTCAATTTTGACTTTGATAGTTACACTATTCGACACTAGATGGCGCTAAGAGTAGCTACAAACAACCATATCCTTTACCCAGGAGTTTCGTCGTCGTTATTTCCAGGGTAGTAAGTCGGTCGGGTGCGCTCGGACGACGATGTGCGTTCCCCGTCAGAGATGTCCTCAACGTCCCCGTCGTGCTCCGTCGACTCCTGTTCCTGCGGATGAATATGAATATGAGTATGACTGTCATATCTATACCCTATTGAGCAAAGTTCTCATATATGTATGTAGTTGGAAAAAAAAATGGGGAGTCAAGAACCGGAATGAAAACAGTATAACATAAAATAAAAAATTAAACCTCATATTTGAAACTGCCAAGCGACGAGTCGTCTGTGAGGTGTCGCGTGCGCGTCGGCGGCAAGTTGAGTGACACCTAGTGGCGGGAGGCGGAACTGATATTAAATAGGCAAATAATACTTGGTGTAAGAAATGGGAACTGTGTGAAGCGCCATCTAGGTAGTGAGCGGTGAAATAAACTCAAATCCTTCATTTAAGTATTAACTATGATCCTTAATAATTTAAGCGTGTCAGGATGTGTTATTTAAAAGTAATAAGTAAAATATGAACAGTGGCTGTTTAAAAAACTATTATACAGACAAAAAACGGTATTCTCATTTAAATGTAGGTCTATTGATATAACAGTAATAAAATAATATTACATGTCAATAAAAGCAATACATATATGTTTATATCTTAATAGAAACCTTTAAATATAAATTGCGTCATGTACTGAACAGTAGCGCCATCTTTTATCAGAGAAAAGAACCATTACTTTCAAAATCTAGTTCCACTACTCGACAATAGATGGCACTAGTACAACACTAGCATTCAAATAAACCCAAAATGAAAATGATACAAACACTTCAATTATAAGCCAAACAACAATACAAGCAAGCGGAAACAAGACAATGAAGCACATTCACATACAATGATTATGATAGTTTTACCCATAAATATCTAGTAAAATGAATCTTCATAGTAGGTAGTATTATTCATTTAATATTCGTGAAATTTTAAACAAATTATTTTAGTAGAGACTTGAAAACTTTTATAATATAATAGTGTCCCACTATTAGGCAAAGGCCTCCCCCTCTCGACCTCCACAACTCCTGGGACGCTACGCAAGGCTAATTAAAAGAAAATGTCATAGCTAGGAATTTTGTTGTGCCCTTCTGCCAAGTTTCTTGGGGCCCAGCCCATTCATAGCAACGATAGTCTTTCTGAAACCGCAGATACTTTAAAGACAGATGTAAAAGGTAATACTAGCGTTTATACCGTTATTACTATCCTGTCGCAGATATTGACGAAAAGAGTCGCACCTGTTGAGGTTTTAATGTATAAAAGGAAAATATTACTGTCATGATCTTTGTATGTCATTGTGATTCACTTCAAGAACAGCTTGCACTAATAAAACATCGTACCAAACGCCGCTGTATCTTTTTTAAACATTAACAGGTTATGGGCTAACATTAAAGAAGATATAGCATCATTATAAACATAAATGTAGTGAATAAATATATATAAAAGTATAAAATATAAATGTGTTGAAAAATTTAAATACGAAAAATGAAGACATAAAAACAAAAGTCATCGAAAAGTGTAAAAACGTCAAGAAAATAAAAGAAGATGACATCGGCATCGTCAAATTTTCCGCAACTAAAAGCCGAAAATTTTAATAATTGGCTATACCGTGTGCAATGTATATTAGAGGAAAAAGGATTATGGGATACTATAAAAGACGACAAAAATGTAAGTACATTGAATACAGAAGAAAATAAGAAAGCTAATGCAAAGGCCAAGAATATTATAGTTCAATGTCTCCCTGACAAATATTTAAATACCGTTAAAACATGCGACACCGCAAGGAGTATGATAAATACATTAAAGGATTTATTCCAGAGGAAGAGCGTTATATCAGTTATACAATTGAGACGAAAGCTAATTAATTTGAAACAATCTCCACAGCAAAAACTTGAAAACTATTTTGAAAATTTTGACAATATAACCAGCGAATTGGAGTGCGCTGGAGACTCCTTAACGGAACGGGATAAAATCGCATATTTACTAACAGGTCTACAAGAGAAATACGACCAAGTGATTACGGCAATTGAGTGCAATACAGGATTCCAAGAGAGCACATTAAAACTAGACTTTGTCAGAGCTAGATTACTTGATGAAGAGATGAAATCGCTAGAAAAGCCGAATCATGACAACCAGGACACAGCATTCATCACATGTCACCTCTGTAAAAAGCAAGGACACATGGCAAGAGACTGCTACAAGAACGACTGGCATGGACGCGGTCGCGGACGCGGACGAGGAAGAACGAACAATCGCTACCAACGATATCCACACCAACCCAACCATTATGGAAACATAGCATTCGAAGAAACCGGACAAAAACATTTTAATTTTTGGACAACAGGAAAAATCAAAGAACCATCAAGACCTACGAACGGAAACATTGAATGGGTGATCGATTCAGGATGTACAGAGCATATGATCAACGAAGATTACGAAAAGTATATGACCAACGTAAAAACTTTAGAAACACCGATCAAAATTTACATCGCAAACGGAGACTACCTTGTTGCCGAGAAAAAAGGTAGCATATTAATGAAATGTAACGATGTGACAATTAATTTAGAATCGTTGATTGTCAAAAATCTATCCTTCAATTTAATGTCAGTCAAGAAAATGGTTCAAAATGACTTTCACGTATTTTTTAGTAAACAAAATGTAAAAATAGGCAGGGAAAATTCTCATTTCTATGTGTTTGGTTCTTGCGTAGGCAATTTATTTCTATTAAATGCCGAAATATGTTTAGCGTCTTGTAGCGCAGCCTTAAGCGACGACGACTTGTGGCACAGAAGATTGGGTCACCTCAACCGACGAAGTCTACATTGGATGCGGCTGCCGACTAGCAACAAACCCTGCTCTCCGTGCATGATGAGTAAGGCGACGCGTTTACCTTTCGTACCTGTCAAAAGGCCACGTTCAACTTACATAGGTGAGTTAATACACACTGATATTGCAGGTCCTCAACGTACACCCGGTATCAACGGAGAACTGTATTACCAAGTAATAATAGATGATTTTTCGCACTTTTGTTGTACCTATCTTTTAAAACGTAAAAACGAGGCCACTTCCAACTTAATTGAGTATATTCGGAGATTAGAGATAGAATACGGAACAAATGTAAACAAAATACGATGTGACAATGGCGGAGAATTTAAAAATAACCTTTTTGAACATTTTTGCAGAGAACGAGGGATAAGAATCCAATATACACAAGCATATTCGCCACAACAGAATGGTGTTTCAGAGAAAATGAATAGAAGTTTGATGGATAGAGCAAGAACGCTGTTAGTAGAAACTAATTTACCGAAATATTTGTGGGGAGAAGCCATTTTATGCGCAACCTACCAAATAAATAGATGCCCTTCAACAGCTATAAACTTTAAAACACCTGAAGCCATCATGAGAGGTAAGACTGACTTATCAAGACTACGCGTATTCGGTAGCAAAGCCTGGGTAGTAACTATGCCCAGAGGCGACAAACTAGAAAAACGAGCGAAGGAAATGCGAATGATTGGATATGCATCAAACGGTTACCGCTTATGGGATCCGAAAACAGATCTTATATTAACATCAAGAGACGTTCGATTTGATGAAAGTGATTTTGTATATGAAGAAAATATCAAAGAACAGAACGATCAGAAATTAACCAAACAGAATTATGAAGAAGACGATGAAATAGAAGAAAACTGTAATAAACAAACTACGAATGAAGTGGAGCAAACAACAGAACAAGATACAAGCGACGAAATACAAAGAGAAGTACAAGAAGCACCACAAAGGCCACAAAGAAAT
Organism: Archips crataeganus; assembly: GCA_947859365.1. NCBI lineage: Eukaryota > Metazoa > Arthropoda > Insecta > Lepidoptera > Tortricidae > Archips > Archips crataeganus. Next base: position 1,418,653 of record OX402072.1, read on the forward strand.
AGAAGGCCACCACCTCGATTCGAAGATTACTATACTGCAGAAGAGGAAATGTATGATGCAAATATAGCATTTTGCTTAATAGCGGACTCAGACCCGCGTAGCTATAAAGAAGCCGTAAGCCAAGGAGAAGAATGGAAAACAGCAATAAGTAAAGAAATAAAATCTCTTGAAGAGCTGAATACGTGGAAAGAAGCTGAATTACCTAGAGGAAAGAAAGCAATAGATACAAAATGGATATTTAAAACGAAACAAGATGGAAGAAAGAAAGCGAGACTAGTAGCTAAAGGTTTCCAGACAGACAACATTCACAATGTATATTCACCTGTTGCAAGAGTATCGACAATCAGAATGATGTTTAGCCACGCAGTACAAGAAAATTTTCCTATGAAACAACTAGATGTTCAAACTGCATTTTTAAATGGATATCTACACACAGAAGTGTACATAAAGCCACCAGAGGGCGTTAAGGTTTCAGCGGGAAAAGTATTTAAGTTACAAAGATCGTTATACGGATTGAGAGAAGCTCCAAAATGTTGGAATGAAAGATTTCATAATTATATAGTAACACAGGGATTTGAACAATCGAAATATGATTTCTGTTTGTACTACAAAGCCAACGTATGGCTACTTATTTGGGTAGATGACATTTTAATAACGGGAAAAACTACAGAGATAAAGAAAACAATAGAGAAGCTGAAACAAGAATTTAAGATAAGAGATTTGGGTGAAGTCAGGGAATACTTAGGTATGGAAATAAAAAGAGAAGACAAAAAGCTGAGAATTAGCCAAACAAAATTGATTGAGAAAGTACTAGAAAAATTTGGAATGACGGATTGCAAAGGAGCTCAGACGCCTATGGAACAAGGAACTTCAATCAAAGAAGAAGAAACTGTAATTGATGTGCCCTATCGTGAGTTGATTGGATGCCTTATTTATATTTCCACAGTCTCACGTCCAGATATTACTTTTGCTACGTCATATCTAAGCAGATTTTTAGACAAGCCTACAAATACTACGTGGACATCAGCAAAAAGGGTGTTAAGATATCTAAAATTAACTTCGAACAAATGCCTGACATATACGAAGACCCAAGACAAACAATTGCTATGCTATACCGACGCGGATTGGGCAAGCAATGTCGACAGGAAAAGCGTGAGTGGTTGTGCTATTTTTCATAATAGTAATTTAGTATCGTGGTTCACAAAGAAACAGCAGACAATCGCTCTATCGACTGCAGAGGCGGAGTACGTGGCAGCAGCTATGGCTACAACGGAGTTCGTCTATTTAAAAGGTATATTATCTAATTTTGGCTATAGTGGTATTAAATCGTACCTACATATCGACAATCAAAGTGCTTTAAAAATGATAGAATGTAACGTAAACAGCAACAGAACGAAACACATAGATATTAAATATAATTTTATCAAAGATTGTTACAACGAGAATTTGTTTGAAATGTCATATGTCCAAACGAACGAGAATATCGCGGACATATTTACCAAGCCATTGGGCATTACAAAACATAATTATTTTGTAACTAAACTTAAAGTGTTTTGAACTTAATTAAAACCGAAATACCACTTGTTTATTGTTAGAGTTAGTTAAGAAGTATCAGTAATGAATAATTATAGTGTTGTGGTTTATAAGTCCGTATATTTGCTACCCCTAATATTACCTGTTGATTCCAATTTTAACTGGAGTTAATATTGAGGGGGGGTGTTGAGGTTTTAATGTATAAAAGGAAAATATTACTGTCATGATCTTTGTATGTCATTGTGATTCACTTCAAGAACAGCTTGCACTAATAAAACATCGTACCAAACGCCGCTGTATCTTTTTTAAACATTAACAGCACCGAGTCAAGGTTTTCATGAAACGATAGTGTGCTTGCGATACAATTTCTATTTGTTAACATCTCAAACTGTAGCTTATTTCTTCACTACATGCGAAAAGTTATAGCGGTTGAAACGCTAGTAGTACTACCCTAATGCTGGGTTTAGATGAGCTTAGTACTTGTCACTCATACTTGCCAGATGTGTGTAAACATACTGTACAAGTGTGTACAAGTGTTAGTATTAGTGTAACTACAAGTGTAAGTGATTAGAAGCTGGTCCTGTCTACTAAACGACAATTAGTCTATCCCCATCGACAATTCTATTAAAGCTTGTCTCTTTAACGACCGCTTTAGCCTAGTTGGTAGTGACCCTGCCTATGAAGCAAGAGGTCCTGGGCTCGAATCCCGGTAAGGGCATTCATTTGTGTGATGAGCAAGAATATTTGTTCCTGAGTTATGGATGTTTTCTATGTATTTAAGTATAAGTATGTTCATTGTCGTCTAGTACCCATAGTACAAGCTTTGCTTAGTTTGGGACTAGGTCGATTTGTGTAAGATTGTCCCCCTAATATTTATTTATTTATTTATTTATTTCTTTTCAAGTGGTGTGAACATTCATGTCAAGGTGAAGTTTGATTACTCTGTTTTGTTTATTTTATTTTCCCAGATCTTTAATACGTTTACTTTTAGTTTACCACTGTCAGATTGCTTGCCTTCATTTCATTTCCAACTTTAACACCATACAAATAAAGTAGTTATTACAAAATCTGCAAACGTGGGTAACAGTATTCTAAAATTGGTTTTATTTGTAGGTCGTTAAAGTTGAATATGAAATGAAGGCAAACCATCTGTCAGTGGTAAACTTTATGTAATTTTACTGTAACTACTAATACCATTTTCTAACACACATGTGTCACTTTCATGCTGCTGATTTATTTTAAAAGGTCATAAGTCGTAATACGAAGAAGTGAATTGCGACCTAAACGCTTTCGATTGAAGCTTAAAATACTTTTTAAGTTTCTTCAACAACAGATGGAGTGTTTGTTTATTGCATTTGCAATTTTAGTGATGCCATTTAACATTGAACCTTATTACAAACTATTATGTCGGCGTTTTGTATAGATAACAAATCACTTACGCTCTTTTTGTAAGAAGATATAACTAATTAGCTTAACTTTATACCCCTTTACTCTACGCCGCCAGATTGACTAAACCAGCGTCGCTGTAATCTGAGCTCTGGGTCCATAAAACCCCGATTTCGGACCTCTCGTACGCTCTTGGGAAATTATCGGATCTCTCACTCGCACTTTGCAATTCGCATCACTCAAGGCCCACACAAACCGGGAGCGCGGGGCGTGGACGGAGCGTGCCCAGCGCGTTCTATAACACTGAATCAAATATACGGTGACACACCGGCAGCGCGGCACACCGTATTTGATTCAGTGTTATTGACCGCGCTGGGCACGCTCCGTCGGCGGTTCGGCTCCCGGTTTGTTGTGGCCTTTAAGCCGCTGCAAAGTGCGAGCGAGAGATCCGATAACCTCCCAAGAGTGAGCGAGATGTTCGAAAACGGGGTTTTATAACCCCAGAGCTCAGACGGTAGCGACGCTGGTATATGTCTCGCCACGAGAGTTGAGGCGAATGATTACACACACAGCTACATAAAGTATTGATTGCAAGTAGTGAATGAATGAAATAAGAAATACACGCAACAAAAGAATCTGTATTATATAAATAGCGAAAAATATGCATCTGATTTAAATAAAATAGATCAAAATGTTTCATTTTCTGTTTTGTTTCAACTAGATTTATTTTCCTAGATAACTCTTAACGAAATAGGTTGAAGAAATTTTTAGCAAATTTTTTTTGTTGAGTCTGTTGAACTTGCTATTGGTACGAATAAACGTCAAAATCCCACTGTCATTACATGACATGATGTTGTGTGCGTGCCTTCTACTCTCGTGGCGATACCTATATAATGAAAAATACTAAGCCCGTGTCAACCCAGCATTAAAGAGCCCTTTGCAACCTAAATACTTAGTTTTTAGGGTTCCGTAGTCAACTAGGAACCCTTATAGTTTCGCCATGTCTGTCCGTATGTCTGTCTGTCTGTCTGTCTGTCTGTCCGTCCGCGGCTAAGCTCAGAGAATGTTAGTACTAGAAAGCTGTAATTTGGCATGAATATATATATATCAGTTACGCCGACAAAGTGATTAAATAAAAAAAACTAAAATGAATTTTTTTAGGGTACCTCCCATAGACGTAAAGTGGGGGTGATTTTTTTCTCGACTAACCCTATAGTGTGGGGTATCGTTGGATAGGTCTTTTAGAACCATTGGGGGGTTGCTAAAATGATTTTTCTATTCAGTGATCTGTTTGCGAAATATTCAGCTTTAAAGTGAAAAATTTCATTAAAATCGACCGTCCCCCCCCCCTCTAAAATCTAAACTGTTGGGTGGAAAAATTTGAAAAAATTCAGAATGGTAGTAAATATATTATACTTACAAGGAAAATTATAGCGGCTAAAATTGCTTGGGAAATATTTGTAGTTTAAGAGTAAATAGTAGCCTAAGGTATAAAACAAAACATACCTAAACTTGGAAGATTCCGTACACATACGAAATCCTTTGAAAAATATTACTTGATTTTTTCGTAATGGCTACGGAACCCTACCTTGGGCGTGTCCGACACGCTCTTGGCCGGTTTTTTTAAATAATGAAACAAACAAAACAAGCGTGAACAATAAGCTCAAACATCCACGATGCCGCAAACAAAATGTAACCTTCTCGACTCTCGGAGAGATAGTCAGTATGTCATAGGTCTTCCGAATGTTCTCGTCGAAGTGGCGGAACAACGCCTCCACGCGCGGCAGCTGCGACAGGTTGAGCGACTTCGGCCGCTACGCCCCAGGGAATACAGACCATAACCGGGAATCAACTTTTGAATGTCCATTTAAACATTTTTTCGTCACAATTTTCAATATACCCTTGGATTATACAATAGTTGGGAGTTAAAGACGGAATTACAAGAAAAAAACGTTTGAAAGAGCGATGTATTTTTTATAAAGACTAGGAATTCATAATTACTCAGATTATAAAAACACATTAGACACGATTTTTTTCTTTTGTCAATCAAGCAGCAAAAGGATTAAGATAAAGTGCGTCAAATTTCGGGAATGGGGCCATGACGTCACGGCTAAGTTAACTTATAGAAAGGCATGATATCATGGAGCTTTAATGGGCTACATCTTCATTTTTTTTTGTTTAATTTACAAAAGAAAAAATACAGCTTCAATATTTTTTGATAATCGAACTGACGGAATAATCATATTTTTCTAGAAATCTAGCTTATTCCTCTCTAACAGCCAATATATATTCAGTTGTAAATGTATAAAATAAGTAATATTAACACTTAAAAGTTGATTCCCTAAAACCAGGAAACCCAAAATCATAAAACAAAAGAAACATTAAGAGCGCAAATAAAATAAAACCATCACCAGACATTGGGAGTGCGGTTAACAATTAAATAGGTGATAAATTATTATTTTTTCTAACTACTGTGGTATTTTTACAGGTGCCACCAAGGATTAAATCTAAAGGATTGTAAATGTATATATAACATCACGTTCCTTTAAAAAACCTGTAGCTAAGTTTTATTATAGAAAGGTCTCTGTACAATTTTGTATAGCATTTTGACTGCTCAATGCAATAGTGCCATCTATGACCTTAATGAGGAAATCTCCTTCACCATTTCTTTCTTTATTGAGTTCATAGATGGCGCTATGGTATCAAGCAGAGGTCTAAGTACGTGATGGTACAAGATCACTTTAGATCACAGAGCTGCCAGACGTTACTTATTTTTCTCATGAGTAAAATATACGGGATAATATAGTGCTAGTATGTACTATAAGCGTAGGCATACCTGCTACCTTGGGGCGACGGACAATTTCAGATACCAGGTGCTAATGTTACGTGAAAAGACTACTCACCTTTCTTAAATTTTCGTGGCTGATCATTTTTTAGAGAATGTTAGAAATTAGTATTCAATACTGCAGAGCTCTCCTACCGGCGGCAACCTTTGTCAGACGCTTTCAAGCTCTTAGAAAACATACGTAATTTTACAAATTTGATCCTTACATATAGTATTCAGGGAATTATTTCAATGCTTCCTGTAAGCAGCCAGACTTAGATCTGCTACACTCAATCATGACTCAATAAGTAGTAAAAAAATATATTGTTGTTTACACAACACTTTGATTGTAGTGTAGCAGATGTTTGGACGCTAGGATTAGTCTAGTTGCTTACGGAAGTATTGAATTAATTCCCTGAATACTATGTGGAAGACTCGAATTTGTAAAATTACATCATATTTCTACGAGCTTTAAAGCGTCTGGCAAAAGACGCCGCCAGTGGGAGAGGTCTGGCAAAAAGAAAATTATCTAAAAGATACATAAAAACCAGCTCAGAAATTAAGAAAAGTGAGTAGTCTTTTCATGTACCTACGTTTAGCACCTGGTAGCTGTAGATTGGCCGTCGGCCCAAGGTAGTAGGTATGCCTACGCTTAAAGTACACACTAACACTATATTATCCCGTATATTTTACCTTTAGCACCTGGTAGCTGTAGATTGGCCGTCGGCCCAAGGTAGTAGGTATGCCTACGCTTAAAGTACACACTAACACTATATTATCCCGTATATTTTACCTTTAGCACCTGGTAGCTGTAGATTGGCCGTCGGCCCAAGGTAGTAGGTATGCCTACGCTTAAAGTACACACTAACACTATATTATCCCGTATATTTTACCTTTAGCACCTGGTAGCTGTAGATTGGCCGTCGGCCCAAGGTAGTAGGTATGCCTACGCTTAAAGTACACACTAACACTATATTATCCCGTATATTTTACCTTTAGCACCTGGTAGCTGTAGATTGGCCGTCGGCCCAAGGTAGTAGGTATGCCTACGCTTAAAGTACACACTAACACTATATTATCCCGTATATTTTACCTTTAGCACCTGGTAGCTGTAGATTGGCCGTCGGCCCAAGGTAGTAGGTATGCCTACGCTTAAAGTACACACTAACACTATATTATCCCGTATATTTTACTTGATTTTACTCATGTGAAAATAAGTAACGTCTGGCAGCTCTGGGATCTTGCTCTACAACATACACAATGAATGGTACCGAGAGTGCTATAGCGAAACTAGAGGGAGATACAGCAGGCTTATTATTTGAAAGGAACAAGACATTGTGTAGAGTAGAGGATGTTTGTTTATATGTTTGTTGGTTAAATCTTGAAAATCGAATTTTACTCACTCCTAGCGTCCGGATTGACTTGAACTTTGGTTTGGACAATTACTGATTTTTGTAAAGGGGTCTTTCTATAGAAAGACAGGTTTATGTTTTTCCAATGGCTTAAACTATACTTCCGATTTTTTTAACAATAAAAATGACACATCTTTTTAATAAAAACGCTTTTAGAAGAACAGTGACACAATTACAAATTATTGTCATTTCAAAAACTAAACTTTATAAGTTTAGTTTTGAAATGACAATAATTTGTAATTGTGTCTGTGTTCTTTTAAATGAGCGAATTGTATATTGGTTTATTAGAAACCAAATAACAATATAAAACCGCTAGTGAATTATGAAACTCATTTTAAAGCAGTCGGGTAAAAAGATACGTCTAGATTGATGCTTTTCTATTGTTAACTAAACCGAAGTATATGCGTAGTGTCTGTATGTGTGTTTGTCTGTACCTGTTTGGCAGCGAGGTCGCGGCGCTTGTCCCCGTAGCGCGTGTCAGTTCCGCTGTCGAGCGAACTGTCCTTGGAGCCGTCAGAGTCGCCGCGCTTCTCTGCAACCAGTCATTACCATCATCTATAAAGGCCGGCAACAGATCGCTGACTCTTTGGAGTTGTTGATATTTACGGTGCTGATCATTTTCTATCAGATGACACTAAACATTGAACATCCTCTTACTAGGATGCTATCGAACATAAAACTAGTGTCACTGAGCATTAGGCATCCTCCTAGTAGGAGGCTCTTGAACATAAAACCAGTGTCATTGACCATTGAGCACCCTCTTACTAGGAGGCTCTCGAACATAAAACTAGTGTCACTGAGCATTAGGCATCCTCCTAGTAGGAGGCTCTTGAACATAAAACCAGTGTCATTGACCATTGAGCACCCTCTTACTAGGAAACTATCGAACAAAAAACTAGTGTCACTGAGCATTAGGCATCCTCCTAGTAGGAGGCTCTTGAACATAAAACCAGTGTCATTGACCATTGAGCACCCTCTTACTAGGAGGCTATCGAACATAAAACTAGTGTCACTGAGCATTAGGCATCCTCCTAGTAGGAGGCTCTTGAACATAAAACCAGTGTCATTGACAATTGAGCACCCTCTTACTAGGAGGCTATCGAACATAAAACTAGTGTCACTGAGCATTAGGCATCCTCCTAGTAGGAGGCTCTTGAACATAAAACCAGTGTCATTGACCATTGAGCACCCTCTTACTAGGAGGCTATCGAACATAAAACTAGTGTCACTGACCATTAGGCATCCTCCTGGCCCACTTCCCCCTGGCGGGAGGCTCGGGCGCGGGCGACTCGGGCGCCAGCTCGTCACCCAGACTCTTCTTGGCCCACGACGGCAGCCGCCCGATGCGCAGCCTGCAACGAATATTTATATTTAACTGCCGCACTCACAGACATTTAATAATAACAATAATACAGGCGTAGGGATATGACGACCTCATCGCCCGCTGGTGTTGTGGTGTCACCAGTGCAGTCAGTCATCGCAGGGCGGCTTGTGGCGAGCTGTTGGTGCGTAGCGACACCACGAACCCGAGACCTCCAGGGGTACACATACACACATGCGCTTATACACACACTCGCACACAGTTACACACCCACCCCGCCTCTAGTTTGCCTTTGTTGGCCGCCTAGAGTGGAGCGCAAGAACTAATGCTCGAAGGATGGATGAGTTTCCGTAAGTGGCGAGTTGGCATTTTGAAGTTTAAGTCCAGGAACACCTCTCCATCCTTAGCCGTTCACACCAATGTTGCCGCCTCGTTGCCCCGAGTGGGCAATAGTTTGAGGGGTCCATTTAGTGAAAGGCGAGTCACCGCCTACCAAAAGTTCAGTTTATGAGATATTGAAATGGTAGGTGTCCGTTATCTCACTCCATAGCCCGGTAATCCTGTCCACAACATCCCAACCCCATAGCTAATTCCATGTCGCTTCCTTCCTGGCAATAGTTTGGCAACTGTGGAGGACTGTCCGCTAGCACATCCTCATGGTGTATTAGGGGATAGACCTCCATAGTTGCGCCCATCTCATTTATATTATATGGTACCAAAGGCCTCTTCATGTTGGCTTCGGCCCCATGAATGCCTTTCAAATGACCGGGTCCCCATGGGCCCGTGATCGGAAATCCTTACCAACATAACAATAATACATCATAGCACAATTGACCTAGCCCCAAACTAAGCAAAGCTTGTACTATGGGTACTAGTTGGTACTAGACAACGGATAAACTTACTTACATATATATATAGATAGATACATACTTAAATAAATAATTAAACATCCAAGACTCCAGCACAAACCTTCGTATTCTTCACACAAATGTCTGCCCCGACCGGGAATCGAACCCAGGACCTCAAGCTTCGTAGTCAGGTTCTCTAACAACTGGGCTGGCTATCCGGTCGTATTTTATTATTGTTACAGTCCTACTGATTGGACCACGGACAAAAAATGTTACTAGGGTATCATATAATTTAAAAATATCTGCTGAAACGCTAATGACGAAAAGATAACGCCGTAAACAACGCTGAACCCAACATATAAGGACTTTTCTATAAAATCTAATAAATTTAACTGTAGGTGTAGATCTTTTTACAAGCTTTTGTTTTATTGAACTTGTAATGTATGTAACTATGTAGGTATCTAGCGGTTTCCGATTGAGATGAAATTTTGCATGCATGTAAATCTGATGACAATGCAATATTATTATGACATGGAGCTGGTCTGATGATGAAACTGTAGGGTGGCCATAGAAACTCTGTAATAAAACGATACGACCGTATCGAGTTTGGTCTCATTTGATTCGTCTTGACGTACTTTTGTGACCAGGGGCAAAAAATATAATCAGCAAAAAAGCTTATATTAAAAATAACTTTTTTACAATAAAAGGATCACTTACGTGTAATCAGGTACGACAGGCGTCGCGAATTTGTCGTCGAGCAACTCGCGCGGCGGCGAGCCGCGGTGCGAGTCCGACTCACTCTCCACGCCGTTAGATGGCGCTACCCGTCTAGACACAAAAACATTGACATTATTAAAATAGTTCAATTGTTAAAATAGAAGTGGCTGTTGCCCTCGATTTCGTCTATATCCCGTGGTAAATAAATATACATGTAACTTAGCACTGAAAAATACCGGTACTGGTAGGTACCGTTAGATGGCGCTCTACTCACTTTCCCTGCCGGATGGCTTTCCGCGCTATACTTCATTTAATTTAGAATTAGAAACCACAACAACATTATATTGCGGCTCGTGAACTGTAATCTCTTTAGAATTTGTACTAGAGTAACAATTGACGACACGCAAATAAAGTGACATTAAAACAATTTTATTTTGCGGCTCCCAGAGCCATTGTACTGTACTATTTGCTAGGTAAGAAATAGTTGACCAGACACAATATAATGTTATTGTGGTTTCTAATTCTAAACTAAATGAAGTATAGGTGTACTTGCATCATCACAACCAGGGCCCAATTGCATAACAAAATACAAGCAAATAGTATTAGTAAATTTCAATACAAAATAGCTAATACTATTAGGGCCCTCGCCCACGGCGACTTTTTGTAGCGATGCTGTCACGCGTTTACGAAAAGCGCGACAGCATCGCTACTAACGCGCGTTAATCGCATTTGTAACGCGCTATACAAGCGATGCCAACGCGCTATAGCATCGCGACTGTATCGATGCAAACGCGCGACCGTGTCGGACGACATCGGGGAGGGAACGGAGGGAGGGTGGCGCGTTAGTAGAGAACCGCGCGTTTGCATCGCGACAGAAGCGCGACGGTATCGCGTTTGCATCGCGACTGAATCGTGTTATGTGGGCGAGGGTACACAGCTAGCGACCGCATCGCTACAAAAAGTCGCCGTGGGCGAGGGCCCTTAGCTTGTAATTTGTTATACAATTGGGCCCATGTCGATACCTCCTAAGTATACTGTACTGGTGTAACTGCATAATGGTGATTTTACAGTAAAGACCTTATCATTTCGATACAATTACCCTTTTTACCTTTCCCCTTTATAATTGCCCCTTTATACCTTTCCGAGCGTTTCAGCTACTTGGCTGAAGGAAGCCAGCATCGTTTGCGGTCGAGTACCAATCTCCTTTTGGCCTGTCCTTCTACTTCTTCTAAAATTTACTCAAAATCATTTACTGTGCAATCTGCTAGACTGTGGAATCGATTACCCACCTCCATTAGGCAATCTCCCTCCGTGGTGTCGTTCAGGGAAGCTTTGAAGAAGATGTGGCTCACACCATCACTTTAATATATTGAGAACACTGCTTATTTATTGTATGTATTTTGCATGTATATGTTGTATATGGTAGTATATTTTTATTAGGTTTCTTTATATTATGAGTTTATGTATTGTATTTACTAAAAGTTGTATTGTAGCCTTTGCTTTGTCCGACTGTATTATTTTGACTTACTCTTTGTCGGTCCCTTACTAAATGCTCCTTTCATTCACTCAAGGGTTGACTGGTAGAGATCCCTAAAGGGATAAGTTCGCCTTTGTACATGCATTTCAACGGTTGTAATGTATTTCTTTTTCACACGCTTTATATTAGCTTCACCTGTATGTTTGTATGTATGTTTGTATGTTTGTATGTTTGTAACCGACTCCTTAGGGCGCGATTTTGACCCACTTCCCGGTTTCCGATTGAGCTGAAATTTTGCACATATGTGTAAATTGGATGACAATGCAATATTATTGTAACATGGAGCTGATCTGATGATGGAGATGGATGGTGGCCATAGGAACTATGTAATAAAACAACACAATCCCGTCGAGTTTGGGCTCGTTTGATTCGTCTTGACGAGCACTTTGATCTCAGATGGTAACCAGGGTCTGATGATGGAGCTGGAAGATGGCCAAAGGCACTCCACAATAAAACTACACAACCCCGTCGAGTTTGGGCTCGTTTGATTCGTCTTGACGAGCACTTTGATCCTAGATGGTAACCAGGGTCTGATGATGGAGCTGGAAGATGGCCAAAGGCACTCCACAATAAAACGAAACAACCCCATCGAGTTTGGGCTCGTTTGATTCGTTTTGACGAGTACTTTGGTCCTAGATGGTAACAAGGGTCTGATGATGGAGCTGGAAGGGGGGTAGGTGGCGGGGTGGGGGGGAATGGGGTATGGGGTAAGGGGGTCGGGGGTTTAGAGGGTTGGGGGTTAGGGTGTGGCGGTTGGGGTTAGGAGATGGGGGGGGTTTACGGGGAACAGGGTGGGGGTATTGGGGGGTTCGGGGGTAAGTGATTTTGGGGGGTTGTGGGAAATGGGGAGGGGGTAAGAGGCCTAGATGGTAACAAGGGTTTGATGATGGAACTGGAAGGGGGGGGCGGTAGGTGGCGGGTGGGGGTAGGGGGCAGGTGGTGGGGTGGGGGGGGGGGTTCCGGGGGTTTGGGGGGTTCGGTGTTAGGGGGTTGTGAAATGAGGAGGTGGGTAAGGGGGGTTTAGGGGATTGGGGGTAAGGGTGTGGGGTTTGGGGGGGGGTTTGGGGAAATGGGGTGGGGGATGTTGGGGGGTTGGGTTTAGGGGGTTTGGGGGTTGTAGGTGAGGGGGGTAAAGTTAGAAAGAAAAAAAATGCAACTAAAAAATAGAAAATAAATAATAGTTTAAAAAAACTAAAAAACACGCTTTAAAAAATAAAAATAAATTTTAATAAATTTCAATTCACTATTCTTATAGTGCAGTAAAAAATTTTAATAAGCAATTATTATATTGTTATATCCAGATCAAAATTTGTAAACAATTCTAAATATTGATAAAATAAATAATAATAGTTTAAAATATTTTATTGTAAAAAAAGCGTGGGGTGCTTTTTAAGATGTTATCAAAATGATAATCCTTGACAAATGACACCATGCACCCCACGCTTTTTTTACAATAATATATTTTAAACTATTATTATTTATTTTATCAATATTTAGAATTGTTTACAAATTTTGATCTGGATATAACAATATAATAATTGCTTATTAAATTTTTTTACTGCACTATAAGAATAGTGAATTGAAATTTATTAAAATTTATTTTTTATTTTTTAAAGCGTGTTTTTTAGTTTTCTTTTTCCTTATTTTTGTACAATAAAGAGTTTACATACATACATACATACAATACGGTCTTTACTGTAAAATCACCACTATGCAGTTACACCAGTATACTTAGGAGGTATCGAATGTCGTGTTTGATAAAAATCGGCCGCCCTCCTTGGTCGCCCCAGTTATGACCCCAGTACAGCTTTTCTATTCTTCCTATGATGTTCTCTAGTGAGAACAGTAATGAATTTAAAAAAACACTAGACATTATTTTTAACACAGTTTTATCCTGGTTGGAAGATCATAACCTGAAAGTAAATCTGCAAAAAACTAACTTGATTCAATTTAGACCCCACCAGAGATTACCTTTAAAGGCTGACTATTTGTACCAAAATAACAACATTAAATTCACAAGCAATTGCACTCTTACTTGGTTTAAACATAGACGAACACATAAACTGGAAAGTCCACGTTGAAAAAATTGCTGTTAAATTGTCTAGATTTGCTTACGCACTTAGACAAATAAAGATAAACACTGACTTAAGGACCGCAATCTGCGCTTATCATGCCTTTGCCCAGGCGTGGCTTCAATACGGTATAATACTGTGGGTAACAGTGTAAATGCCAAAGATTTGTTTTTACTACAGAAGAGATGTATAAGGGTACTTACTAATATAAAAAATTATGAAAGCTGTAGACCATATTTCTCGAAATTAAAAATATTAACACTAACTTCATTATACATTCTAGAAACCTGTAAATTTGTTCGCAAACATAAAAACTTGTACAATAGACCTCAAAACCTTTACAAAGAAGAGCATAACTTACGACATAGGCATAAATTAGTTATGGCCGTTCCTGCTAAATTAAACATAACTAACAAAGGCGCACATGCGATGGCTATAAGAATATTTAATAAGATTCCTAAGTGTATATCGCAAGAAGAAAACTATACAAGTTTTGTAAATAAACTTAAAGCCTATCTCATAGACAAATCCCCATATTCTCTACAGGAGTTCATGGAATAGTGAATTCTTTGGGATTCACACTTATAGAATGACATGTAATACTGAAATATAAATGTGTTTAATAACAATAGATAACTACTTATAAATATATGAATGTTGCTACGCCCTAGTAGGGTCCATGTTTGTACTGGCTAGAATTAAGAACATCTTGTAAATACCATGGTTGCAATTAATAAATGAGTATGAGAAACCCACGGTGAAATGTTGCTTGTAAAAATTACAAAGTTACTAACAGCTACTCGGCGCTAGATGGCGTTATACTCACTTTGCCGGATGACTTGCTGCACGAAGAGCACTTGCATCATAATCAGTTGCGAGCGCAAAGTACCGCTACTCGGCGCTAGATGGCGCTGTACTCACTTGCCCTGCCGGATGGCTTGCTGCGCGAGGCGCGCGCGCATCGTCACCACCATGTCGTGCGGGACGCGCCACACGAATATGCAGCCGTCGCCGGAAGCCGATATTAGATGCTGGCAGTCCGGAGTGAACCTGTAAAGACATTTCAAAATTAAAGTTTTTTTATAAGTAGACCGCTGAGGGATCTTTCTGAAACACTATGATTGCCAAGAAACTTGGCATAGTCATTTTAAACAGACTTCAAAAAAAGGAGGACGTTTTCAATTCGTCGAATTCTGGGAACCTATATATACAATTAATAAATAAATAGATACGTTTCAGATTTCACATAGTTATCTAACCTGGAGACCCTACATGTCACTCGGTCAGTGAAATTGTGTCAGAGAAATAGTGGTCTGGTTTTGCTGTGCTGTTTACACTTTTCAGTAAAATTCTGTATTGTAACTATTTATTGAGTTAAAGTGAGTTTTCTTTGTACAATGCATTTGTGGTCGTGTATTGTAAGTGAAATACAAAAAAAAGTTTACAATGTCATCCCCCCCTACCTCCGCCACGAAAAGCTTCAGTGCTCACTAGGGGGCGGTACCGTCCATGTTGAAAACCTTTTACACGTAGCCGGTCATCGTCGGTGGTAGCTGAAATAAAATAGTTTTAATTGAATGTCTTACCTCAATCCAGTGACGATTTCCGAATGGCCGTACATGGTCGCCATGCACTCGCCAGAGTAATAATCGTACACGCTAAGCACTTTGTCAGTGCACGACGTCGCCAAATAGATGCCGCTACTGTCGAGCGCCACCTGAACAGAGTAAGTTAGTTCAGCTATGCGGCGGGAGATGGCGTAAACATAAACAGCATGCCCAAGAAAGATACAATTTTTTGGAAATAATTCGATATCAGGCTAATTCTTTGTACACGGTGCCTGAGTGTAAGAGCCTATATTTTCGAATCCATCGAATTTTGTTTTATTACCTTTATAAGCGTTCCGTCGTCGGCGGTTGTGCCTCGGAAAGTTTTCGTGTGGCGACCGTTAGAGGCGCTGTATACGCGAACATTGCGATCCTGTCAACAATTAATTACAATAATGTATTTAATTTCTGTTAAAGCAAATCACCGCTACTTCAAAAAAGCTCGTATCTTTTTTTTTTTTTTTTTAATTTATTTACACAAAAACAAACAAAAGAAGTACAGAAATACTTATGTTAAAATACATCTGCCAAACTGCATAGCAGTTTGTTGGCAGAAAGTTTATAACTCTCACTAGGTATTTAAATTAATAAGGTTCCGACACTCACTTGTCCGGTTTTATTAAAAATTCAAATTCTGAACCTATCGTAACTATATGTATAGTACGACGCAAGATTCTGTTTAAATTACGTAATTTATTGTAGACACGAGCTTTTTTCAAGGTAAATACAGTCAAATTGAAATGCCTGTACGACAATTCGCTATTTGTGTTCGGGGTTTGAAGCATTTTGAGTAAAATCGTTATTTTACGTTCATTCCAGCAGCAGTATATTATTATTATTATTATATGCTATGTTATTATTATATGCTATGTTTATGCATTCCATATTTGTATCTCACAATATAATGCACTAACTCATTTGTTTTAATAAGTTATTAAATTTTAGGTGCCCATACATTGAGTTCGTGATTTAATTTCAACTAAGTATGAACATCCTAAATTTTGTCAGACTAATTTTAACAATTGAGTTAATGCATTATGTTGTCCAGCATTAACTGAGTACGAAACACTCATTTTGTATCACCAATTTGATTTCACCCTGTATTTAAAAGTATTAAAAATGTCACAAATTAAATGCTCAAAGTCTCTTTTAACGCATACGTCCCACTGCAGAATAACTGTGCCTGCTCTCGAGAAAAGAGAGTTCGGACTATAATTCCCACGGGGAACCACTGCCGATCGGGAACTTCACACACACACCATTGAATTTCTTCGCAGGTGTTTTCCCTCACCGTAAAGCTCATGGTAAATTTCAAATGTTTTTCGTCCAATTGACATTGGTGGGTTCAAATCCTTGCTCGCACCTCTGTTCTTCTGAATTTATGTGCGAAATTACATTTGAAATTTACCATGAGCTTTACGGTGAAGGAAAACATCGTGAGGAAACCTGCACACACCACCGAAGAAATTTAATAGTGTGTGTAGGGACCGCGTGGCAACTCAAAATCAAAATCAAAAAATCAAAACGTTTATTCTGCAAATAGGCCGCAAAGGGCTCTTTTACATGACACTTTTTTTAAACTACCAGCGCTTTCGTAAGGACCATCATTGCCAAGAAGAATGCGCCGCAAGAAACTTGGCAGGAAGTCATCTTTTCAGATTAAAACATAATAAATTACAAACTAAAAAACCATACAAATATAGAATTAAATAAAAAATAATAATAATTATATAAAAAAAACAATACAGGGATGTATTGTACCTTAGTTAAAAAAAAAAAAACTAAAACTGTACCTACATCTTAACTAACTATATCTATGTTCAGTGGAAGTGTAGAATGCTTCCACCGTCAAAAAAGAAAAAGAAAAACAATAAAAAATAATAATATTGGAGATAGTCTTCCAATGTCACAATAATTAAAAATGAATCTGTTAAAACACATTTCAGGTCAAGTAACCTAAACTTTTGGATTCCAAACTACGGCCCAAGCCCTCTCATTCTGAGAAGAGGCCTGTGCCCTGCAGCGGGACGTATACAGGCTGGAATGATGGTGACATTGGACCTCAGCGGTAAAGGTATTTGTTAGTCGGCTATTTGTGTGGTGGTGGTGGTGGTACCTGACAGGCGGTGAGCACGTGTCTGCCTCCCGCGTCAACCTCCATGTCGTACAGCGTCGTGCGGCCTGACACGTTCTGGCCGCGCTCGAACTTGAAGCCGCCCTCTGGCGTCTGGATAACATACAAAATTTTGTTAAATACAAGTTTTTTGCAGAGTATACTTCTGGCCCCTGGCTACCAGAGTATTCGCCAAGACGAATCAAATCGACCAAACTCGAAGCGATCGTGGTCGTTTATTACAGAGTTCCTATATTGGTTCCTATAGCCACCTTCCAGCTCCATGATCAAATCAGCTCCATGTCATAATAATATTACATTTAGAAAACCGGCCAGTGCGAGTCGGACTCGCGCACGAAGGTTTCCGTACCATTATCTATAAAATCGGCAAAAAATCACGTTTGTTGTAAGGGAGCCCCCCTTAAATATTAATTTAATTTTAATTTAATTATTTATTTTTAAAGTGAATATTATGTATAACTAAATATTCAGTGAATACTTCAAGCGCCTACCTGTTGCCGTTATCAATATCGAGCAAAAACGAGCCAAAAAAATCACGTTTGTTGTATGGGAGCCCCCTTAAATATTTATTTTATTCTGTTTTTTAGTATTTGTTGCGGCAACCGAAATACATCCATCTATGAAAATTTCAACTGCCTAGCTATCACGGCGGCTGGTGACAGACGGACGGACAGCGAAGTTTCAGTAATAAATAAATAAATAAATAAATAAATATTAGGGGACAATCTTACACAAATCGACCTAGTCCCAAACTAAGCAAAGCTTGTACTATGGGTACTAGACGACGATAAACATACTTATATAGATAAATAAATACTTAAATACATAGAAAACATCCATGACTCAGGAACAAATATTCGTGCTCATCACACAAATGAATGCCCTTACCGGGATTCGAACACAGGACCTCTTGCTTCGTAGGCAGGGTCACTACCAACTAGGCTAAAGCGGTCGTCAACTAGGCTAAAGCGGTCGTCAAATAAGGTCCCGTTTTTACCCTTTGGGTACGGAACCCTAAAAAGCTGACATCAAACATTTCAGACATTTCTAACACACACTAATCACAGTTTCTCGTCTGAAAGTACCAGGCAACCATAACATAACAGGAGAAAGTACACATGGGCTGTTAGCTCCTAAACAGTGCGGTAGAGCAAACAAGGCAAGACTCGTGGCACGGGAGAGGTGTCGCCAGAAGCCATTAGAGTCATCACTGTCATTTCAGCCGAAAGACGTCCACTGCTGAACATGGCCTCTTCCACGGTTTCCAAACAGGCCGGTCCTGCGTCATCCGTAGCGATAAAGAATGAGTGACGAATACAGAGTTAAACTAAATGGGAACGAAAAACGACTGAGACGAGATAATAGGATACCGTCTTTTCATTATGTACAGAATCCACAACACCACTATTCGAAATATGGTCCAAAGTCCAAGTTTGCTAACGGTTTTTCACAATCGGCCTTGGGAAATTGTGATTTACTTTGGATTTAACTTTGGTTCCTTAAATATGGTTGCAAATAGCCGCTAATGTAATGTATTAATTTTGTAATCCGTAACATTTACCCCACGGGACAGGCCATGCCTAGTGTATAAATGTACCTAACTGTGTTTTATTGTTATTTTTTGGAAATAAATTATTTGTAAATTAATTGTATTTGTATATTTTATTTGATTTACTTAGATAATCATCATAGCTTTTAATCAGATGGTACCAGGCGACCATAAGACGACAAGAAGCTATGTATTATTGGACACAGTACTCACGCCTTCTAAAAACACCAGTCTTGTTAGCGCCACATTCACCCATGCCATGTCAGCTGTTGGCAAGAGGGGAGAGGGAGAGGGAAAGTTGATTTGGATTGTGGGTTATTATTATGAATTTGTAACACTCATGAGGTCATAAGCCTATGCGACCATGGTAGGGTCTAAAATCCGGGTAGTTTGCCACCAGTTTTTGACAATCGGCCGTGGGAAATTGGGATTACTTAGATAATCAAATCATAGCTTTTAACCAGATAGTACCAGGCGACCATAAAACAACAAGAAGCTATGGTATTGGATACAGTACTCACGCCTTCTAAAAACACCAGTCAGCTCTGGCAAGAGGGGATTGGGAGAGGGAAAGTTGATTTGATTTTGGATTAACACAAAACAGTCAAAAAAGCCTAGTAAAAAACAGTATTTATTCCATCCATACCCATCGTAGTATTTGGTAGGGTATCCTCATCTGAAAGTACCAGGCGATCATAGCATAACAGGAGGTACTCACGGGCTGCAGCCTTCTAAACAGCACGGTTTTGTCGGCGCCGCAAGACACGAGCTGCGGAGCGGCGGGCGGCGTCGCCGGCAGCAGACGGACGGCTGTGATGGAGGAAGAATGCTCGTCCAGGGTCTGGAGGATTTGGTAACCCTGTAAAGTACGTGGAGTATTTTAAAAAAAGTACAGTTGGAATAATTACTCTGTGTGTGAAACGTGGACACTGACAGAGAGAGGGATAGGGTAAAACTAGAGCTTTTGAAATGTGGTGGAGGATAATGAAGGGCATAAGTTGGATGGAAAAGAAAAGCAATGAGGAAATTTTGAGCACGGAACGAGCGGAGAACAATCCTGAATACTGATACTAGACGAGGGAAAATGATTGGACATTTGATATGACACGACAGCTTCTTTAAGACTATATTAGAAGGAAAGATCAAGGGGAAGAGAGGAAGAGGTCGTCCTAGACGCAGCTACATGGATCAAGTAAGGGAAAAAGTCAGTGCCGTATCGTAAAGGAGGTCAAGGAGATGACTCATAGGAGGGATGAATGGAAGATACTCCACCGACAAGAGTGTAACACTTAAGTTTGAACAAATCAAATTAAAAATAAAACAAAGAGCAAGTGTTCGGCAGGAATAACTTTGTTTAATTCGTTCATCTCCATTTCACCAATGCACGTCCAAGCGAAGGGTGAGTCTTCATCCTTATGTGGTTTTATTCCTTTTTTTCTCCTAATAAATTCGAAAAAGCTCGTGATTCTGAGCAGAAAACACATACAATTTTCCAAATAAAAAAAGAAGTCAAATCATACAGCAAATTCAAAATTGGCTACTTGGGTTCCATCCGCGATCCATAACATTGTAAGTCATAATATAACGTTTGTCATAATGATCATTTGCCATAACTCTTGACTACTCTGAAACCGTAAATTTAGGAACTTTGAATTTAGGTTTATTTTATAAAAGACTAGCTTTTGCCCGCGACTCCGTCCGCGTGGAATTAGTAATTTGGGCAGCTTATTTTTTTTATCCAATTTGCTTTTTCATCAATTATGGCTCTCCTTAGTTCCTCGATATATTAAAAAAAATTACCCCCCCCCGCACCTCCCCCCACCTCGAACCCCCCGCACACCCGCGTTCACATCCACCACCGTACTCCCAAGTCAAGCGTGCCTTCACGCAAGTCAAGTTTTACTTCAAAAACCCCCGATTTTGAAACATTCTTCCGCTCCGCTCCGCTCCTATTGGTGTTAGCGTGATGATATATAGCCTATGTCCTTTCTCAGGCTCTAGACTATCTGTGCACCAAATTTCATTTAAATCGGTTCAGTAGTTTTAGCGTGAAAGCGAGACACACAGACAGACAGAGTTACTTTCGCATTTATAATATTAGTTAGGATTCAGAGAAAGAAGACTCATGGTCATGAAATGATCATGATGGCAAACATTACATTATGACTTTCAATATTTATGGATCCCAATATGTAGACTAGAGGCCGTATTTTCTAACGTGCGGGCGCTTGCTAATGATTTTACTATTTCTCCTTGTCAAACTGTATAAGATGGTGACAGAAAGAGATGATGAATATGGTTAAGTTGTGTGCGTGTCTTTATACGAGTATGAATTAGTGTGACACGTACCCGGTCGACCAGGAACACATGAATAAGGCGGTCGCGTGAAGCCGAAGCCAGCAGCTTGGGTTTGGCCGAGTACTCCAGGCAAAGGACTTCCGCGTCGTGCGCCTCTAACCTATAACAAAAAAATAGTAAAAGAAAATGATGCACGCCATCCTGAATTCCTGGTTACTAGCGAAAATTCTGGTGCATATTGTGCAATATGCAAGATTATTAAATATGTACTTTCAGGGCTTGTTTATTGTTGTTTATTTGTAAGATGGCCCTGAAAGTACATATTTAATAATCTTATCTCACTGCTGGGTGCTGTCTTCCACTCAGAATGAGAGGTCAAAAGCTGTCACAGGTTTTCTTACGATGTTTTCCTAGATTTGTATCACTAGATGGCGCTTATCAGTTCTTAATCTCGACATCTCACTACTGCGCTGTAGTTTATACGTGGGCCCAGTGTTGATTGGGAAGTTCACACACACGTTTGAATTACTTCGCAGGTGCATTCAGTTCTTTACGATGTTTTTCTTCAACGAAGATGTTGTGGTATTTTTGAAATAAATTCCAATAACCTGAACGTGTGCCACAGCTTCCTTCTAGTAGTTCATCTACTCGATAATAGTCGATAAGTGTGCAAAAGCGCGGCGAGTAGCTCTTTTATCCGATGATAGATGGTGTTACAATACCTGTGCAGAAGAGATCCAGCGGCGGAGTGTATCCACACATTGCCTGCGCGGTCGCCAGCCGCGATATGAGCGCCATCTGGGCTTATACGGATGCAACTGAAACAATCATAATAAGTTAGTACAATTTTAATGCTAGCAGCAACAGACGTTAAGATTTGGCAGCTGCCAGACCATAGACAAGCCTACGAACCCAACCGATAGTGTTCGACTGGGGTTGATAACACCACCGATCAACTGAAGTACTTTTCTTAAGCCCTCAATATACGGTTCTATTTTAGATTTTGTATTTTTATCATACGAATAAATGTCAAAATCCCGCTGTCACTACATGACGTGTTGTTCTGTTATTGTGTGCGTGACCTCTTACCCTACACCTTGCGTTTGCATCACAAACAGAAGCGGAGCTTCGTCTACGGATCTATTTTATACCAAAACAACAAAATAGAACCGCTTTTAAAGATACGTAAACAAAATGAAATAAAAATAATTTAGATTAATTTTTGTTTCATATTGTTTAGTTAAGTGTTTTTGGGCGGTTCTATTTTTTATTAAATCATTTTAGATCATAAATTTTTGAACGCGACATACCGTTTACCAAACACAAAAGGCGTACACCGCCATCTACGGCGGATAGCGAAATTAAATTTGCCCTTACACCTCATACAGCCACTGGTTGATCTTTTTGCTTCCAACAAGGCCCAATTGCATTACAAAATACAAGCAAATAATATTAGTGAATTCCAATAAAAAAATAGCTAATACTATTAGCTTGTAATTTTATATGCAATTGGGCTGGTCTTCCACTTTCAAATACGTCAAATACAAAATACGATATCAGAGACTTTATAATAGTAGATTGTTCAACAAGGGACTAAAACAAGCCATAATGACACAAGATATTTAGCCACCCGAGCAGGGCGAGGGTGGCTATAATTCGCGTGTCATTATGGTAGTTTAGTCTCGCGTTAAACACTCTACTTTTCACTTTGAATGCGAGGAAAAAAACTATGTTTTATACAAATCTACAATATTACTTTTATACAATACAATCAATACGAGCAATGGACGTCTGTTCAGAATTCAAATAGAAATTTAAATTTGTTCCGCGTTTTTTTTTTTGTTAAGTGACGCTTTAAATGTTTGCACATTTAGCCAACAGATTCAAACTTGAAAATTATTTCATAGCTAATTGGACTAAGTATGCATAATAAAATTAATTAATCTTTAATATAATTAAATAGATTAATATTCGTCATTATTCATCGTGTTTCACGAAATTCTTATTTTTTTAAAATATTTTTTATACAGTTGTCATTTTGAGGTTATTTCCACGCCCTAAAAAAAAGGCTTCCACAGACCAAAGCGCGGGGCGCTACGGAGCGCTACAGAGCGCTACAGAGCGCTACAGAGCGCTACAGAGCGCGCTGCGGTCTGTGGAAAATTTTAAAATTGTCTATGTCCAGTCACTGAAAATGGCAATCCTCCATTCACAAACACCGTGATTGGCATTTTAGGGGTTTCCAAAGTAAATTAAAAAAAAATTACTTTAATCCCTAGAGGTCAAAAAAGAGCTTTAGTCCCGAGATGTGCAGAGACTAAAGTAACATTTTAAGAGCATGAGAAGTGAAAAAGTATTAATATTTACCGGACGCCTGTTTTGTCGTCATACGATTTAGTCTTATCCTTGTCGGCGCTTAAATCGGCATCCTTCAGGAATTTAAGGTCTGGGTCGATGTAGATCACTTTGTTCAATTCCTGGAATTATAAGATAGCAAGTAATGTAAGGAAAAGCCGTGGTACAGTAAGATATTTCCATTTTGACACTCGGCAATTCTCGACATACATCGAGAGAGATCGGAAGTGCAATACTTAGGCTGAAGTTTTGTTATATTTTGTGATTAAATTCTAGGATTTTATATAAGTACCCTATGAGAAAATACGAACCTTTACGGTTAAAAATGAGACGTCCCGAGTGTCAAAGTGGAAATAATCTTACACAAATGCAAATGAACATGCGGGTTTGATGCAACGCAAAATGATGCTGTCTTGTAACTGTTTAGTAAGGTAAACGTCCCTGTGCTCGACACTGACCCAATACATGGCACCTTCAATCTTATGTCATAGTAAGTCTATCTATGTAATATACATCATATAGATGGAGCTGAAGAAGTTTTACTTCAGTCGTGTGGTCTAAAGCACACTCGGTTTTTTTTTATAACTGGTGTTTCATATTATCATATTACGAAATTAATAAAACTACGCAAATCTTGTACTTACAATATTATAAAATTGCAATGTATGAAAAATAAATGCTTGTAAATGAACATTTATTTCCAATTTTCCTGTTTCCTTGCAATCGGAGTGAAAAGTAGAGTGTAAAACTCGAGCATAAAAGCCATTTTCCCCTCGATGCGTCTATCCACCCTCTCCACGGCTCGAGTGGCATAAACGTCTCGGGTAAAATGGCTCGTTTTCTGCTCTTGTTGCACAATCTACTATTTGTTTCGATTTTGAAAGCCACTACTTACGTTGCTATAGATATTAGGCGCGCGGCCCTGCAGCGTCCATAACCGGACGCTGTCGTCGCTGGAACATGTCGCGAACGTGCCGGCCGGCAGCGCCCCGCCAGGGGACATGTCCACGCCCCAGATGCACGCCGAGTGGTACAGCGCCGAGTGGGACTTGCCCACCTGTGGGGAACGACATGTTACTGCTATATCCCATCAAAAACATAAATGTGGAAAATGTTAGCCAAGTTCAATACTAAAAATACGCTCGATTCAATTTAAGAATTTATCTTCTTCTAATTCACGGTGTTTGCTATCGAACTCCCCCGAAACGGCTTGCCCGATTTTAATTAAACTTTTTTGTCTGTATTTGGTAGGTCTGAGAATAGGTCATAGGCTATTTTTATACCCCTATTCTTCGCAACAGTCGCGGGCAACAGCTAGTATTTTTATATTTTATTTTAAATAGAATTTTCTATTTGTTTATATACTACCGACGAAAAAACGGAGGAGGTTCTCAAGTCCACGCGTATTATATTTATTACTAGCTTTTGCCCGCGACTCCGTCCGCGTGGAATTAGTAATTTGGGCAGCTTATTTTTTTTATCCAATTTGCTTTTTCATCAATTATGGCTCTCCTTAGTTCCTCGATAATAAAAAAAATCCCCCGGCCGCATCCCCCCGCACCCTCCAACCCGCTCCCTCCCGCACTCCAACCGCACAGCAACCCAGAACCCCCCCCCGCACCCTCCGCACCCCCTGCACGCCCTCCCACACAGCACCCCCGCACACCCGCGTTCGTCCCATCCCAAGTCAAGCGTGCCCTATAGAAGTTTTACTTCAAGTTTTTTTTTGTCAAATATCTTGAAAACGGTGCATCCTACGGCAAAATCAATGAAATTTTCATCCCCCCTTTATTACCACCACACCCTCCCCCGCACCCCACACCCTCCCCCGCACCCGCAACCACCTTGGTGTTTTTCTCAAATATCTCGAAAACGGTGCAAATCAATGAAATTTGAATCCCCCTCCGAAGCTCCCGCACCCCCTCCCCCGCATCCTCACCTCCCCCCGCAACCCCCACCCCCCACCCCCTTGGTGTTTTTGTCAAATATCTTGAAAACGGTGCATCCTACGGCAAAATCAATGAAATTTTCATCACCCCTTAACCCCCCCCCCCCCGCGCCTCTCACCCCCCTCAACCCCCCCCCCCCCCCTGGTGTTAACACAAAGAATTTCTCAAATCGTAGTAGTAGTTCCTGAGATTAGCGCCTATATAGAAGTTTTACTTCAAAACCCCCGATTTTGAAACATTCTTCCGCTCCGCTCCGCTCCTATTGGTGTTATAGCCTATAGCCTTCCTCGATAAATGGGCTATCTAACACTGAAAGAATTTTTCAAATCGGAGCAGTAATTCCTGAGATTAGCGCGTTCAAACAAACAAACAAACAAACAAACAAACAAACAAACTCTTCAGCTTTATATATTAGTATAGATTTTTTTTACAGAGTAGTCCGTTTTTGATAATTATTTTTTTATTGGAAAGGGTATATCTCGAAGTTGGTCCCATATAAATTTGAGAAAAAAATTCCAACCTTAAGGGTAGGAAAACAGAGGATCACTCACTGATTGTAATGTATGACCACGCATAACTTTTTACAGAGTACATAGTCAGATTTTGATAATTCTTTTTTTACTGAATAGGGTATACCTTGAAGTAGATCCCATATAAAGAAAAAAAAATCCACCCTTAGGGGTGGGAAAATAAGGGTGAGTTTTATTCTAAATAGATTTCAGGATTATCTGCAGAACTTTGCACCCATTTATCTCAATCCTATTGTCGGCGAACTTGGCTAACATTTTTTACATTTACTTATGTTCTTGACGATCACATTACTTTTTGTAAATATTCCAAATTTAAATCATTTTTTAAATACTCATGCAGTTTACACCAGGAGTACCAGGCTATCATAAACGCGAGGCACTAACCCGCTTGATGTCGCGCACGTCCCACACATACAGACTGTGGTCGTTGTACACGCACGTGAGCTTGTGATTGCGGTCGTCGTAGGTCAACGCCACCGCGTCGGGATACCGCGCGTTCGCGGGTTGGGTGAACATGTGGCTGAAAACAATAGTACATTACATCAGTTACTTTACGTACGGCTGTACTTCTGGGTTTTTCGAAATGAATGCTTATGCCAGGTGCCTTTTTTACCCACCACGTTACGGAGAAGGTATATGCGTTCGCACGTTTGGGGTGAGAGGATGTTTGTCCAAACCAATGTTGCCATTGTTGTTGCAAAAAGCCGTGGTGGCCTGGCTCGTGGGTCACAAATCACATTTGTAATTTACCGTGAGCTTTACGGTGAACGAACACATTGTGAGGAAACCTGTATACAATACACCTAGGAAGAATTGACGAGATTACATTTTTTTGACACCTGAAAATTACTACAGGAGTCGAAAGAGTTTTGCCTCCTGAACACGGAAAAATATTTATTATAATTTATTACTCCATATTTAAAAAATACAAGAAATTAAAAAAATATATCTGAATTTACCAACACTACCACAGAATAGATATGTTTCCTTTGCCTTTTTCACCAGAAAAAATAGCTGTCATAATTTTAAATTTGACATTAACATTGAGACTTGACAGATACATAAATGATCTATTTTTATTAATATTATTATTTTTTTTTTTTTATTGATAGAGGGAGGCAAACGAGCAAGTGGGTCACCTGTTGGTAAGCGATCACCATCACCCATGAGAACCAGAAACCCCAGAAGGGTCACTAGTCCGTTGCCGGACTTTAAGGGAACAATACACTCTTTTCTTGAAGGACCCGATGTCATAGTTAGTTGGAAACACCGTAGACGGGAGTTGATTCCACAATTAATGCACGAACGACGCGTTATTGATTTAAATAAGATTTTAAAGGAGCCCGTAGTTGTGATCAAAATGTAAGAAAGAACCAAACTGCCCAAGCAAACCACACGCAATGTCAACGTCAGATTTACGTAATCACTTTTTTTTAAATAGATAGTAGACTAAAGTAAGGGATCTATTGTGTGGTAGTTTTGGAGTTATGCCCTTTTAGAATAAGCACATCTTAAAAAAATTGTAATAAATTAATTAATATTCTTAGTGAAAATTTAAAACTATCAGCGTCTTTCTCTTTCCAAACAGAATACAGAGAACGAATCAAATTATAGGTAGTCCTAGAAATATTAAATCTTGTCAATTTCAATGGTGTGTGTGAAGTTTCCAATCCGCACAGGGCCCCGTGGGAACTACGGCCCAGGCCCTCTCATTAGTATATGTACTAGGGGCGTTCAATAAAAAGTGAGAATGAGTATGTTATAAACAACTTTTACTAAATGTAATTTTATTTTTCGACATAGTCACCTTTTAGCATAATACACTTATTAAATCTTTTTTCTAAACTTAAAATTTCATTTTTAAAAAAGGTCTCATCTTGAGTACTTAAAAAATCTTGTACTGGAGCGACTAACGCGTCGTCGTCTTCAAATTTCTGGCCTCTCGGGTATTGTTTCAATCTCGGAAATAGGTAGAAATCACTGGGAGCGAGATCTGGTGAATACAGAGGATGCTTAAGGATATTGAACCCAGCATCACGAATTGCAGCCATTGCAACGATGGACTTGTGTGCCGGGGCATTGTCCTGGTGGAACAGCACAACTTTCGAGAGTTTACCTCGCCGTTTTTCGCGGATCTCATTGCGCAATGTTGCTATTTGTTTGGCGTATAAAGTGCCCGCAATAGTGGCTCCATGTTTGAGATACTCAATCATTAATACCCCTTTACCATCCCAAAAAACAGAGCCCATGATCTTACCGGCAGATAGGCCCACCTTGAATTTCTTCGGAGTTGGAGATGATGGCCTTTTCCATGTCATAGACTGCAGTTTCGTTTCAGGGTCATAATGATGGAGCCATGTTTCGTCCATTGTTATAAATCGCGCCAAAAAAAGTTCCCGGTCTTGCTATATCAGGTCCAAAGCTTCTTGACAAATCTCTAGTCTAGTTTGTTTTTGCGTGTCAGTAAGCATTCTTGGTACCCAACGCGCAGATACCTTTTTCATACCCAAGCGTTCATGTAAAATATTATGCACGCTCCCCGTTGAAATCTTTACATTTTCAGCAATAAAACGAACCGTAACACGACGATCCGCCAAAACTGAGTTTTCAACTTTTTTCACAATTTCTTCAGTTATTGCAGTAGTAGGGCGTCCGGAGCGGGGGTCGTCCATGGTCGATGTTCTTCCACGTCTAAATTCGGCGCACCAACGTGCGACTGTCGAATACGGAGGAGCATTAGACCCTAAAGTGTCCCGCAAATCTAAATTGACTTGGTCCGTAGAAAAATTTTTCAAACACAAGTATTTGATAACGGCGCGCAGTTAAATTTTCTCCATTTTCGCTAACATACTCAATAGCATTGCAAAGAAATTACCGTATTTTTTTTTAAACAAAAGACAGTTAGTTTTTTGTTCATAGCAATCAGCTAGATAGATTAGCTTTACCGGCCAGTATTTAATTTCCTAATATTGAAAGAGTTTGCATCTCATTCTCACTTTATATTGAACGCCCCTCGTATAGGCTAGGATGATGATAATGGAGATTTGTATGAATGAGTATGATGAGTATAAGACGAGGATGAATGAGTATGGAGATGATTATGATGATCATGAAAATTTGTATCGAATATGGGTATGAGAATGAGTATGGAGATGAGTATGAGTATGAGTATTGCGATGAGTATGAGTATTGTGATGAGTATGAGTATGATCGTGGCGCGGCTCACTTGATGCTGAGCCCCTGCGCCACGTCCACGCCCAGGTAGTGCGTGCGCGGGAGCGTGGTCACGTAGCGCAGGCTGTCCGGCGCGAAGCAGCGCACCAGCCCCTCCGCGCAGCCCACGAAGATGTAGCCCGCGCCGATCGACATGCAGTTCGCCGACGTCGTCTGGAACGAGACAGTCAGGTTAGGCGCAAGCCTCAAGCTGGGAATACACATGCCCGTAAATCGGGAAAGTAGCTGGCATGAAAGTTACAGGCATGTACGAGTAACTGGCACACTGCGGATACATTTGCAAGTAATACTGGCATGCAAGTTGTGCCCTTGCTTGTTTACTGGCATGCCCGTTGCTGTCGCGTCTGTTCACACGTGACAGTTCGGCAACCCCCCGCGACCCCTCCCTCAACGGGCATGCAAGTAAATCAAATGTTGTGCTAGCTACTTGCATGCCACGGCGTGCCAGTTACAGGCATGCCAGTTAGCGTATACACATGACAGTAGCTGGCACGTGCAAGGTGCTGGTATGCTAGTGTGCAAGCTACGGGCATGTGTATTCCCAGCTTCACAGAAGAGACGTGACCAGTTCTCATACTAAATGTATAGAAGCGTCGCGATCCAAAGCAGACAGAGACGGGGCGGAGACGCGGACTGCGACGCGCCTTCGTCCCACGTCTCTTTTGCGTGGCTTGCGCCTAAGATTCCATAGTTTCATACTGTCACACCTCAGCTACATTATCCTTCGATATCTTTATGTTCCCCTAATAGCTCACACTCAACTTCGCCCTGTTCAGCTACCTCCAGCTGTCGAACTAGCAGAGTCCTGCTTCAATAACTTAACTGTTGCAGCAGAATCATATCGTCACTACTTTGAAAAAAACCCCGTATCTCAAATCAATACGTAAACCAAATCGAACCTTGATGTACTTTTAGTAAAGTTCACTTGGCAGATTTTCGATTTTAAGATACGAGATTTTTTCAAAGCAGTGACGATATAGCTTGCTGATAATTTAATTCAGATAAAAGGTTGATGCGCGTCTTTGTTTGCGACTGTTTTCAGTTAGCTAAGCGCTATCCGCTTCCACGTGACTTCCAAAGCTTCATTATCTTTCGCCCGCAACCTTCAATATCTTTATGTTGTCCTGGTAGCTCAGCCAATCCATTTGTCCAAGCAGCCATTTGCTTTGGAACTCGCAGAGTGCTAAAATAAATAACGACTGCCGCACGCAGAATCATACTAGCTGAGTCATCATCATCATTTCAGCCGAAAGACGACCATTGCTGAACATAGGCCTCCCCCAAGGCTCGCCAAACAGATCGGTCTCGTGCCATCTGCATCCAACGCGTTCCTGCAACCATAACCAGGTCGTCGCTCCATCTTGTGAGAAGAACAAAAGGTTAATGTGCAACTTTGGGGGTTGAAATTGCTCGCGTTAGTAGACCGCTCCGAGACCCTACATGTGACGCCTGGGTGGTGCTAAAAGAGCGATACAACTCCGGTGGTAAGTTTCGGCCGCGGCTGGTCACCATCCTATAGGTTGAGCCAGGTCGGCAAGCGACTCTCGTCGTGTTCCGGCCTGTTGCCTATAAATGCCATTCTCCCGCTATCATTCCTCAGCTTCATTATCTTCCCCCGAAACCATCACTATCTTTATGCTCTCCTGGTAGCTCACCCGACTAATCCATTTGTCCAGTCGAGGTCAAAGATATTTTTGCACTTTAGCACCTTGTCACTTTATGCCTTCTGACAACTTCATATAAAAGTTCAAACATGTAGCGACAAGGTAGTAAAGTGTAAAGATATCTTTGACCTACTTGTCCAAGCAGCCATCAGCTGTTGAACTCGCAGAGTGCTCCTATAACTTAACTGCCGCACACAGAATCATAATAGCTGATTGCTGATAGATATACATCCAGACAAAAGTTAATGAGCGACTCTGCTTGCGACAGTTCTTGTTCCTAGCTAAGCGCTATCCTTTGCCACGTGGCTCCCACTGTCACCCCTCAGCTTCATTCCTTCGCCCGCAACCTTCAGTTTATGTCGTCCTGGTAGCTCACCCGCAACTCCACCCATTTGTCCAATGTCCTCTAATAACTTAACTGCCGTACGCAGAATCATACTAACGAGTGCAGTATTGCCACGTATTGCTGATAGATAATCCAGACAAAAGTTAATGCGCGACTCTGCTTGCGACAGTTCTTGTTCCTAGCTTAACGCTAATCGCTGCCACGTCGTGGCTCCCACCCCACTGTCACTCCTCAGCTTCATTATTCTTCGCCCGCAACCTTCAATATGTTTATGTTCTCCGGTAGCTCAATTTGTCCAAGCAGACATTAGCTGTTGAGCTCACAGAGTGCTCTAATAACATAACTGCCGCACGCAGAATCATACTGGCTGAGTGCTGATAGATAATAATATACATCCAGACGAAAGTTAATGAGCGACTCTGCTTGCAACAGTTCTTGTTTCTAGCTAAGCGCTAACCGCCGCCCCGTGGCTCCCACTGTCATTCCTCAGCTTCATCATTATCCTTCGCCCGCAACCTTCAATATCTTTATGCTCTCTTGGTAGCTCACCCGCAACTCTACCCACTTCCTTCTGCTTATTGACTTGAAGATGCATCCAGACTCTTTCTCTCTCTAGACGTCTCTGACATATACGTGACTCTGCTTGCAACAGTTATCCTGTCTGTGAAAGTGTCCTGTCAGTCTGGGAAACTGAATTACGTACCAGAGTAGAAACTTTTCACAATCAATTTGTAGATTATTTCTTCAGCAGATGTATGGAATGTCACCATGACATTTGTAACGAAAAGGTTCCACTCTGGTACGCGATTCAGTTTCTTCGACTTACATTTTAAGCCAAGCGACTGGCACGTCTTCTTCACATCCTTCGTCCTCAACCTTCCATATTTTTATGTCGTCCTGGTAGCTCACCCGCAACTCCACCCATTTGTCCAGCAGCCTCCGGCTGTTGAACTCGCAGAGCAGCCCGCTCCGCGTGATGGCGTAGGTGCTGTCGGCCGCCTCGCCGCGCCCGCAGACCACGTCGCAGAACTCGTTGTCCTTCTGCTCGCCTAGTATCGCGGACCGGCCCATGAGGGGCACGGGCTCTTTAAACTGCAAAAAACAAAAAACATGTAAATTTTTTCTTAATTTTATTTTATCACTTTGTCGGCTTAATTGCTACACGAAATATCCATACAAAATTACAGCTTTCTAGCACTAATAGTCTTTACGCTATGCCGCAGAGGGACGGACGGACAGACAGACAGACATGACGGAACCACAAGAGTTCTGTTTTAATAAATGTTATTATAATATTAAGGATTATATTAGTGATGCTGACATAAATTTGTGTTTTTTTTAATTATTATTATTATTATTTTATATTGTAATTTAATCTAACAACTATTTGTGCCATTTTTGACTGACTAATTTTAGTTTTGTAATTTATTATTTTGTACGCCAACCGGTAAATCATAGCTGTACTATTATTAAACTACATGTCATCTTAACATATATTCACCTGTGATAACGAAATAAATATATTTGTATTTGTATTTATTTATTTGTATTTGCCATTTGGGCTCCGGAACCCTAAAAAAAGCTTGTATTAATGATTTTTTTTGAGCGTAAATCAATTTTATGAAAATAAAATCTGCACATGAACGCGGAGATTTTACTAAATAAAAATACGTGCTTTTACTGTATCTAACATTGTCTGACAATATTATTTAGTTGCAAAAAAACACAGAAATAAATCAAGAACCTTCTTTTAGAAACCGGTAAAAAATTTAAATTCAGAATTTATTTTGACATATTAAGATTTCCAAAAAAATACGCATTTACACAGCTGGCAACTCTAAACTCCATACGAAGTTCTTTGTCAGATCTGACAATCGTATTTTAAAAGTGTTTGAATGCAATTTTGCGTCATTTAAATTTACAATTACTTAGTTTATTAAGTTTCTAGTAGATAATTTGTAACTGTACCTCCTAGTTATGTAATGTATGACTCACCTTGGCATTCCTTGAGTACTCGAGGTACCAGAACTTGACGTGCCGGAAGCCGACAGTCACGAAGTAGTTGCCGTTCTCCGCGAAACTGACCGCCTTCACGCGCGACGACACCTGGCGGCCACAGAAGGAGTTACAACGACACATTATAACATCACACTATAGTCCGACAAGCTCGTGCGCGAGCCTCCGCGGAACTCTGTCGCAGTCAGCGTTTGCCGCACTTATTAAAATTACTACTTATTATTAGCAGAGGCTCCCTGCGACAGGGTTCCGCCGAGCGCCGCGCACGAGCTTGTCAAGGTATAGCCTAGCACCTCACTTAATATTCGAAACGTGAAACTTTGTATGGATGGGTGGATGTGCGAATGTTTGTTACTCGTTCCCGCTAAAACGGTTGGCCGGATTCTGGTGGCACTCCGATAGATACCTGGATTAACATATAGGATACTTTTTACCCCGCAAAATTGAGTGCCTGCGGGATTGAAATAAACGAATTCTTCGCAGACGGAGTCACGGGCAAAATAAAAAATAGCCTACAACATATCCTCAGACCTACCAAATATAGAGAAAAAAAATATGATAAAAATCGGTCAAGCCATCTCAAGTTCGATAACAAACACCGTGACTCAAGATTTTTATGTATTAGAAAGAAGATTAGAAGATATAAAATAATTGAGTGTTATACCTTGTTACTGGCGAGCTTAAGGTTGGAGCGCCAGTCCCACACGTTCACGATCATGTCGTGCTGAGACCCCACGGACACCAGGTACTTCGACGACGTCGAGAATGCCTGCCGAACAAATATATACTGTAGTGTTTGTGGTAGTATCTATACATAAATAGATACACGCTGTCTCGGGCACACCACAACAGGGTGTTGTGTGTGAGTGGGCGAGCGAGCCTGTGTATCCACCCCTTGAGGGTCACGTGGGTAAGGGATCTTACATATACTATAAGGCAGCCTGTCCACTGGAGCCGAGCGAGGCAATGGATAAAAATCCACCAGTATTATTGCATGAAACTTACGCTCCTCTTCAGCCGACAGGGAGTTGCAAAGATAGTTTAAAATTCATATAAAACCGGCAAGCGGAGCGAGGGACCAGGCAGCCTTAGGCCCGTTTACATATTTTTTTAATATTTCGCTGAATTAAGGCTTAAAAACAGTTTTAATTTTATTTCAATTTTACTTCAAACCGTAGATCTAATTTGTTAGTAATAGTTTGTCAGTTTGTCTTTTTTTTTTCATTAAAAACTAGGTGAATAAATTTACAAATAGGTATATTCTTCAATAATCTACCAACATTTATGACTCATCGCAGCCTATATACGATACGTCCCACTGCAGGACACAGGCCTCTTCTCAGAATGAGAGGCAAACATAACATAACATAACACTTAACATTTATGACTGTGACAGTAAAATTTAATAAAAATAAAACTATTCTTTTGAAAAACAAGAAAAATTGCTAAACTATACCACGTTATACTTACAATACAGTTGACACCGTGTGTGTGTCCGGGAAACTCCGCGATTTGTACGGCGCCGGACGCCGTCGGATCCTAGAATTATTAATAAAAAAGTTTTAGAAAGGTGGCTTAAAAAAAATAAAAATAAAAACAAAAAGTATCGCCCGCTTGGGATCGAACTTGGATACTTAAGATTGTAAGTCGGGTGCGAGACCGCTAGGCCACGGTTTTTCTTGCAGCTGCGTTTGATTACGGCATTTTAAGAGGTTATGAAATGGACTGTCAATTTTCTAAACAAAATGAAATGAAAATCAATTGTAATTGTGCCAAATTAGAATATGTAGAAACATTCAAATATTTAGGTTTAAATATTGACAGAACTTTTAATTGGAAACCACATATTAATGATGTCTGTAATAGGTTAAGGTCTGTGCTAGGCAAATTCTACCAACTAAACAGAATATTAAGTAGGAAAACATTAACAGTTGTCTATTTCGCCCTCGCCGATTCACTTATTAGCTATGGTATAGTTGTATACGGGCGAACATTCATAACATATATTAGAGATATAAGGAATTTACAGATAAGGCTAATTAAGTTCTTAGTTAGTAAAAAGGTTAAGAAAGATTGTGAAAAAGACTATGACAAACTGTTTTCCCTATGTAAAATTCTACCCGTGGATAAGAAAGTAACATACTTGTTAGGATTAGAGCATTATTATAGTGAAAAGTACAAATTATTAACTAACAATAAATATAATACTAGGAGTGTAAGAGAAAAAAAGCTTGTGCAGCCAAAAATGAAAAACTATTGGCAATAGAACCTCAAAGTACGTAGTACCAAAAATATTCAACCAGATTACGTTGCTACGACAAAGTCCTAGATTAAGTAAACCCACGCTAAAGACCAAACTAAAGGAATGTCTTCTCGAAGTTTCATAGTTAAGTACCTATACCTACCTACTTATTTGTTTCTTTTCTGAAGCTGTTTAATGGTTTATTTTATAGGATAAGTTTAATAGGTTAATTTTATAAAAACTGAACGCGTCTCGCCCTCAAACGTAACAGTTTGGCGAGAATATTTATGTAGTAGTACTTAAGTTGTTAAATTTATACAGTTTACAGGCACCAAGGTCGACATGTTTTCAAAACTGTCTTTTATCCGACATCGAGAAATTTGTCCTCTAATGGACTGAACCACATTAAAGAAATCTAACTAATAAATAATTTTTTTAGTTACCATTTATGGGTGCGGCGGTTACCATCTCAAATCACAGAAAAAACACTACTTGGGTTATATTATCCATGTTTACTGCTACTCGACAATAGATGGCGCCAAATACCTCAATTTAAATTAACGTACAAAACGAGAGAGCGTTTGTATTTCTATTCAACACTAGATGGCGCTAGCAGTCGTAACATTTTCGCGACTTCCAGAAACCAAAAGTGATCGTCGAATCACGTTTCTAACCTGTAGATCCCATACTCTGACGGCGGGCGCGTGGCCACACTCCCCCGTGGCCAGGTAGCGGCCGTCCGGCGAGAACGTGACGCACGTGACGCTCTTCCGTGACGCATTCAGCACGTGCGACTGACGGTTCTTGCGGACGTTGTACAGCACCACAGCGCATCTGGAAAAGTTTACGCAGTTGTTAGATGATGTTTTATCATCATGATAAATAGGTAGTATAAAGTATTCTTAGATAGATGGCGTTAGTTGAATGATATTGTTTAAATATGCTTACGCAACAAGAATAAGTATAAAAAAATACGTTTATTCCGCAAGGAGACCGCAAAGGGCTTTTTCACAAGTCACTTTTTTAAAACTACCAGCGCTTTCGGAAGGACCATCATTGCCGAGAAGAATGCGCCGCAAGAAACTTGGCTCAGAAAGTAATCACTTATGATGAATATTTACAAACAAAAAAAAACATAAATTACAATATAAAACAAAAGATAAATTATATAAAAACAATACAGGGATGTATTGGGTCCTTAATTAAGAAACTGTAATAATGTAAACATTTTTAATTTACCATGAGCTGTGAAGGAAAACATCGAGAGGCAACCTGCATACACCTAAGAAGAAATTCAATGGTGTGTGTGAAGTTTCCAATCCGCACTGAGCCTGCGTGGGAACTACGGCCCAAGCCCTCCCATGTTGAGAGGAGACCAATAGACGCGGAGCGGAGCGGAAGAATGTTTCAAAATCGGGGGTTTTTGAAGTAAGAAGTAAAACTTCTATAGGCACGCTTGACTTGGGAGTACGGTGGTGGATGTGAACGCGGGGGTGCGGGGGTGGTGCGGGGGTGGGTAATTTTTTTATATCGAGGAACTAACGAGAGCCAAATTACTAATTCCACGCGGACGGAGTCGCGGACAAAAGCTAGTTAATCTATATTTCCCTTGGTCACAATCATAACATGACGACTTTACAGACTTCATTGATTTGAGTGCCTTAGGGTGCCAACGGGACCCTATTACAGAGACTCCACTGTCTATCCGTTCGTCCGTCTGACACAGGTCTCTATCTTTTGAACCGAAATAAATTTTCACCGATTATGTAGGTATTACTGTGGCCGCTATAACAAATACTAAAAATAAAACAAAGTCCAAAATTAAAGAGGATTGTCATACGAGAAGTGCTTTTTTCAGCGTTTTTAACTCGATTTTTTTACTCAACTATTTTTAAAACATTGTACGAGTCCAACTCGCACATGACCAGCTTTTTATAATTTTTCTAATACATACTTCATAGAAGGTTCTTACGTATAAATAAAAATATGAAAATCGCACAGAAAATTTCAAAAAATGTATGTATGTATGTATGTATGAAATATATTTATTCATAAAAAGTTACACTTTCATTTAAACCATGCCCCGCAAAATACATTACCCTCATTTACGTAACATTTTATAAAACTTTGTCATTCCACCTCGTTACGTCACTTACGTTCCAATCTCCTGGAGCCGCGGGAAATTGGCGAAGCCTCGATGTTATTTCCCAGCGTGTTACCGCGCGCCTCGAGCGGGTCGATGTATAACATCATCCCACCATATTATTATACGTCCCACTGCAGGGCACAGGCCTCCTCTCAGAATGAGAGGGCTTGGGCCGTAGTTCCCACGCGGGCACAGTGCGGATTGGGAACTTCACACACACCATTGAATTTCTTCTCTATAAAGCCTTCACCGTAAAGCTCATGGTAAATTTCAAATGTACCTAATTTCGTTTTTCAATAAAAAGTTTGAAATAGTTCTACTACAAAAACGCTGAACGTGCTTTAGAAATGCCTTAAATTCAAATTCAAAATTAAATTTATTATTTATTTTCAGATAACAAGGATTTATAAATAAATTAATTAATTAATTAAATAAATAAATTTAAATAAAAAAAAATAAAAAAATTTTTAATCACAGTTTTCTAAGTACAATGTTAGGTTAGGGTTAGACACATGGTCAACGGATGACTAAGTTTTAGTGGTAACAAATTAAACAAAAAAAACCGTCAAGAGCGTGTCGGGCCACATAATACTCCTTTGGCAGACGGGTAGCGCGTGCTTTAAAAAAATCTTAGTAATATCACCCTTTGGTATAGTAGTTAAGTTACACTGGTAACCCCACGTATCGATCTAAGGGTGCGGCTACACCGCGGGCGCGCCTCTGACACTGCACCTTCACAGGTCGTTCAACTTTAACATTGCATGCTGACACACCATTCGCATAATTCGTGTTGTAATATTTATAATTAGCCGACTTAAGTAACCGTCCAAGTGCGATATGGTTTCGGGCAATTTTTGTTTCAGATCACAAAAATCCATAATCGAAGGTCAAAAGGCAAATTTGGCCTAGGCTAAAAAATCAAGTATGAAAAAGCATTATTGTCCGCAGCTCTAACTTTTTAAATTTGCTTACTAACATTAAAACTGACAAAGGAAAAATTACATACAGCCAAACAACACTAGACTCTGTAAGCATACTTGGAGTTTGGACCCGTGGTAGGTACTATATTTATATACGGTTAAACATGGTGCTCGAATAACTCGTTCAAATGGCATGTTTAAAAAATAAAAAAGGCGGCAAATTCGTTATTGTGCCTCATCTGGCCACCTACGACTCTGCCGTCTACCCCAAACTCGTCCAGCAATCCCTTATTTCACGGCCTCTGCAGTAATGTACCTACAATAATCTAAAATCTAAACATAGTCCTAATGAATAGGCTCAGAGTCACTCATCGAGCTATGGAGAGGGCTATGCTATTGCTCGGGGTTTCTCTATGGGATCGAATCAGAAATGGGGAGATCCGTAGAAGAACCGGGGTCACCGACATAGCCAAACGGATTAGCTCGTTGAAATGGCAACACGCAGAACAGATGACCATTGGGGCCGAAAAGTACTCGAGTAGAGACGACGGACTGGCAAGCGCAGCGTGGGACGTCCACAGACGAGATGGACGGTTTTATTTTATACCTACAATATATGCTTGCGATTGACCACAATCACGCCTGATGGAAAGCGATGAGGCAAGCGATGGAGCACGCTTGCCTAATAAAAATAAATGCTCATTCGCCCTAGAATTGAAAGCGGCCAAACTGTAGTGTTCAAGGAACACAGTCGCATGTAGAGTATTCCAATCCTTATTTGGTAAAGACCGCAGGTTCAAATGCTGGCACTTCACTTGGCGTATGTCACGAAATAGTTGCGTGTGCGAGAGACGAGCACTATGCCGATTCTAGCGTGAAAGACGGAGATGGCAATAGTGCAACGCGAACACGCAACGCCAAGTGAAGTGCCACCAAAAGATGCAAGCCGTTTCCAACCGTAATGATTGGGTATATCAATGAGGAAGGCCCACGTCCAGCAGTGGATGTCCCACGGCGGAAATAATGATGATGATGATGAATCTAAACATTGTACACCTCTAACTCGGCCGCAGTAGGCTAAACATTCTATCACCAATCGGCATGGAAGTGCTAAATACACATCGAGTGTGTGTTCGTCGACCGTGAGAGAGGCCACGCCGTCCGTCATACTTATGGGTAAGGGCGGGGCTGCGGCCACGAGCGGAGCGACAAGCGGCGCGACTAGCGTAGCGGGTGAAACAGAGGGTCTTGTTTATTATGTAGTTCCTCCGTTTGTCAGTGGGCGAGTACTAAATACTCGTAGTATTTCAAATAACATTGTAGGTCTGTTTTGATATACCCGACTGCGTAAAATATTTTTTCGTTACGTCGAGAGCTGCTGATGCTGCACAATGTGTTTTTTTTCAGATGTTTTTAAAAAAAAAAACATTTTTGTGGCAAGCTTTTATTGCTGACTATACTTTTCTTTGTGCAGTCTTAAACTACTCATCTAGACAGATCAAACGAGCCCAAACACGATGGGATCATGTTGAGTTGTTGAGCAGTTCCTATGGGCGTCTTCCGTCTCCATCATCAGATCAGTACCATGGTATATTGTATTGTCACCTGATTTACATATGTATGCAAAATTTCATCTCAATCGGTTGAGGATAACTGCTTTCAAATACAGTTGCAAGATTCCACCCGAACAAACATACATAGCAAGGTAAATAAAAGCTTGTAAACAAAAAAAAACCCTAAAAAGGGGTAGAGTAGGGTTCCGTAGCCATTACGAAAAAATCAAGTAATATTTTTCTAAGGATTTCGTTTGTGTACGGAATCATCCAAGTTTAGGTATGTTTTATACCTTAGGCTACTATTTACTCTTAAACTACAAATAATTTCCAAGCAATCTTAGCCGCTATAATTTTCCTAGTAAATTTGATATATTTACTACCATTCTGAATTTTTTCAAATTTTTCCACCCAACAGTTTAGATTTTAGAGGGGGGGGGGGGGACGGTTGATTTTAATGAAAATTTTCACTTTAAAGTTGGATATTTTGCAAACAGATTTCTGAATAGAAAAATCATGTTAGCAACCCCGCAATGGTTTTAAAAGAACTATCCAACGATACCCCACACTATAGGGTTAAACGAGAAAAAAAATCACCCCCCCCTTTACGTCTATGGGAGGTACCCTAAAACAATTTATTTTTTATTTTTTATTTTACCACTTCGTTGGCGTGACTGATATGTATATTCATGCCAAATTACAGCTTTCTAGTACTAACGATCTCTGAGCTTAGCCGCGGACAGACAGACAGACAGACATGGCGAAACTATAAGGGTTCCTAGTTGACTACGGAACCTTAAAAAACCGGTTGTCTATAAATAATAATAATAATAATAATAATTTATTTATTTGCATAGAATATGGTTACATAATATGGATGTTAATAAAATTTGATGTCCAGACATATTCTGCTGCACATGCAACATACAAATATTCAAAATTTATCTTATAGTCTAAGGTTACATTTAATGTCAAACTGGTTTTAATATAGAGGAAAAAAATATATAATGTCAAAGGAATACAAGAAAAAAAAAATATTATGTCAGTATGAATACTAGGGGCGTTCAATAAGAAGTGAGAATGAGTATGTTATAAACAACTTTTACTAAATGTCATTTTATTTGTCGACATAGTCACCTTTTAGCATAATTCACTTAGTATATCTTTTTTCTAAACTTAAAATTCCATTTTTAAAAAAGGTCTCATCTTGAGTACTTAAAAAATCTTGTACTGCAGCGACTACCGCGTCGTCGTCTTCAAATTTCTGGCCTCTCAGGTATTGTTTCAATCTCGAAAATAGGTAGAAATCACTGGGAGCGAGATCTGGTGAATACGGAGGATGCTTAAGGATATCGAACCCAGCATCACAAATTGCAGCCATTGCAACGGCGGACTTGTGTGCCGGGGAATTGTCCTGGTGGAACAGCACAACTTTCGAGAGTTTACCTCGCCGTTTTTCGCGGATCTCATTGCGCAATGTTGCTATTTGTTTGGCGTATAAAGTGCCCGTAATAGTGGCTCCATGCTCGAGATACTCAATCATTAATACCCCTTTACCATCCCAAAAAACAGAGCCCATGACCTTACCGGCAGATGGGCTCACCTTGAATTTCTTCGGAGTTGGAGATGATGGCCTTTTCCATATCATCGACTGCAGTTTCGTTTCAGGGTCGTAATGATGGAGACATGTTTCGTCCATTGTTATAAATCGCGCCAAAAAAAGTTCCCGGTCTTGCTGCATCAGGTTCAAAGCTTCTTGAGAAATCTCTAGTCTAGTTTGTTTTTGCGTGTCAGTAAGCATTCTTGGTACCCAACGCGCAGATACCTTTTTCATACCCAAGCGTTCATGTAAAATATTATGCTCGCTCCCCGTTGAAATCTTTACATTTTCAGCAATAAAACGAACTGTGACACGACGATCCGCCAAAACTGAGTTTTCGACTTTTTTCACAATTTCTTCAGTTACTGCTGTAGTAGGGCGTCCGGAGCGGGGGTCGTCCATTGTCGATGTTCTTCCACGTCTAAATTCGGCGCACCAACGTGCGACTGTCGAATACGGAGGTGCATTAGACCCTTAAGAGTCCCGCAAATCCAAATTGACTTGGCCCGTAGAAAAATTTTTCAAATACAAGTATTTGATAACGGCGCGCAGTTCAATTTTCTCCATTTTCGCTAACGTACTCAATAGCATTGCAAAGAAATTACCGTATATTTTTTTAAACAAAAGACAGTTAGTTTTTTTTTTTTCATAGTAATCAGCTAGATAGATTAGCTTTACCGGCCAGTATTTAATTTCGTAATATTAAAAGAGTTTGCATCTCATTCTCACTTTATATTGAACGCCCCTCGTACAATTATCATTTATCATCAGATTTAAAAAATTCATTAACGGAGTAAAAGCAATGTTGCATGAGATATTTGTCAATATTTAATACAAAACATTTGCCCTCTTTCAATCTGACATGATCTGGCAATGAATTGAAAAGCCTCATAGACATATAGTACGCATTCTTCTTAAATATACCAATGTTAGGTTTTGGTAGCGCCAGTTCATCCCTTCCCCGACATCTCGAGTTGTAAGCCTGGGCTCTGGTTTGGAAGAACTCAGGATGTCTTTTTACAAATATACAGGCTTCTCTAATATACAAGCAGGGCAACGGTAGGATACGTAGCTTTTTAAACAGTGGCTTACATTAATCCCGATATCCCGCTCCGCATAGTATACGAATGCATTTTTTTTGTGCTTTAAATGCGCGATCGACGTCTGTCGAGTTACCCCATAACAGAATGCCGTATCTCAGTACCGAGGCCACGTAGGCATGATACGAACAAAGTGCTGCTTCCAGTGACGCTATGTTTTTTACCCTAGCTAATGGAAATAAGAATTTGTCAATTTTTGTACATATATTTTCTATGTGATGCTTCCAGTTACAAAACTTATCTACAGTGAAACCAAGAAATTTTGTCACAACTGTCTCGGTGATAACTTCATTTTTATATTTAATAGCCAGGTTTATAGGCTTAGCTCTATGTGTTTGGAACTGCATAAGATTCGTCTATAAAGTCGGTGACGTGATAACGTCATAACAAAACATTCAACCCCCCCCCCCCCGCGCATTGAAAATTACCCGAGCGCTAGTACTAAGATTGTATTATGTAATATTGCAATAAATTATATTATAATATTTTTTTTTTAATTTTTTAATTTCAATTTATATTTTTTATATTTCAGAATAATTATAGCTTTTTTAGTAAAAATACCTATATATTTTGTTCATTTATGATTACCTAAAAATTGTATTTGAATTTCACAGTGCTTTGGTTGATCTGTTATGCTGTGAAATGTAATGAATTAAATAAATAAATTGCAACTGGCCTTCACTGCTCTGTGTTGGTCTTTTTAACTTCTTTAAAATAACCTGTTAATATTTTTCAGACGAGTGTCGCCGCTTCGAGGGACCTCTAAGTGATGAAATATAATAGTTATTCCACTGACCGGAAGCAGTGTAGGTGGGCCTCCGACAAGATGGAGCGACGACCTGATTAAGGTTGCGGAACGCCTTGGATGCGGATGGCGCAGGACCGATCTGCTGAGCCTTGGGGAGGGCTATGTTGTTTCTCTACTATTGCAATGCAACTACCCCCAAACCTACAAAAGAATCAGTACGCTAGTAGGTACTAGTAGTAGTAGTATTGGTGGTGGTAGTAGTAGTAGTAGTAGTAGTAGTAGTAAAATTACT
This sequence comes from Archips crataeganus, assembly GCA_947859365.1. NCBI lineage: Eukaryota > Metazoa > Arthropoda > Insecta > Lepidoptera > Tortricidae > Archips > Archips crataeganus. The sequence continues at coordinate 1,462,586 of OX402072.1, forward strand.
GCGTCAGTGCGGTGCTACTAAGCAGTGGACGTCTTTCGGCTGAAATGATGATGATGATGATGATGATGATGACCTCCGCTACCCTCTAGCTTTAGCAGAGTGTCCTGCGCATACGCACGTCGCACTAAGTATGCCCAACGTGTCTATGCCCTACCCGCTACCACGGAAACCCCCAATCTGCGACACTACAATCCTTTTCCAATACATTGCTCGTGATATCCATGAATCGTTTACAAGAAAGCGTGTCGATGGTTCAATGGTTTGCAAATTATTTTAAGTGTATATCACACGTCGATGAGAACGCTGTTCTGGGAACTATGGGAGGTATTCAGTCTAACCGATGGTAGTTGGTTACTGAGTGATTTTTAGGGTTCCGTACCCAAAGGGTAAAAACGGGACCCTGTTACTGAGACTTCGCTGTCCGTCCGTCTGTCACCAGGCTCTCATGAACCGTGATAGCTAGACAGTTGAAATTTTCACAGATGATGTATTTCGGTTGCCGCTATAATACCTAACAAATACTAAAAAAAAAAAAACAGAATAAAATAAATATTTAAGGTGTTCCCATACAACAAACGTGATTTTTTTGCTCGTTTTTGTTTTTGCTTGATAGTGATATGATAACGGCAACAGCAGCCTTATTGCCTAACGCACTTGGTTTGGCTTGGTTTTGAAAGCCCAAACCAACTACGTATACAAGCGTCATTAAGAAATCGTTTCGCGTAACAGAATGAAGCTAAGCGCCGAGGTAGTTGTAATCGGAATCGATACCAAGTGAATGGTATAAAAGTTTGGTTTTTGCAAATATTATGACAACGAATGATTTACTATCATGAAAATGAAAGGCCTCAATTGTGGTGTTTTAAGTACGAAACAACTATATTTTGTGTTTTTTTTTGTTAATTATAGAATAAAGACTTAAACTTTATGATATTATCGTTAGTAAGCGAAAAATAAAAACATGTCGTGAATTAAATTAAACGCAAAGCGCAGAGGTTAGTTGTAAGCGCAAACTACTTATTTTCTTATCTGTGTCGTACGGCAGTGCGTGTTCTGTGGCTGGCTGTCATAACGTGAGGCGACCGTTTGAAACCATCAATGTAAGTTACTTTTATATTAGTTAAGAAACGTAATTTAGTTTATACCAAAATAGATTAGCATTTAACGAGCGCATCGAAAAAATGTTTTTTTGAAATATTTTACTTTTCGAAACATATACGGCGCTTCTCCATTGAGCCATTGGGTGCATTTTGCATTTAGTAAGAAAAGTTCGTAAGAGCTTGTTTGTCGACGGATGAATGCAGGTAGGTAGACGCTTGAAATATTTACAAAATATTTAGTTTGTAATATGTAAATAATGAAATTAAAATAAAATAAATATTTAAGGGGGGCTCTCATACAAAAACATTTTTTTTACCGTTTTTATTCTAAGGTTAGACAATGGTACGGAACCCTTCGTGCGCGAGTCCGACTCGCATTTGGCCGGTTTATTTGGGTTTAATTGAATTCGTTTTTGGTCACCGTGAGCAGGTTTTAATGAGTGGATGCGTCGTGGCCAGATCTTCGAATGAGGGCTCCCCATCATTTCAGTCTATTCTACAGGGTTATTTGTAATTCACTGACATCCTCTTATCCCTGAATTCCTATCACTCAAACAAATGTTTTTTGTTTTACGACTTTTTAAAATGAAGCACTTTATTTCCCATACAAATACACAGAGTATCGTAAAAATAAGACGTAGTCTCAAATTTTGAAAACGTTATTATACCTAAAATATTAAGTTATGACAAAAGCCGTAAAACAAAAAACATTTGTTTAAGTGGTAGGAGTTTAGGGCTAAAATGATGCTAGTGAATTACAAATAACCCTGTATACTAACTAGGTGTCACATTTAGATCGGTCAGTAGGCAGCCGTGGTGTGTGTTCCAGAAAGCAGGCCTACGGACTAGTCATATAACTATAAATTAAAAAATTTAAAAACCCCCAACGCAAATTATGCCACACGTATGATTGAACATAAAGTAAATGACCGTTATGCTTCAGAGATCCCTTCCGCAGCTAACAAAAGAGCTGATAACTTTGAAACGGCTGAACCAATTTTGATGATACATATCTAAGAACCGTCAAGAAACCTGCTTTCTAATAAAAATAATCGCATCCAAATCGGTTCACCTGTTTAAGAGCTATGATGCCACAGACAGACAGATACACACACATAGCGGTCAAACTTATAACAACCCCTTTTTTGTGTCGGGGGTTAAAAACGGACTAAAATTGTCTGTCGATCAATCGTTAATCGGCCGGTGCCTGTCGATCAGTTAATCGATCTATATCTTTTGTTGGTCTTCATTAACGGTTCATTACTATACCGCCCTGACATCTGCTGATTCACTGATGTCTAGCAATATTTAGGCAGCCTGGGCGTATTGAGTTGCCACTGCTATAGCTAAACCGTTTAAACGCGTCCTCGCGCGCGCGGTACAGGGGCTGGGGAGGGGGGGGTGTATGACGACAAAGGGGGCCGGGAGAGGTGCGGGCGGCGAGCGCGCCTCGCGTGCGTCTCGCGTCATTTCAACGGTCTAGCTATAGCACAGAATAACTAATAGTGCTCTAGTAAACTTACCCTGCGGGGTAGGCGACGCTCTCGGTGTGTGGATCGCAGGCCAACGCCGCGTTGGAGGCCACAGTCAGCCCGAGCACGCTCTCCAACTTGATCTGAAACAAACGATCGAGGCTATAGGAATAGGAATAGGAAATAGCAAAAAACAGTGGTGATAAATTATACTCGTCGGTCGGTGTCGTTTAGCATTATAAAGAGGGAGAGCGATCCTACCTATTGAAAAACTCTTGTAAAAAACTAAGTCACAACCAATATGTAACAATTATTAAAAATACTAAAAATGCAATTAAATTAAACATTAAAGGAGGTCCCAAATATATAACCAATATAAAATTATCCCACACTGCCTACATTTTACTTAGAAGCATGGCTCTGCTAACACTGGATTATTATAATTCGGCTGTTTACGGCGTATATTTTAACGTATCTAGAAATTTGTACTCAATGAGCTATGGAGACGGCATGCTCGAAGTTTCTCTACGGGGTTGATTCACAAACGAGGAGATCCGTAGAAGAACCGGGGTCACCGACATAGCCAAACGGATTAGCTCGTTGAAATGGTAATGGGCAGGCCATATAGCACGCAGAACAGGTGGCCGTTAGGGCCCAAAAGTTCTCGAATGGAGACCACGGACTGGCAAGCGCAGCGTGGGACGTCCACCAACGAGATGGACGGACGATTTAGTGAAGGCCGCAGGTTCACAGTGGATGCAAGTCGCTTCCAACTGTAATGATTGGGCGCCAACGAGGGAGCTCTATTGTCAGCAGTGGACGTCCTACAACTGAAATGTTGATGATAAAAATTTGTCCGGAATACTCCGCGCGCGAATCCGACCCGCACTTTTCACGAAGGTTTCTATTTTGATAATCTAACTGGCGGACTAGTTACAGTATTTTTAAGGATCTCACATATTGTTAGTTCTACATTTGGGCTCTCACCTTGAGTTTAAATTATCATAGTGAGTTAATAAGCCAGTCAATATTTAAATAGCGGAGCCTTGTGTACTATCTACGGATTCTGCGGCGACGGTCGGGCCTCTATACGACGCCATGCGACTGTTTACCTACGCATGTTCATGCGTGAAATTTGTGTCTGATCAATGAAATAGTATTTTATCGTATTTTATCATCATCCTATATACGATGATTTTTAATCGGTGATCAGGAACCAATTTTTCTAGAATTCGGTGGCGATCACGTTTAAGCCGCAGTTACATGAAACAAAACGACATTTTTTTTTATATAATGATTATTTAGAAAATCACTTTTTAGTTAAATCATTGTCACCCTTACACATGATTTAGTCATCTGTGAAAATTTCAACTGTCTAGCTATCAGCGTTCGCGAGATACAGCCTGGTGAAAGACGGACAACGGAGCCTCAGTAATAGGGTCCCGTTTTTACCCTTTGGGTACGGAACCCTAAAAACGAAATTGGAGAAATAATGGTGGATGAACTATGACAACGCAAATCTTTTCAATTGTATTTATTGAGTCGTTTTACGATAATGAGGGTTTTCTATGAGAGGCTATTTGACGCTAGTATCGTCAGGTCCGTTTGACAACTTTGACATTTGTTGTATGGGTGTAACGTCAAATAGACCTTACGACACTAACGCCATCTAGCGATATTCGACCTGTCAGAAACTGTGACATTCGCAATAATAGACAGCTCAAGTGTGCTGTCAAAAAGCAGATAATGTTTTTTTTTCGACGAAGGTTTACGTGTTGTGACAGGGACGGGGATCATTGTAAAACAATTCTGCCATAAATGGATTCCCTTCTTAAAGTATCAATTTTTCTCAATTCTGTCTTTATTACTCAGTTATGTCTTCGATCCGATTCGTATCTACGTTCGTGTAGCGCAAAATAAATGTGAAAACCAAAATGGCGGTTCATTCTAATTACTCCATATTTCGACCACTCGATCGCAAGTGAAAGCTTCAAATTATCGATACGGTCTGCTATAGATTATTAATTTTAATAGCGTTAGAAAGTTTTATTTTATATCACCAAATATATTTTAAGGAATCGATCTTATCTAATGGCATATTAAAATTCATTAATGTGTAGTTAATCAAAGTGCCAACATAACACGCGCAATCGTACACATAATATAACGTACTGGTCAGAAACAAGCCACCGAATGCCCATCACTTTTTAAAATATATATTTTTTTTCTTTTTCGATGTCTAATGGTTTTTTGACCAATTTTTTTTTAGGAGAAATGGCCAGTATTCATTCTATCACAGGCTTGATTACATGTATTTTACGTTCTAGTGCTATTCTATTAGTAACTTTTTAATTTTTTCGTGTTGAAGTTTCCGGCTGTCACGTGGAGTCAAAATTAGTAGCTTTTAACGATTTTAATATTTCATTGAAATATTTAAAAGATTTGTCATGCAATTAAAATTATAGTTAGATTTAAATTGATGTTATCTTTGGCAATTGAAGTAAAATAAATAAATAAGTTTCATTTAGATTAGAATATACAGATCAGCTGACGTTTTAAGATGGCGCGTGGGTGAACCACTTGAACACACGAAGGAATTTGTTACAACACTATTATCAGAGTTGCCACCCGTCCCGATTTTGTCGGGACCGTCCCGATTTCGAAGACATTGTCCCGGCTACCTATCGATTTTGTCCCGATTTTTGCAATAAAAAATAATAAAAAAAGTAATAAAAACACAAAATAAAGTTTCATTTTCCTTAGACTCCGAACGTCTCTGGTGGATGCTCGATTTGTCCCGATTTTTTTTCCCCTAAAGGTGGCAACCCTGACTATTATGTACAGGACAGATTGTAATATTATGGTTCGTAGTCCAATCCAAACTGTTTCTTCGAAGAGAATAAAATTATGCAGTGCCTTTCATAAAGTAGGTTTATGATTGTGAGTATGAATTTGACCTCCGAGGAGCGCTTATAAGCTGAAAATTGCATGATTGTTTATGTAAAATTTTTCCCACAAAACTCAATCTATTTTTATGATTCCGCACTCAAAATGGCAAAACAGGACTCTTATATAGTTTCGTCATGTCTGTTTTTCTGTCTGTGGCTTAGTTCAGAGGTCAGAGAGTTCAAATGCGGGGTCTTCATAAAACTAGTAAAATCATCCGAGTAGCTATAGATTGCGGAGCTACGGACGTATAGTTATGAGTTATGAAGTGTTGGATTTTTCAAATCCCGAAATAGATAATAAACTCCTCCTAAGTACCAGAAAGCTGTAAACTGACACGGATATACATAAATAAAATATGAACAATGTAATAATTGAGTATTTAAAACCGGCCTCAAGAACGGGACCTCACAAGGCCGAGAGCGGGTGGCCTTGGCCTTGCGAGGCCGGCAAGGACGAAGCCACCCGGGCCTCAGGCAGCCACTGACCATGTGAAGATAGCAAAAAACCGGCCAAGAGCGTGTCTCCATAATAAATTTCAATTATATTGGTTCAGCGGTTTAAGTGTGGAGGGGTAACAGACAAAATCATAAATTATAACCCTGCGCGGACGACGACGCGGGCAAAAGCTAGTTCAGGTCAAATACGAACTTTTTATGAGAACGTTAGGTTATAACCAACTGTTATGCCTGCACAGTTCATTTGTGCAGGCATAACTGAACGTGTGTATGATATGCCTCCTTGCCTGCGCAAGCAAAATTTGAAATATGAAAATTTATATTACTCGGTCGTGCCTGTTGGCATTGCTTGTGCATGCAAAACCGACACGCAAAACCTAGCGTGTGTAGCCGGCTTAAGAAATGAAAAACTATTTAGTAGCTTCGATCAGTATTCATTGCACACAGCGCCTACGCAGATTCCAAGACCATATACAAACGCCGTCGTCATAAGTCCATTTTAACACTCGCGTTCTACCATTGGGCATTGGGCGACACTCCATACTGATCAGGCTCAATCTATACTTCTATACTAATATATAAAGCTGAAGAGTTTGTTTGTTTGTATGTTTGTTTGTTTGCACGCGCTAATCTCAGGAATTACTGCTCTGATTTGAAAAATTCTTTCAGTGATAGATACCCACGCTAACACCAATAGGAGCGGAGCGGAGCGGAAGCATGTTTCCAAATCGGGGGTTTTTGAAGTAAAACTTCTATATCTCGGGAACTACTGCTCCGATTTGGAAAATTCTTTCAGTGTTAGACAGCCCAGTTAGGGGCGGGTTGGGAGCGGGTGAGGGGCGAGTTGGGAGCGGGTTGGGGCGGGTTGGGAGCGAGTTGGGGGCGGGATGGGAGTGGGTTGGGGCGGGTTGGGAGCGGGTTGGGGGCGGGTTGGGGGCGGGTTGAGAGCGGGTTGGGGGCGGGTTGGGAGCGGATTGGGAGCGGGTTGGTTTATTATGAAGTTTCACTTCTTCCGGAAGGATCTAAGGAGAGCCATAATTGATGTAAAAGCAAATTGGATAATAAAAAAACTAAAAAACACGCTTTAAAAAATAAAAAATAAATTTTAATAAATTTCAATTCACTATTCTTATAGTGCAGTAAAAAATCTTAATAAGCAATTATTATATTGTTATATCCAGATCAAAATTTGTAAACAATTCTAAATATTGATAAAATAAATAATAATAGTTTCAAATATTTTATTGTAAAAAAAGCGTGGGGTGCATGGTGTCAATTGTCAAGGATTGTCATTTTGATAACATCTTAAAAAGCACCCCACGCTTTTTTTACAATAAAATATTTTAAACTATTATTATTTATTTTATCAATATTTAGAATTGTTTACAAATTTTGATCTGGATATAACAATATAATAATTGCTTATTAAGATTTTTTACTGCACTATAAGAATAGTGAATTGAAATTTATTAAAATTTATTTTTTATTTTTTAAAGCGTGTTTTTTAGTTTTTTTTAACTATTATTTATTTTCTATTTTTTAGTTGCATTTTTTTCTTTCTAACTTTACCCCCTCACCTACAACCCCCAAACCCCCTAAACCCAACCCCCCAACATCCCCCACCCCATTTCCCCAAACCCCCCCCAAACCCCACACCCTTACCCCCAATCCCCTTAACGCCCCTTACCCCCTCCTCATTTTACAAACCCCCGAACCACCTAAACCCAACCCCCCTAACACCGAACCCCCATACCCCCGGAACCCCCCCCCCCACCCCCACTCCCCCCCCGTCACCTGCCCCCACCCCACCCCACCCCTCCCACACCCCCCACCCCGCCACCTACCGCCCCCCCTTCCAGTTCCATCATCAAACCCTTGTTACCATCTAGGCCTCTTACCCCCTCCCCATTTCCCACAACCCCCCTAAATCACTTACCCCCGAAGCACCCAACACCCCCACCCTATTTCCCGTAAACCCCCCCCCCCATCCCCTAACCCCAACCGCCACACCCTAACCCCCAACCCTCTAAACCCCCGACCCCCTTACCCCATACCCCATTCCCCCCCCCCCAACCCGCCACCTACCCCCCTTCCAGCTCCATCATCAGACTCTTGTTACCATCTAGGACCAAAGTACTCGTCAAAACGAATCAAAGAGCCCAAACTCGATGGGGTTGTTTCGTTTTATTGTGGAGTGCCTTTGGCCATCTTCCAGCTCCATCATCAGACCCTGGTTACCATATGGGATCAAAGTGCTCGTCAAGACGAATCAAACGAGCCCAAAATCGATGGGGTTGTGTCGTTTTATTGTGGAGTGCCTTTGGCCATCTTCCAGCTCCATCATCAGACCCTGGTTACCATATGGGATCAAAGTGCTCGTCAAGACGAATCAAACGAGCCCAAACTCGATGGGGTTGTGTCGTTTTATTGTGGAGTGCCTTTGGCCATCTTCCAGCTCCATCATCAGACCCTGGTTACCATCTGGGATCAAAGTGCTCGTCAAGACGAATCAAACGAGCCCAAACTCGACGGGATTGTGTTGTTTTATTACATAGTTCCTATGGCCACCATCCACCTCCATCATCAGATCAGCTCCATGTTACAATAATATTGCATTGTCATCCAATTTACACATATGTGCAAAATTTCAGCTCAATCGGAAACCGGGAAGTGGGTCAAAATCGCGCCCTAAGGAGTCGGTTACAAACAAACATACATACAAACATACAAACATACATACATACAAACATACAGGTGAAGCTAATATAAAGCGTGTAAAAAATAAGCTGCCCAAATTACTAATTCCACGCGGACGGAGTCGCGGGCAAAAGCTAGTCGTGATATAAAATTAAACTGGATTTTTATTCGTCGAGTCGCGTGCTTGTAGTGAGTGTACGCAGCTTTTATGACTATGTCTTTAGTAATAATTTCGTTAATAACTGTGTAACATTAAGTCCAATGCAAGTCGGCTCGTAAAAATTTTCTTGGATTGTGAACATTCCGATTATAAAACTAACATCTATCTAATATATAAAAATCTCGTTCGTGTCACGCTGTTTGTAATCGAACTCCTCCGAAACGATTTGATCGATTTTTATGAAACTTTTTCTTTGTATTCGGTAGGTCTGAGAATAGGTCGTAGGAAGGTCGTAGGCTATTTTTTATTCCCCTATTCTTCGCGGACGGAGTCGCGGGCAACAGCTAGTCCTACATAAATTATAAACAGCGTGGCCCTTTGACCTGTAGGCATTTTGTGTGTCATGATGAGAAAGTAATATTTCCCATGACACTACTACTGGTAGTGCCAAGCAGTATTGCCTACGGTGAAAAAGATGAAAAATCTCCCTCTGTCAATAAAAAAAAAATAATAATTGAATCCCACCAAAAACATAAATGTGAAAAATGTTAGCCATGTTCAATACTAAAACTACGCTTGATTGTGAACTTCACCGATAAAAGGATTGAGATCTAAATGGGTGCCAAGTTCTGCAGGTAATACTGAAATCTATTTGTAAGAACAAATAACATTCCTAAACAAGTATAACACTCTATTTCTTTGAATTTTCTACTGCAACAGTGTTTTATATTAATAAATATAAATTCTTAAATTTAACTATCTAATAATTTACACAAAGTAGATAACTTATGTTAAATTGAAGCTTGACATTTGACTTGGCTAGTTTTCACATAAGTACAAATCATCTTATATTTGGCTAATCAACTATCTTCTACATTCGATTTGCTGGTAAAATCAGGACATTTTGGGAGGTTGTTTTACCTGTAAACTAAGCAAACAAGTTGGAGTCCAAAATTAAATATACACACACAGTTTTGGAGAAATGCTCAGAAAATCCGCATTCAATCAATCACTTGAGTTTAAAATGTTTAAATAGAGGTTAAAACAACACCGTAAGTTATAAAACAGAAGTTACAATCATCACGATTGTTATTAAATCGGCTATTACATAAACCGAGATTAAACATTAAACACTGACATAGCAATATGTGCCTTACCGCTATGACGTAAGAACGCAAAGTTGTTTGTATCGTGTATGACATAATTTGACCTTAATGAATGATACTTGTGTGTACTCTATGACAGAAGTGAGAATCATTATTGTAATTACAATCTTAAAGCCCAGTTTGGATTTGCAAGAAAACTTGTGCAAGCTTCGTAGGTACTTAAAGGGTGCCAACGGGACCCATTACTGAGACTGCTGTCTGTCCGTCCGTCTGTCACAGGGCTCTATCTCAGGAACCGTAATAGTTAAACGCTTGAATTTTTTAACCCCCAACACAAAAAAAGAGGGGTGTTAGGTGTTATATATAAGTTTCACCGCTATGTGTGTGTGTGTGTGTGTGTGTGTGTGTGTGTGTGTGTGTGTGTGTGTGTGTGTGTGTGTGTGTGTGTGTGTGTGTGTGTGTGTGTGTGTGTGTGTGTGTGTGTGTGTGTGTGTCTGTGTGCCTGTATGTGGCATCATAACTCTTAAACGGGTGAACCGATTTGGACACAGTTTTTTTAATTTGAAAGCAAGTTTCTTGGTGATGGTTCTTAGACAAGTTTAATTAAAATTGGTTCACCCGTTTCGAGGTTATCAGCTCTTTTGCTAGCTGCGGAAGGGATTCTAAACACTTTTTTTATACAATTTAGGCTTGCGTTTGACCCCAACCACGCCTGATGGAAAGCGTAGATGAGGCCTACGATGGAGCACGCTTGCCTAGTAAATGCTCATTCACCCTAGACTCGAAAATGGCCAAATCGTACACAGTCGCAGACTTAGTGGGCATTACATATTGTACACAGTCGCAGACTTAGTGGGCATTACATATTGTACACAGTCGCAGACTTAGTGGGCATTACATATTGTACACAGTCGCAGACTTAGTGGGCATTACATATTGTACACAGTCGCAGACTTAGTGGGCATTACATATTGTACACAGTCGCAGACTTAGTGGGCATTACATATTGTACACAGTCGCAGACTTAGTGGGCATTACATATTGTACACAGTCGCAGACTTAGTGGGCATTACATATTGTACACAGTCGCAGACTTAGTGGGCATTACATATTGTACACAGTCGCAGACTTAGTGGGCATTACATATTGTACACAGTCGCAGACTTAGTGGGCATTACATATTGTACACAGTCGCAGACTTAGTGGGCATTACATCCTTGGCATTACTTTATTTCAAGCATATGAGTGACATAATTGCACTGGTACTTTTTTTAAATTTATTTTATCGGTACCTTACCTACTGTACAGATGAATGGGACCGAGACTGGAGTGATCCGAAAGTTAATCATTATCTGAGGCGATGGGTAGCTGTATGTTTCGCAACGCGTTACGTAAACTTTAATTGCATGCTAATGTATACATGCTTCGCGCGTGTAATCGCTATGCCATATATTTTTTAATACAGTTGCTCAAAAAGTGGCGTATTGTAGGGACGTATAGCGTTCGGGATGTGGGCTATTACATACTCGAGCTTTTTCTTTACCTTTTCCGAACTCGTGCGTTCTCTTTCCCAACTGTCAAAATAATGTCTATTAAAAAGAAAAAAACCAACCACGAAGTTTTTACTAAAAAAAAATCATCGAAGTTTTTATGATTCATGCAAATATTTCTAAAAAGAAGCTACTAATTTGTTTCAATATCAGATTTAATGATTTGATTCAATGAGTTAGTTAGGTTTCATTTCATTTCATCTTATTAAATTTCATTTTAATTTCATATCAATAAAAAAATTCTACTGAAGACTTGGCTGTATGGGCATAGTTCCCTTTGCCTACCCAGAATGGGTGAAGAAAACAAAACAAATCTCTGCTTATATTCTTTTACGGTTGGCGCCATTTTCCAAAAATGTTCTTTGCGAGTTTAGTTGTTTGTTGCACAAAATGAGTAATTTCAACGATATTTTATTTGAATTAACACCACCGGAACTCAGTATAATTGCACAAAATGCTTCGGAGAACATTTTACCGGAAAAGTCAAAAAGTCGCTACATATCTACATACGACGAATTTATTGCGTGGAGAGAAAAGAAAAAAGCAAATAGTTTTTCAGGAAATGTTATGTTGGCAAGTTGGCATACTTCTCCGAACTCTCATCAAAATTAAAACCTGCTACGTTATGGTCGAGGTTTTCGATGATAAAAAGTATACTGAAAATAAGGAACAACGTGGATATAAGTGAATACCCAAAACTAAATGCTTCCTTAAAACGACAATCAGACGGTTTTACAACTAAAAAGTCGAAAATATTAACATGGAATGAAGTGGAAAGGTTATTGAACGAAGCTCCCGATGATCGTTATTTAGCCACAAAGGTAATTTATTAATAAATACTTATATTTTTCTTTAGTATTCAGTTTACGAAATCGCAAAATACAGTCAATATATTATTTAAAAAAATATTAATCAAATCCCTTTTTTTGTAGGTTGCGCTGATTTTTGGCGTTGTTGGAGCTTGCCGCACAAGCCAATATTACTTTAAAAGATACATATGTTATATATGTGAATTATAACCTTTATAAGAAATAAATGATTGGTTAGTTGAGTTTATTGTGTTTTCATTATTTTATTAAATTGCTACATTTTTTCGCAACTGTATTAAAAATAGTTGTTCAGTACACGTGCGGAACCGTCATTGCAACTTGTTCCGACTGTCAACCCTCACCTTCGGCTACGCCTCGGCTCGGGTAGACATTTGTCGGAACTCATTGCAATCACAGGCTTTCCGCACTCGTAATGAAATATACTATTACAATACTCGTATTTAGTGCGTTCGTTTGCGAACCGACTAGCAGGGAAGACATTTGGAAGTGTAAATTTGTTTGGTGGACTATCGAAATTCTTCACCCAAAACGTTCTCCGGGGTCACCGACATAACCAAACGGATTAGCACGCCATATAGCACGCAGAACAGTACCTCTACCATGAATGAACTAAAACAATTACTTTGCTCACCCGCGACCTTACAATAGTTACGTTTATGCAAGAAATGTGCGTTCATGCAGTTCCTCCACCTCCACACTGTACGAACACACACAAATCACATAAACCCAACCATCACCACCACCAAGCTACACTGACGCGTTTCGAACTCAACCAGAGCTCATCTTCAGAGTTACCACAACTAAGAGTAAGAAGAGTAAGAGTTAATTAGTTAATGAGTTTACACTAGTTTACGTGACCGTACTCGCTAGCGACAGCGTAAATTATTCGTATGGAGAATTGTACAGCGCCTCTAGCGGTCACTTACGGAAGTACAATTCTCCATACAAATCATTTACGCCGTCGCTAGCGAGTACGGTCACTGTGAACTAGTGTAAACTCATGGTAGAGGTACTGATGGCCGCTGGGGCCGAAAAGTTCTCGAATGGAGACCACGGGCTGGCAAGCGCAGCGGGGACGTCCACCAACGAGATGGACGGACGATTTGGTGAAAGCTGCAGGTTCAGGGTGGATGCGAGTTGCTGGTGGGTGATTGGGCTGGGCATCAATGAGGGCCTATATCCAGCAGTGCAATGGACTTCCTACGGCTGAAATGATGATGATGATGAAAAGTTTCTCGAATGGCGTCCACGGACCGGAAGCAGTGTAGGTGGGCCTTCAACTAGATGGAGCGACGTCTTGGATAAGGTTGCGGGCTTAGATTATTTTATACAGTAGATAAAGCTTAGGCGGCATGAAAACGTCCTGAAAAATATAAGCCAACAGTTGGATTATATGTCATTTGCCTGCCTTCAGTTTGAATGACATAACGCGATCGTAATAAGAAGCTGTCAAATGGATTTTTGGACGTTTTGTATCGCAATGTTTGCTACTGACACTCTATCTAGTGTATAAATAATCTAAGGTTGCGGGAATGCGTTGGATAAGGATGGGGCAAGATCGGTCTGTTTGGCGAATCGTGGGGGAGGCCTATGTGCTGCAGTAGACGTCTTTCAGCTGAAATGATGATGATGATGATGAATTCTTGATTATCTTTTCAACAATAAGAGTTAGGACAATAGAATAGAAATTAACACTTTCACAGTCCATTGCCCCATATAAGGGTCACAACGACTTAGCTTCACAGGTCTGTGCCCACATATGGGGCACTAAGAATCAAACAGACTTGCATCCAGATTAGTACAATATCTTGTTTACACACTGAGCAAGACGGTACAATTATTAGACGACCAGATGGCCTAGTGGTTAGAGAACCTGACTACGAAGCTTGAGGTCCCGGGTTCGATTCCCGTGTCGGGGCAGATATTTGTATGAAAAATACGAATGCTTGTTCTCGGGTCTTGGGTGTTTAATATGTATTTAAGTATATATCTATCTATATAAGTATGTTTATCCGTTGCTTAGTACCCATAGCATAACACAAGCTTTGCTTAGCTTACTTTGGGACTAGGTCAATTGGTGTGAATTGTCCCGTGATATTTATTTATTTTTATTTATTTATTAAATTAATTTGCTGGACTTACCAGGAGTTTGAAATTTGTATGGGACTGTGAACGCGTTAACTTAACTTCATTTGACCTGTTTTGAACATATCAAAAATAACACGTAGTAACATATTTTTGAGAGAGAGAGAGAGAGAGAGAGAGAGAGAGAGAGAGAGAGAGAGAGAGAGAGAGAGAGAGAGAGAGAGAGAGAGAGAGAGATGTTTATTTACACATATTCGATACACAGGAAATACAGTTGACAGGAAAAGATACAAAAAAAATCATTGAATAGTATAAATTGGGCCCCACTCAGCATAATGTTGCGGCAAACCACAACGCTGTTTTTCAGTGGGACCCAACTGCACTGGACTGTAGGGAACCCTCGGTGCGCGAGTCCGACTCGCACTTGCCCGGTTTTTACATACACCTGCTTCATCATCATCATCCTTATTACAGCCGAAAGACGTCCACTGCTGAACATAGGCCTCCCCCAAGCAAGGCTCACCAAACAGATCGACCAACTTATACCGCCTTAAATAAGTATAGTATAGTGTTTTCATAGGATCTTATTTTCGTCTTATGAAGTCATACGCAAATTGCTCTTTGGTTTCGAAAGGTCGTATCCCATTCAAAAATAAACTATAATCTTATCCACTTCAGTTCAAACTAGAGCGTCCTGACGATGGAGATACGACTTTTTGACGTACTTGTTTGGCGACATGCGGACTCAATTGTTTCGTTGAACTGACACACAAAAATTAACTATCTGCAGTAGACTTAAGGGTTAGTTTTAATCGGACGAATTATGAGATATATAACCTTTTAGTAGAGAAGATGTTTAAGAGTGTAGGTGTTGTGACTTAATGATAAGCATTTACATTTATATTAAAGAATAACTTTGTCTTAATATTAAATCCAAAGGAAGGAAGCTCATCAGACGCTCGAAAAACACTGTTTTTTACCCGACTGCCTGAAGGATGGGTATTTATGTTTTTTTTTACCAAGAAGCTATCCAATTTTTTTTTTAAATTCTCGTATTATTTATTAATACTGGGATGCCCAAACGTGGGCAAGCGTGACTCAAAGATGCAGCGCTACTGCCGGTTCCGGCGGGCCGTGGAGTGCTAATTCGATCAGGGCCAAGTAGCAAGCTTGTTGACTGAACTAATCATTCCACCATTGCCTTGGTGCCTATGCCGTTCTGATACATTAAACCCACAATACATTAAACGATAGCGCAGCAGATACAGAATGGGCCAATTTTAGATCCGATATAGAGAAAAACATGGTGACAGGAAAGTCTGGTATTCTGGGAATTTGGTATTTTAGAAATAGGGTAAGTCTGCAATCTAGTACCTATTTGGCAATTCTGATATTTAGGGAACTAGCGAAAATGTCTCATTCATTCCCAAGGGAAAACGTGTTTTAATCCACTTCAGCAGGGGCGAAGCCGCGGGTATCAGCTAGTCTAGTGAATAAAGGAAACTAAATTACTAAATAAAATTATTTATAAGCACAAATGAAAACTTGTTACACAATTAATCAAAATGCCAGCAAAACTCTTAAAAACTAAGTTAGTACAGCTAAATAAAATGATTTGTTCCTAAATAAATAAATACCGACCAAAAACATTTTCTAATCGCTCGTTGAAATGACAATGGGCAGGACATATAGCATGCAGAACAGATGGCTGTTAGGGCCCGCAAGTTCTCGAATGGAGACCCCGGACTGGCATCAACGTGGGACGACCACCAACGAGATAGACGGACGATTTGGTGAAGGCCGCAGGTTCAGGGTGGATGCAAGTCGCTTCCAACCGTAACGATTGGGCGTCAATGAGGAAGGCTTATGTCCAGCAGTGGACGTCCTACGGCTGAAATGATGATGATGATGAAAACATTTTCATATAAAATGTTGCCAAGACAAGACCACCTCACACTGTCAAAAAGTTCAGATCTCATACAGCCAAGCTTCTAACTCCTACGAGCTTATAACTTCACCTCTACACCAAATGAAGTCAAATTATGTGGCTTGGCTTGGCTATCCAACACCACGTGACAAAAATATGTATTTTAAAACCGACTTCAAAAAAAGGAGGTTCTATGTTCAACCGTATATCTTTTTTTTATGTATGTTCATCTCCACCAATTGTGGACTGATTTTCAAAATTCTTTTTTAGTTTGAAAGAGTATACTTCTAGATGATGGAATCCTAGGGAAATCGAGGGAAACCCTTAAATTTTATAGGCACACCTATGACGATTTTGGCATTTTTCGCATAAAGTCAAGCATTTTCATTCCAAAAATGTTCTCTCGCACTTGACCATTCGTCTCGCTGCATGCATCTTGTTTGCACAGAGCATAATGTTATTTCGCGAGCCCGCGCTACTTGGCAACTGGGGCGTCAACAGCGATCGCAAATGGAATTAATTGGGAAGAGCGATCAGGTTGGCCAACATTAACGTTTGGATTTCCTTCAAATTGTAATGAATATCGAAGATAAACTAGAATTCATTAAATGTAGTTTAGAAACACTGCGCTGGAGTTATTGAAATAATTTAAATCAATCATCGACAATGCAATTTCAAATGAAGTAAGGTGTAATAAAAGAGAAAAAAGCTTCACTGGCCGATTACCGACATAATCACACATAGTGTCGTAACAATTTCGGACGGATTTTTTTGTGTTGGTCTGTGCTGTGTGTGTGTGAGAGGCATACAGAAATTATGTAATAGCTAAAGAATTTTTTTTTCTGAAACAATATTTTCTCCGGAAAAGTTATTAAAGTAACCTAACCTACTATATTCTACAAGATAAAATTTAAAAAAAATCCTGAAACCAGCATGGTTTCGTATATTTTATGGCAAAAGTTGGTATGGCAAGTGAAATTGTGACAAATTAAATTATAGGTAACGAAATGATTCGTGCGAAATTACATTGGAAATTTACCATGAGCTTTACGGTGAAGGAAGACATCGTGAGGAAGCCCGAATACACCTGCGAAGAAATTCACTGGTGTGTGTGAAGTTCCCAATCCGCGTGGGAACTACGGCCCAACCCCTCTCATTCTGATAGGAGGCCTGTGCCCTGAGTGGAAACTATACATTAAATTATGCTTGTCAAACCTGTGGGACCTAGGCTGGGTTGATGATTGATGATAATGATAAAATGATTCGATCACACACACGGGCTTCAATGTAATTTTAAGTACAAGTTCTTATATAACTTGCAATGTTTGTTTGTTAATGTCAAAAAGTCGAATTTTACCCACTTCTAATGATCGGATTCTTAGTTTAGACTTTGGATAACACCTATGTGCAATCACCCAGATTTTTTTTATTTTTTATTTTATTTTAGAAAGGCCAGACAAACGAACTAGTGGGTCACCTGATGTTAAATGATCACCACTGTCCATAGACACCCGCAGCGCTTTACGCGATGCCAGTGCGTTGTCGGCCCTAAACGAAAGGGAACAGGGGAAGGGGGTCAGGGAGGGGAAAAGGGAAGGGGTGAGGTATTGGGCCCCCGGCACTCTCACTGACCGTACGAAACGCAAGCAGGATTACTGCTGCTTCACGCCGGTGTTCTGTGAGAGGGTGGTACTGCCCCGGACGAGCCGGCCCATTCGTGATGCAGCGGCTAGCTACAACATGGCTCTACCACTACTTAAACTTCTACTGTACTAAATGAAATTTTGGATAAAGTTATTTTAATTTTTATTAGGTCGTCCGTCCTTACCTCATACGCGGGCGAGTGGAGGCTGTCCTGCACAACGGGCGCGCTGTGTCTCGGGCCGATGTACGCCATGCTCGCATCTTACATACACCCTGTATACCGACACTGGCAGCAATTCACATACACCCTGTATAACCAAGTACACACTTTGACATTTCACTGATTTAACTGTATTCCTTGCATCCGGGTCAATTAGATCTCATTTGAACATGGCACTTTTGTATCTCACTTATTTTGTATTTGGTAGGGTAAGACAAGCTGAAGTATGACTGCGATATTTTTTAGCACTTTTTGACACTTCTTCACTTTCAAACTGAAAATATGCGCTGTAACGCTTAAGCCTTTGACTTTAAAAAGTAACAGTCAGCTAATTTTGACACTTCTACGTGTCGTTGAGAGGCTTGGCTGTATTGCTAAAAACCTTCGCCCGTTTTCCAAACGGTGAAGCAGGTAGCTATTTTAACCTCGTGCCTAAAATCCAGCATACCCACAGAAATAATAATAAAGAGGATAGAAGTGCCTTAGACGCGTGACCTTGGCGCCGCGCTTGTGACTCGTAGGTCACAAGCGCGTGACTTGTGGCTCAGTGCTATTTGAAACGTGGGTATAATAACAAGTGCTTTAAAATGGTGTTTTGCAGCATTAGCAATTGCGGAAACTCGTCCACACTGTGTAATTACACTAATAAGGGGATTACATTTCATTGGTATGTATTAATTTAATGTAATAATGCGGTTTATATCAAAATACAACTTGAGAAAATATTTCATAATGAAATATTGGTTTACACGTTATTAACACGAAACTTCATATACCATTGCTACTCATGCCCATAAAAACGCAGATCGTTTTGAATTATACGCAGCAATGTAAAGTAATTTTTGATAACCCTTCTGTCTTGCACAAAAGTTCGTGGTACGGACAAAAAAACGGGTTACGACTAGTACAGAGATAATGCCGACGCGGCCAATAAAGAGCGCCGTTGTGTAAATGTGGGTATGAATTACGTTGAGTGTTATTTAACACATTTTTTTATCTCTAAGGTGTAAGGTTCATAATTGTTTGTAAGCAAAATTATTAGTAATAATATCAACAAGCTTCAAATTACGAAAAAAATAAAATTTAATGTGGGCTTTACTTTACGAAATTAATTTAAGAGAAGGATATATTTTATTTAGAGGATTGTCAGAATGGAATCAGTCTGAAAACGCTTTGAAATTTCCAATCTTTGCATGTATGGTATAGACCTTAAGCTACCTCATTCTGAAATGATTTAAAAGTTCAATCTGTCATATCATACGCGTTCTAATTTCAAATTTCGCGCCACAACGCCACTTTCTACCGATGCGATATCGAGATAGAGAAACCACTATGTAGACACTCGTCAAACTCCTTGCTGCATTCAACATAAAGTTCTTTTTCCCCCAAATCACGGAACGTTTCTTTTGCTTTATACCATCTCACGGTTTTGTCGCACAGAAATAATCACGTTGCAAATGCGCGTGTTCAAAATTGGAACTAAAATTTTCGTATACTATTTGCATTTATATCGTCTAAGGTAGCGCCGGGGTTAACCGCATAGGTAAGTTTGTCTTGCGATTTGACAGTTACTAATTCAGGTTTTAATTAACAATGTGCGAGTCCACGGTTGTTTCGTGGGAAGAATTATTGAGTTGTTTACATTAGTTTGACAAGCATAATTTAATATTTAAACTGTAAAATAAAAAGCTGAGGTATTTAAACTCTGGTAAATATTCTTGAAAATGTTTTACAAGTATCAATTGGCTAAGTAAAGTTTTTTGGAGAGATGCTAATTATATTTTTTTTCGACAGTGGTCGACTTCAACACCAAGAAACTGCAGCTGTTTTATTTTTATCTCCTTTTATTTATTGGAAATATTTTTTTAAGTGTTCGAGATGACATTTGTGAGATTTTATGGCTGACAAGCGGTTCGTGATCAGTACTAAGAAGAAATAGAAAAAAAAACGAATTCAACTATATTTCAAACTAAATACAAACTGAAATATAGATGCACAGAAAAAACCCCAGAAAAAAGACCAATGCTGGGAATCGAACCCAGGTCCTCAGCGTTCCGTGCTGCGTGCTTACCCCTACACCACCACTGGTCTAGAAGTTAGCGACGAATTTTTTCTGTGCATCTATATTTCAGTTTGTATTTAGTTTGAAATATATGGTTTCACAGGATGACCGTAAAAGTAATAAAAAAATGAAGTTGAAGAAAATAAAAAATAAATAGAAAAAGATACTTCATACTTAACTTGTAAAAGTTGGCCTAGTAGCGCCATCTCTTGGTCCAGGTGAGCGGGTAGCTCCGAAGGAGTGTTGAAGTCTCTCGGTAGAGGGCATAACATAGATGCGCGCTTTATCACTGCCTAATGTGATTATAACAGACTGAAGTGTACGATGTATGGGAAAAATTCGTCGCTAACTTCTAGACCAGTGGTGGTGTAGGGGTAAGCACGCAGCACGGAACGCTGAGGACCTGGGTTCGATTCCCAGCATTGGTCTTTTTTCTGGGGTTTTTTCTGTGCATCTATATTTCAGTTTGTATTTAGTTTGAAATATATGGTTTCACGGGATGACCGTAAAAGTAATAAAAAAATGAAGTTGAAGAAAATAAAAAATAAATAGAAAAAGATACTTCATACTTAACTTGTCTAATTCAACTGTCGCTTCTGTCAATGTCAAATGAAATCTAACCGTTTGCGTTTCGTTTGCTTTGCGTTGTTCAAGAAGCAGTTCCAAGATAGTGATCGAAAGTATTCAATCGTGATCCAATTATTGTGCATAGGTCGTGGAAAAATGCGGTAAAATTGAAAGTCCGGATTTTATGCGGAGGTCGATAAAAATAGTCAAAAAATCACACTGAGCACACCAAAACGCAAAGCAAACGAAACGCAAACGATTTGACATTGACAGCAGTGACAGTTCACTTCGGTTTTTTTTCTGTTTCTACTAAGTTCTGAGCACGAACGGCTTGTCAACCATAAAATCACACAAATGTCATCTCAAACACTCAAAAAAATATTTCCAGTAAACAATAGGAGATAAAAATAAAACAGCTGCAGTTTCTCGATCTCCAGAACGACGACTGTCGAAAAAAAATATAATTAGCACCTCTTTAAAAAACTTTACTTAGCCAATTGAACTGAAATATTCATATTCCATTGTATTTATAATCCGAGATTGTTAATCATACTCATACATAGCGTGTGTCGCCCTCGCGGATCATAGCGCGGCGGCGGGCACAGATAGGATCTCGGATAGATCCTAAAAAATAATTAATACGTAATACGTAAGTAATCCAGTCTTTTAAATTAAAATGTTAACTTGAGGTGCGAGCCCGGATTCGAACCTACGACCCAATACCCAATTGCTTGAGAGGCAATAGGTCAAACCACTTAGACCACTACGGCTTAGTTGTTTAGTTGTTGTTGTTGTGTTGTTCTTGTTCATCACCATCATTTCAGCCGAAAGACTTCCAATGCTGAACATAGGCCTCCCCCAAGGCTCGTCAAACAGATCGGTCCCGTGCCATCCGCATCCAACGCGATCCCCCAATCTTAACCAATCAACTGTACCTCTACCATGAGTTTACACTAGTTTACAGTGACCGTACTCGCTAGCGACAGCGTAAATGATTTGTATGGAAAATTGTACTTCCGTAAGTGACCGCTAGAGGCGCTGTATAATTCTCCATACAAATAATTTACGCCGTCGCTAGCGAGTACGGTCATGTAAACTAGTGTAAACTCATGGTAGAGGTATAATTCACAGTGACCGTACTCGCTGGCGACTGCGTAAATCAAGGGTCGTCAACCGGCGGCCCGCGGTTGCGTGCATGGCGGCCCGACATTGTATTGACAAAATTAAATTCACATGTCTACAAATTATACCTATTTACAGATTAAAAAAAATAGAAATTAAAACGATAGAATAGAGTTTAGAATGGAATGTTTTTATTACGTTGCGGCCCACCGAACCAATATCAGAGTATACTAGGCCCTTGACTTCAAAAAGGTTGAAGACCCTTGGCGTAAATGATTTGTATGTAGAATTGTACTTCCGTAAGTGACCGCTAGAGGCGCTGTACAATTCTCCATACAAATAATTTACGCCGTCGCTAGCGAGTACGGTCACGTAAACTAGTGTTAACTCATGGTAGAGGTATTGACGTTCTTTTTATGAGCTGTCAAAACACAATCTCCCATAGAGTTTGAATGACAATAGCGACATATTATGACGTCATTGTTCGCATACTCAATCAACTAACTATTTATTTGTTTTAAAGAAACAAAAAATCTAATTTTGCATTTAATCGAAAATTAATCTGGCTTTCAGGGCTGAAATAAAGCGTTTTTTTACTGGAGTCGTATCTTCAAATTCTTTTTTAATGGTGTCAACATCCCTATTAGCCTGCCGGTCGTCTGTCGGTCTTGTTGGAGGGCTACCTACACTGCGTTTTCCGGTCCGTGGACGCCACTCGAGAACCTTTCGGCCCCATCGGCCGTCAGTTCTACGAGCTATGTGCCCTGCCCACTGCCACTTGAGTCTGGCATGTTCATGTTGCTTGAAGTAAACATGTGATTTAAATAATGATGTTATCTTATTAGAACTAACACGGTAATCGGCCGGTAATTAACTCGTCGCACGTAACTACTAGCTCACCGTGACCAAGGCCGGCTTATTAACGTTACAACGCGTTTTTATCGGACGTTGTGGCTCAATTAAACACGACCATCCACGCCTCGCCACCGACTCAGAAAAAAAACGATTAATATGATATTAGCACTGCTGGGCACAGGCCTCCTCTCAGGATGAGAGGGCTTGGGCCGTAGTTCCCACGCGGGCCCAGTGCGGATTGGGAACTTCACACACACCATAGAATTTCTTCGCAGGCTTCCTCACGATGGTTTCCTTCAACGTAAAGCAAATTTCCAATGTAATTTCGCACATAAATTCCGAAAAACTCAGAGGTGCGAGCCGGGATTTGAGCCCACGACCCCCTGCTTGAGAGGCCACAGGTCAAACCGCTAGGCCACCACGGCTCCAGCGGATGTTGTGGTGACACAATTCGCTCCCACGACGTCCGCACAATTGGCTGGTGAGGGAATACCGGTGGGTTTTTAATGGGTAGGCCTCCACCCTTCCTTCCTTCCCAGATATGGAAGGAAGGTGGGAGGAGAGTCGCATACACCCCCTGCGCCGTCCCCCAACGGCGCGGGGATAGTGCGTAATGCATTTTCCCACCGAAAAAAAAAAAAAAAGGCCACCACGGCTCTCATTCTGAGAGGAGGCCTGTGCCCTGCAGTAGGACGTATACAGGGTTATTTGTAATTCACTGACATCCTCTTAACCCTGAATTCCTATCACTCAAACAAATGTATTTTGTTTTACGACTTTTTAAAATGAAGCACTTTTTTCCCATACAAATACACAGAGCATCGTAAAAATAAGAGGTAAACTCAAATTTTCAAAACGTTATTACACCAAAAATATTAAGTTATGACAAAAGCCGTAAAACAAAAAACATTTGTTTATGTGGTAGGAGTTTAGGGTTAAAAGGATGCTAGTGAATTACAAATAACCCTGTATAGGCTGGAATGATGATGATCATGACGGTCCAAAATCGATTGTCTTGACAGGCTTGTCAAATGGTTGAAGGCTTGAAAGGGTTCCGTTCGTCCCCTTTCGGGCACGGAACCCTGAAAACCCCGCGTGTTCGAGCTTGTTGGGCGTGTATGTCTATGTTTGTACTCTTACTTTTGCCTGTGTACGTGTTATTGTTGTTATAAATAAATGTTTTTTCTTTCTATCTTTCTAAGTCATGTCTATGTTTTGAATAATAAAGATTATATTACTTACCTATCTCTGGGTCATTCTCTTTTCGTTGGCCAGTATTTTTTTGTAATGTGCTCTTCAAATTTATTTTTACAAAAACGGTTAAGTGCTCGGTTTTATCATTAATCATTTAAATAGGCACATAATTAAGCTTACATTCAAAATTATAACTAATACAGGGTTATTTGTAATTCACTAGCATCCTTTTAACCCTAAACTCCTACCACTTAAACAAATGTTTTTTGTTTTACGGCTTTTGTCAGAACTTAATATTTTTGGTGTAATAACGTTTTGAAAATTTGAGATTACCTCTTATTTTTACCATACTCTGTGTATTTGTATGGGAAAAAAGGGCTTCATTTTAAAAAGTCGTAAAACAAAAAACATTTGTTTGAGTGAGAGGAATTCAGGATTAAGAGGATGTCAGTGAATTAAAAATAACCCTGTATAAAAAGCAATCATTATTATCTATAAAGTAGGTAACGCATTGACATGCATGTCCTCACCATTTGTATGGAAATTAGTGTATTTCCGCTGAGTAACCAATTTTTTCCACAAAATTTCTTTAAATTAAAAGGTTTTTGCTATAAAAGATTAAATTTAGTTATTTCAGTTTTTATTTTAGTTATTTACACTCGAAAAAAATCACCAGGTATGCCTTATATTTCACAAAAGATTAATGGTTACTTAAAATTAGACTGGCCCCTCTATCTATCTTTCTCATTTCCGAGCGACCTCTGTTGCTCCACAAGTCTAGTGCATGCGGCCAGGGCTCGTACTTTCTCTCTAATAACTTTCAACCGCTCACTTCGGAGCCCTACAACTTAATATCTGAACGACGACCTGATGCTGCCTTGACAGGAACAATAAATTGAAATCAAGATGAAGTACAAGCTATAGGTACTTCGTTTTTTAGGGTTCCCTTATAGGATCACTTAATTGTCACTTAATGGTGTATCTAATCTGCATTGGGTCCACGTGGGCGAGCCAAGCCCTCTCATTTTGAGAGGTTGCCCTGCAGTAGGGCATGTTGTCTGGGTTGGCAAGAAACTAGCAACATCTTCGAAGTTTCCAGAGATTTTTGAGAAATGGTTTGGCTGGCAACACTGTTCACAGTCGAGTGCGCTTGCACTCGCCGCCATTGTTCCCGACGCTGAGCGGGCGTTCGGCGCTAAAAGCGACGCCACTTATGTGTGGATTGTGATACATCGACAATGAACAGGTCAAACCCTCCTTAGATTTCAGCCAAAAACTTTAAAAACTCGGTCAATTGCGAGTCGGACTCATACAAGATAAGAAGTAGAATCTTTATTTATTTATTTATTAATTTTTATGTCATGTTTACATATTATAACATATTATATATTGATTTTTAGACGACCAGATGGCCTAGTGGTTAGAGAACCTGACTACGAAGCTTGAGGTTCCGGGTTCGATTCCCGTGTCGGGGCAGATATTTGTATGAAAAATACGAATGTTTGTTCTCGGGTCTTGGGTGTTTAATATGTATTTAAGTATGTATCTATCTATATAAGTATGTTTATCCGTTGCTTAGTACCCATAACACAAGCTTTGCTAAGCTTACTTTGGGACTAGGTCAATTGGTGTGAATTGTCCCATGATATTTATTTATTTTTTATTTTTTTATTTATAAGATGTTACATTTAAATTTCAAGTCAATCCATTACACCCTGACATCAATAAAAAAAACCGGCCAAGTGCGAGTCGTACTCGCGCACCGAGGGTTCCGTACAAATTTATATGTATCTATGAACATCCAGTCTTAGCAGATCCCTGCTCCTAAGCAAAATGTGCGCAGTGTGAGATCGTTGTAGATTGGTTACTGATATAGACAGACAGACAAAAAAATTTATGCTTTTCGCAATTTTTCCCTTATCTGTGCTATAAGACCTTGCTTTGTACCAAATTTCAAGATTCTGAGTTCATGGGAAGTACCCTGTAGGTTTTGATTCCCTTGCGAGTTTCGAAAATATGCGGAAATTTGCGGCATAAACGGCTGGCTGGCTGGTTGGCTTAGAAGTTTGATTTTTTCATAGCTCCAAGGGACAGTAGACTTGAGTATTTGATATAAATTTCAGCTTGATACCTCCACGCGTTCCTGAGAAAAAGGGTCTTGACAGACAGACGGACGGACAACAAAGTGATCCTATAAGGGTTCCGTTTTTTCCTTTTGAGGTACGGAACCCTAAAAATTACAAAGATCGAGCTAAAATCTCTAAAACAAAACACGTTTCTTGCATGACGACACCCTTTAATCTTTTTCACTTTATTTTATCATCAGTATTTGTTGTAAGCGGCCGGTTGGTGATAAATTTACCAGAAGCGTTATTTCCTGGTAGTAAAATGTACATTCCCATTTTTTCCCAGATGCTTCTTTTCCCACTATGGTATTTTACTGAAGTTTATTTACACAATCGCGCTTTTTCCTTAATTTAATCGACACGACATAAGTAGGAGCTCCGCTTAATGAATCTGTGTCGGTTCAGAATGGGAAAAAACGCTACGTGGAAATTAGCTTCAGTAAAAAACCATAATGCGAGAAAAAACTTTTGGAAAAAAATGCGATTGAGAATTTTGCTATAGGAAATAACGATTCTGGTAAATTGATAACCAGCCCGGATGGACGGACGGACAGCGGAGACTCAGTAACAGGGCACCCTTTGGGTACGCAACCCTAAAAACTTGTATAATGCGATCCCTAAAGATCTTATCTTATCTATTGAACAAAATACAGAAGTA
This sequence comes from Archips crataeganus, assembly GCA_947859365.1. Classification (NCBI taxonomy): domain Eukaryota; kingdom Metazoa; phylum Arthropoda; class Insecta; order Lepidoptera; family Tortricidae; genus Archips; species Archips crataeganus. Next base: position 1,489,365 of record OX402072.1, read on the forward strand.
CTTAGTAATAATCTAAAGTATGTACAATTTATAAATAAAGGAAAATAAAACTGAACCTAAAACTAAAAATTTATAAATAAAAAATATCTTCTAGGATGTCACTCGACGGCATAGTTCCCAGAAGGCAGGCAGCGTTACCGCGTTGAATAGCTAGGCTTAATCGTTGGCGGAAATAGCCACCTGCCTTCTGGTCACCAGTCGTTTCTACCAGGCGCGAAGAAATCTCTTTTGCGAGTTCCTTCGCGCCTGGACCCCATGCGCCTAGAGTTTCTACTCCAAACGGTGCAAATAAGTACGACTGTCCTATACAGGCATATTTGCGCCGTTTGAGGTGTTCAGCCGCAGTGGCCGCCGCACCTGCTCGGATTGAAGTGGCAGCAACGTGAGAAGGTGCCACCGTATCGACGCAGGTCGCATCCCAAACGAGACTCCTGCCCTGCCTCCAAGGAATATCTTATCTTATCTTATCTTATCTTATCCTTGATCCCTAGAAGACAACAAGAACAATTACAAACTTAAAAGCTCTAGCTGTGACCCTCGAATGCCAGTAATGTCCGGTAAACACCGGTTATTACCGATTCCCGGTGAAAACGTCTTTCCCGCGTCTGCGTGGAAAGTTGTATGACATACGATACCAGACCGGCAGATCGGAGCACGCGCACTTTTACTGTCCCAATCAATTAACTCGGGAAATTGTCATAGAATCTGTTACCTGGCCTCTATTTCACCACGGTGACAGGTGCGACAATTGTCAAGAATAATTTTAACCACCGGTCGCAAAAAGAGGGCTGTTTTAAACTAGTGGCCATAATTCGAGAGACAACTTTGACAATTCATTTTGCTCAAATGTTGCCACAGACAGGGTAACTGGTGCTGTTCGTGTCGATATTTAAAAAAAACATTACGGCTTTGGATACCTGTGGTATTTACTCATTACTTACGGTGATAGATATGATTAAATTAATTTAACATTTTACTATTCAATGTAAGATATCATTAAGGGAGGTAATAAAAAAATCCGTCTTATAGTAAATCATATAGTCCAGTCGACACTGATTATCGATGTCGGCCACATCACTATTTAATTTCGTCTAACCCTGGTAACCCTTTAATTGTCAAGCTTGTCTCTCGAATTATGGCCACTAGTATAAGTTTAACGAGTGTGGTGTATGTCTGTCTGGGTTGTCTAACTTTTCTCCGAAAATATATTCCGGAATTATTCATTTCCCAACTGTATCACATGGACGAACGATTTTTTAAAACTGTAAGTGCTCTACAAAATTATTCCTAATAGCTTTTGCCCGCGACTCCGTCCGCGTGGAATTAGTAATTTGGGCAGCTTATTTTTTATCCAATTTGCTTTTTCATCAATTATGACTCTCCTTAGATCCTTCCGGAAGAAGTGAAACTTCATAATAAACCAACCCGCTCCCAATACGCCCCAACCCGCTCTCAACCCGCTCTCAACTCGCCCCCCACCCGCCCCCAACCCGCTCTCAACCCGGCCCCAACCCACCCCCAACCCGCTCCTAACCCGCCCCCAACTCGCTCTCAACCCGCCCCCAACCCGCTCCCAACTCGCCCCAACCCGCTCCCAACCCGCTCCTAACCCGCCCCAACCCGCCCCCAACCAGCTCCCTACTCGCCCCCCCACCCGCTCCCAACCCGCCCCCAACCCACTCCCAACCCGCTCTCAACCCACCCCCAACCCGCTCCTAACCCGCCCCCAACCCGCCCCCAACCCGCTCTCAAGCCGCCCCCAACCCGCTCTCAACCCGCCCCCCCAACCGCTCCCAACTCGCCCTATCTAACTGGGCTATCTAACACTGAAAGAATTTTCCAAATCGGAGCAGTAGTTCCCGAGATATAGACGTTTTACTTCCAAAACCCCCGATTTGGAAACATTCTTCCGCTCCGCTCCGCTCCTATTGGTGTTAGCGTGATGATATATAGCCTATAGCCTTCCTCGATAAATGTGCTATCTAACACTGAAAGAATTATTCAAATCGGAGCAGTAGTTCCTGAGATTAGCGCGTTCAAACAAAAAACCTGTTCGATAAATTCTTAAAATAGACGTATCTTTCTTATTTGTGAACCGATTCAAATGAAACAAACACTAAATGTTAATCCAAGAAAATACCAACATATCAGTGAAAACCGCATCCTTCTAGGTTAAGCCGTTTCTGAGATTAGCGCGCACAAACGCACAGACAAACAGACAAACAGACAATAGGTAATTCATAAATCATTGTTTTGGGTTCTATTGTGCTAATAAATAGCCCTAGTGACAGTTTTTCTCAAATATCTTCAATGTACAGACACCGACTTGTTACAGATTTATTATATGTATAGATTAATATACCTACCCCACCCTAGCACACATACATATATATATATATATATATATATATATATATATATATATACTACCCTAGTTTACCGTTTGAGAGAAAAAAATATTAGTCTATTTATGAAACAGTTGGAAAATAATTTGAGAAAAACATTTTCGGGGAAATGAACGATGTTTGATTTAGTCACATCTTCGATCAACAATACTACTAGATATCGGGTCAGCACAAAAAATGCGGCCCGGTAAATAAGAGCGCACTCCCAACGACGTGGGCTCTTATTTGATTTTAGTTCGGTCCGAACACAGCCAACATAAAACACGTTTCGCGATGATGGTGTATTGTTGATCGAAGAGTCGCATCGCTGTCGCGTCGCCATCGCGTTACCAGTGCGGCCCCGGCCTTAGTACGGAGTATAAGTACGCCCATTGGCTAGAATCGGCTGATCAACGTTGGGACCTCGCGAGCCTACCAGCTAGCGAAAGTGCATTGTTTTCACCTAGAAATGGAATCCAGCCGCCAGACGAGAATGCCGACATTACGGATGCGATCTAGATAATTTAGCTTGCTTGTCACTGAGATAGGCTGACGAATGAAGCAATTGCCTTAGGCGCAAGCTACACAGAAAAGACGTGGGACGGGGGCGCGTCGCGGTCCGCGTCGTTTGTCCGCAGGCCGCGTCTCCGCCCCGCCTCTTCTGTCTGCTTTGGATCGCGACGCTTCTATACATTTAGTATGAAAAGTGATTCAAGGGGCTGTGCGACTGCGACGCGCCCCCGCCCCACGTCTCTTCTGTGTCGCTTGCGCCTTACTCGCCAAAAGATGAAGTTTTCCAGGCGGTTTTTACGATTCGGACTATTTTTACCCCGACAAACTGCAGGCAAATGCTGTGGCAACGGTAACTGAATAAAAATAAACTCACATCTATTCTTGCATCGATCGAAACAGTTAACTTCCATCTACGGCAGCGGAAGCACCGCCATCTTAGCAACCGGAAATACCTCGGCCGTTCGCGGAAAATCGCTCCATATCGGATTTCATTTGACATAAGGTATTTATGACAACAAACTAACTTTTGCAACCAGTGGACGCGTTGTCGTCGTGCCGTCGCTGTCAAATAGTACGCAGCTACGTTAGTTCTGGATTTGGCCACCGGTAATTTATAACTTTGTAATTGGAAGGTGCTTTATATGGCGCTCTTTGATTGAATGTATCGTAAAGTTTACGTGCAAATTATAAAGAAGCTATGTTACAATTTTGTGATACTGTTAAATGAAACCTAAACCTCGACAAATAAAGTTTATAATTGAAGATATGTTAATGCCTCTATTGGGTATTTTAATAGGCACACTATGGTGTTGCGAAGGACCGGAAAATTTATAGCAAATTGGTGCGAAATGGGACATTAAAAATATCCACACGTTCGTTTTACAGTTTTTTGATAACGATTTATAGTTTGTTGGTAACGACAAGTAATAAAACGGTTGAATATTTATTGATTTCAACAATACAAACAACAATCAGACAGACAGATAGATAGACTTGCATTAGAGTAAACCGTGGTAGTGATAGTGATTTGACCTATGGCCTCTCAAGCAAAGCAGAGGGTCCTAGGTTCGAGTCCGCGCTCGCACCTCGGAGTTTTTCGGAGTTTACGTGCGATATTACATTTGAAATTACAAGCTTTACGGCGAAGGAAAAGATCGTGAAGAAACCTGCACACACGTACGAAGAAAATCAATGGTGTGTGTGAAGTTCCAATCCGCACGCGTTCAATGGCCCAACCCCATTAATTCTGAGACGAGGCCTATGCCCTGCAGTGGGGTGTATAGACTGGGATGATGATGATGATGATGGCTTGATGAGCCGATGAATTCAATTGGTCTGATTCTACACGTTTTACCTTCGCTCCACTATGGCATTTGTGTCTCAAGAGAATGCACTGTGCAATAGTTACAAATTGGACCACCATTTCTAAAGCTTGTGGCGCTGTATTCAACCATGACCTGTGCCACAGTTTACCCAAGTCAATGGATTTGGATGGATCCTCCAAGCCATATTAAAATAGGTTCTAAAACAATAGATTTAAAGTCTATGGAACTCGCCTCGTCGTACAGAGGTCGTCTTATATCTTATCTATGCACATACATAGCAAACCTGTTTCACGACAATGTTGAAATGTTTAAATTAGTCAACCTTATTTAAATAGGGTCTTGGTTCAAGTTCCTTTGCAGTACAAAAGCCAGGGTCGTAAAATATTTGTACTACTAGTTCCGAACTGTTTGAATTTGAAATGACATTCCACGCATTGCAAAGGTACAGTACAATGCATGAAGCGTTCGCAGATCGGCCGTTTTATTGTTTTTTTTCTTTATGTTGGCATGGCACAATGCAATTTGAAGTAATTTGCTCAATATGTGATATATGTGATATATGTACCTAAACATATATAATTTTGCAATTAAATTTAAAAATACACGTAAGTAAATACTTAGTTTTTTATTATTTCAATTTAAACTAAAGCGTTGATTTTACGTACCGAAATGCCATAGGCAATGATTGTAACATTAAATTTCTTTCAAACACGAAACATTGCATGTCTCCGGTTTAGCTTAGAAAGTATGCTATCTGTGGCTGCGGTACGCAATTATTGGTTTAATTATGGATTTTTTTTTAGTGTTTTTTGCCTAGGAATTGAGTCATTGCTTTAATTTAAGTATACCTACCTATCAATGAAATTTGCTGCTTCGTTTGAAGTAAATATTTCCTATGGCATTATAACGCTGTCAAACTTTTATAATACGGTTATGCCCGCGGCTTCGTCTGTTGTAGAACTCTTTATCCCGTGGGAATTTCGCAAAAACCGTCCTTTGACTCATTAAGCGATCATGCACCACTACAGTAAATTATTTGTGCAATATTTAAGAGTAAAGCTCATGCTTACAAGATATCTTAGTGTGCGTAACGGTACCGACAACGACTAAGGGCGCGTTCGTGTTACGTGCGGGTATGGCACACATAGACGTACTACATAGATACGTTCACACCCTACATTGTTTAAATGTAGAGCGGCACACCTTCATGTGTGAACATATCTGTGCAAAAAAAAAGCGATAGGTTAAAGGAAAAAAGACTGCTAAAAATAAAACAGATTCATAAGTTTTTAACGACAGTGATCTATTTGTTAAGAGTGACACGGTTACAAGGGAACAAATAATGACGTCATTTCTAACTAAATAGGTACGCAACGATTGAGAGAACATCTTATTGTGCCAGACATACATACATAGACAACGACAGGATTATTTTCAATAGTGTGGATTGCATCAATCTGTATCTTGGCGAGGTGTACGCATCCTCATAATTGTAGGTTTTATTCTATATCATACCTGTCCTGTTCTCTACTTTGTTTTGTGCCATGGTGGTGCAAGTCTCCTTGCAACCCCTCCCGGGCCTATAGAGCCAGACTTAATTACATCGGTAGTACCACATCGCTAGTAGGATTGTAACAGAGGCATTTTTAGCGGATGAGGCGGTGAAGAGCTTCGCCTCCGCGGAAGCGGAGGTCGGCGGAGGCGGAGGTGAAAAAGAAGTGAAAAAAATATATTATTTTAAAGAGGAGGTGTAGTCACAGGATGAAAAGGTTCATCAGTTTTCAAATACTCTACAAGAACATATTACGAAGGTAACTAATAATATAAGTAAGTTAAATTATAAGGTAAGGTAGGTAAGATGTTAGAAAGCTAAACTATGTATACATATAACACACTAGACATAGAAAATTATGCTTAGACGTTTCACAACAGGGTTAAAGTCGAACCAAAATTCCTTGACTACGAATAGTTGAGCTAAACCTTTTTATTAGTTTGACCTACCATTACACTGATAAACAAAGTGATAAACTTTACGATGGTCACTAAAATGCTTCTGGCAATATCATTATTGCAATTTTGTGTGATTCCTTGACGTTAGCAACATTTCTACAAGAAAAAGTCGATTTTTAGATGACGAACCTTTTCATTGCGTATTCGTACATACGGTCAAGTGCTATGGGAATGGGACATATTCATGATCCATATTTTTATATTTGACTGTACTCTTTTTTGCTAGAACTAGTGATTGATTGATTACTAATAAATGTACATTGATGTACGAATGCACGCATGTCGGTTACGTATTAATGACATATATTTTTTATCTGCAAATCTTATTTTTTTTAATTGCCGCTACCAAAGAATAAAATAATAATAGTGCTACTCGCTTATCCCAAGGCTCGCTTGCCAAGACTGTTAAATCTACATTCCAATTTGGAATATGTTATAGGCTATTCAAACCACTAAATCAATAAAAAATAAAAATAAACACCTATAAACATATAGCTTTTAGTTTTATATAACGATCCGAAGAACATAACATTGAAAGCTCGTCTCGTTTATGGCGATGACCAAATTTTTTCGCGCAGTGGGCTTGATCTATGGCTCGCCGAAGGTCGTTCAGCCATTCAGCCAAGGTTGGGGAATACAGATTAAGTATGTCGAAACATGTGAAAAAAAATTGTAAACAAAAAGGTGATTATGGAATTCAATTTAGTATAATTACAATTGTAAAATTGATTGCGAACGAGGTTTCGCTAGCGAATAACTATTAAACGTTACTAGTTGTATTCTGTTGGGATCGAAAATTTAAAACTTGTTGTAGTGCCAATTCGGGAAAGATAAAAATTCTTGCAAAGAGTTCCATTTTAAAGTAAACTGAAGTGCTATTTCATGCTTTTGTGTGTTGTGTCGGTCTTTTTGCAGTTTTAGCCGAGAGTAGCGTTTTTATGTAAACGTCTTCTATAATATAAAAAAATGAATCGCTGAATGTGTTGCTAAGCATGTGTGTGAACCTAGCATATCAATTTCTAGAATCTCAAAATGTAATCGCAGTTCTAGTAGCATCCCGAATAGTTCTACAGTTCTGCATAATTATTTTTTATAGTTCAGCTCAAAAAAATAAAAAAATCGATTTTATAAAAATGAGATGCTAACTTCACATTGAACATGTCAGCATCTCAGCAGTTCTGGGTTTCTAGACCACTAATACGTAAGGAAATGCATAGTTCTACAGTTCTCGATAAATTTTATAGATAGTTCTGGCAAGTTTAAAAAAAAAAGCAAAACAAAAAATGAGATGCTAACTTCACATTGAACATGTCAGCATCTCAGCAGTTCTGGGTTTCTAGACCACTAATACGTAAGGAAATGCATAGTTCTACAGTTCTCGATAAATTATATACATAGTTCTAGTAAGTTTTCAAACAAAAATAAAAAAAAACTAACTTTGCGTCAAAAACGTCAGCGTCTCAAGAGTTCTCGATTGCTAGACCACTAATACGTAAGAATATGCATAGTTCTACAGTTCTAGATACATTTTATAGATAGTTCTGGTAAGTTTTCAAATAAAAATAAAAAAAATGCTAACATTGCGACAAAAACGTCAGCATCTCAAGAGTTCTCGATTGCTAGACCACTAATACGTAAGGAAATGCATAGTTCTACAGTTCTAGATATATTTTATAGATAGTTCTGGTAGAATTTCAAACAAAAATAAAAAAAATGTTAACATTGCGACAAAAACGTCAGCATCTCAAGAGTTCTCGATTGCTAGACCACTAATACATTTCGTACTAAATACAAACTGAAATATAGATGCACAGAAAAAAACCCAGAAAAAAGACCAATGCTGGAATGTATAGGAAAGATTCGTGTCTAATCTCTAGACCAGTGGTGGTGTAGGGGTATGGCACACGGCACGGAATGCTGAGGACCTGGGTTCGATTCCCAGCATTGGTCTTTTTTCTGGGGTTTTTTCTGTGCATCTATATTTCAGTTTGTATTTAGTACGAAATGTATGATTTCACGGGATGACCGTAAAAGTAATAAAAAAAATGAAGTTGAAAAAATAAGTACAAAAAAAAAAAGATACTTCATAGCTAACTTGTTTAAAGTTGCACAGTAGCGCCATCTCTTGTCCAGGTGAGCGGTTAGTTCCGAAGGAGTGTTAAAATCTCTCGATGAGGGTGTAACATAGATGTGCGTTTGTCACTGCATAAGGTGATGATTTAGCAGATTGAAATGTATGATGTATAGGAAAGATTCGTGTCTAATCTCTAGACCAGTGGTGGTGTAGGGGTATGGCACACGGCACGGAATGCTGAGGACCTGGGTTCGATTCCCAGCATTGGTCTTTTTTCTGGGGTTTTTTCTGTGCATCTATATTTCAGTTTGTATTTAGTACGAAATGTATGATTTCACGGGATGACCGTAAAAGTAATAAAAAAAAATGAAGTTGAAAAAATAAGTACAAAAAAAAAAGATACTTCATAGCTAACTTGTTTAAAGTTGCACAGTAGCGCCATCTCTTGTCCAGGTGAGCGGTTAGTTCCGAAGGAGTGTTAAAATCTCTCGATGAGGGTGTAACATAGATGTGCGTTTGTCACTGCATAAGGTGATGATTTAGCAGATTGAAATGTATGATGTATAGGAAAGATTCGTGTCTAATCTCTAGACCAGTGGTGGTGTAGGGGTATGGCACACGGCACGGAATGCTGAGGACCTGGGTTCGATTCCCAGCATTGGTCTTTTTTCTGGGGTTTTTTCTGTGCATCTATATTTCAGTTTGTATTTAGTACGAAATGTATGATTTCACGGGATGACCGTAAAAGTAATAAAAAAAATGAAGTTGAAAAAATAAGTACAAAAAAAAAAGATACTTCATAGCTAACTTGTTTAAAGTTGCACAGTAGCGCCATCTCTTGTCCAGGTGAGCGGTTAGTTCCGAAGGAGTGTTAAAATCTCTCGATGAGGGTGTAACATAGATGTGCGTTTGTCACTGCATAAGGTGATGATTTAGCAGATTGAAATGTATGATGTATAGGAAAGATTCGTGTCTAATCTCTAGACCAGTGGTGGTGTAGGGGTATGGCACACGGCACGGAATGCTGAGGACCTGGGTTCGATTCCCAGCATTGGTCTTTTTTCTGGGGTTTTTTCTGTGCATCTATATTTCAGTTTGTATTTAGTACGAAATGTATGATTTCACGGGATGACCGTAAAAGTAATAAAAAAAATGAAGTTGAAAAAATAAGTACAAAAAAAAAAAGATACTTCATAGCTAACTAGACCACTAATACGTAAGGAAATGCATAGTTCTACAGTTCTAGATACATTTTATAGATAGTTCTGGTAGAATTTCAAACAAAAATAAAAAAAATGCTAACTTTGCGTCAAAAACGTCAGCATCTCAAGAGTTCTCGATTGGTAGACCACTCATACGTAAGAAAATGCATAGTTCTACAGTTCTCGATAAATTTCATAGATAGTTCTGATAAGTTTTCAAACAAAAATAAAAAAAATGCTAACTTTGCGTCAAAAACGTCAGCATCTCAAGAGTTCTCGATTGGTAGACCACTCATACGTAAGAAAATGCATAGTTCTACAGTTCTCGATAAATTTCATACATAGTTCTGATAAGTTTTCAAACAAAAATAAAAAAAATGCTAACATTGCGTCAAAAACGTCAGCATCTCAAGAGTTCTCGATTGCTAGACCACTAATACGTATGAATATGCATAGTTCTACAGTTCTCGATACATTTTATAGATAGTTCTGGTAAGTTTTCAAACAAAAATAAAAAAAATGCTAACATTGCGACAAAAACGTCAGCATCTCAAGAGTTCTCGATTGCTAGACCACTAATACGTATGAATATGCATAGTTCTACAGTTCTCGATACATTTTATAGATAGTTCTGGTAAGTTTTCAAACAAAAATAAAATAAATGCTAACTTTGCGACAAAAACGTCAGCATCTCAAGAGTTCTCGATTGGTAGACCACTCATATGTAAGGAAATGCATAGTTCTACAGTTCTAGATACATTTTATAGATAGTTCTGGTAGAATTTCAAACAAAAATAAAAAAAATGCTAACTTTGCGTCAAAGACGTCAGCATCTCAAGAGTTCTCGATTGCTAGACCACTAATACGTAAGAATATGCATAGTTCTACAGTTCTAGATACATTTTATAGATAGTTCTGGTAAGTTTTCAAAGAAAATTAAAAATAATGCTAACTTTGCGACAAAAACGTCAGCATCTCAAGAGTTCTCTATTGATATACCACTAATACGTAAGAATATGCATAGTTCTACAGTTCAAGATACATTTTATAGATAGTTCTGGTAAGTTTTCAAACAAAAATAAAAAAAATGCTAACATTGCGACAAAAACGTCAGCATCTCAAGAGTTCTCGATTGCTAGACCACTAATACGTATGAATATGCATAGTTCTACAGTTCTAGATACATTTTATAGATAGTTCTGGTAAGTTTTCAAACAAAAATAAAAAAAATGCTAACTTTGCGACAAAAACGTCAGCATCTCAAGAGTTCTCGATTGCTAGACCACTAATACGTATGAATATGCATAGTTCTACAGTTCTCGATACATTTTATAGATAGTTCTGGTAAGTTTTCAAACAAAAATAAAATAAATGCTAACTTTGCGACAAAAACGTCAGCATCTCAAGAGTTCTCGATTGGTAGACCACTCATATGTAAGGAAATGCATAGTTCTACAGTTCTAGATACATTTTATAGATAGTTCTGGTAGAATTTCAAACAAAAATAAAAAAAATGCTAACTTTGCGTCAAAGACGTCAGCATCTCAAGAGTTCTCGATTGCTAGACCACTAATACGTAAGAATATGCATAGTTCTACAGTTCTAGATACATTTTATAGATAGTTCTGGTAAGTTTTCAAAGAAAATTAAAAATAATGCTAACTTTGCGACAAAAACGTCAGCATCTCAAGAGTTCTCTATTGATATACCACTAATACGTAAGAATATGCATAGTTCTACAGTTCAAGATACATTTTATAGATAGTTCTGGTAAGTTTTCAAACAAAAATAAAAAAAATGCTATTTTTGCGACAAAAACGTCAGCATCTCAAGAGTTCTCGATTGCTAGACCACTAATACGTAAGAACATGCATAGTTCTACAGGTCTAGATACATTTTATAGATAGTTCTGGTAAGTTTTCAAACAAAAATAAAAAAAATGCTATTTTTGCGACAAAAACGTCAGCATCTCAAGAGTTCTCGATTGCTAGACCACTAATACGTAAGAACATGCATAGTTCTACAGATCTAGATACATTTTATAGATAGTTCTGGTAAGTTTTCAAACAAAAATAAAAAAAATGCTAACTTTGCGTCAAAAACGTCAGCATCTCAAGAGTTCTCGATTGCTAGACCACTAATACGTATGAATATGCATAGTTCTACAGTTCTCGATACATTTTATAGATAGTTCTGGTAAGTTTTCAAACAAAAATAAAAAAAAATCTATTTTTGCGACAAAAACGTCAGCATCTCAAGAGTTCTCGATTGCTAGACCAGTAATACGTAAGAACATGCATAGTTCCACAGTTCTAGATACATTTTATAGATAGTTCTGGTAAGTTTTCAAACAAAAATAAAAAAAATGCTAACATTGCGACAAAAACGTCAGCATCTCAAGAGTTCTCGATTGCTAGACCACTAATACGTATGAATATGCATAGTTCTACAGTTCTCGATACATTTTATAGATAGTTCTGGTAAGTTTTCAAACAAAAATAAAAAAAATGCTATTTTTGCGACAAAAACGTCAGCATCTCAAGAGTTCTCGATCGCTAGACCACTAATACGTAAGAACATGCATAGTTCTACAGTTCTAGATACATTTTATAGATAGTTCTGGAAAGTTTTCAAACAAAAATAAAAAAAATGTTAACATTGCGACAAAAACGTCAGCATCTCAAGAGTTCTCGATTGCTAGACCACTAATACGTAAGGAAATGCATAGTTCTACAGTTCTAGATACATTTTATAGATAGTTCTGGTAGAATTTCAAACAAAAATAAAAAAAATGCTAACTTTGCGTCAAAAACGTCAGCATCTCAAGAGTTCTCGATTGGTAGACCACTCATACGTAAGAAAATGCATAGTTCTTCAGTTCTCGATAAATTTCATAGATAGTTCTGATAAGTTTTCAAACAAAAATAAAAAAAATGCTAACTTGGCGTCAAAAACGTCAGCATCTCAAGAGTTCTCGATTGGTAGACCACTCATACGTAAGAAAATGCATAGTTCTACAGTTCTCGATAAATTTCATACATAGTTCTGATAAGTTTTCAAACAAAAATAAAAAAATGCTAACTTTGCGTCAAAAACGTCAGCATCTCAAGAGTTCTCGATTGCTAGACCACTAATACGTATGAATATGCATAGTTCTACAGTTCTCGATACATTTTATAGATAGTTCTGGTAAGTTTTCAAACAAAAATAAAAAAAATGCTAACATTGCGACAAAAACGTCAGCATCTCAAGAGTTCTCGATTGCTAGACCACTAATACGTAAGGAAATTCATAGTTCTACAGTTCTAGATACATTTTGTAGATAGTTCTGGTAAGTTTTCAAACAAAAATAAAAAAAATGCTAACATTGCGACAAAAACGTCAGCATCTCAAGAGTTCTCGATTGCTAGACCACTAATACGTAAGGAAATGCATAGTTCTACAGTTCTAGATACATTTTATAGATAGTTCTGGTAGAATTTCAAACAAAAATAAAAAAAATGCTAACTTTGCGTCAAAAACGTCAGCATCTCAAGAGTTCTCGATTGGTAGACCACTCATACGTAAGAAAATGCATAGTTCTTCAGTTCTCGATAAATTTCATAGATAGTTCTGATAAGTTTTCAAACAAAAATAAAAAAAATGCTAACTTGGCGTCAAAAACGTCAGCATCTCAAGAGTTCTCGATTGGTAGACCACTCATACGTAAGAAAATGCATAGTTCTACAGTTCTCGATAAATTTCATACATAGTTCTGATAAGTTTTCAAACAAAAATAAAAAAATGCTAACTTTGCGTCAAAAACGTCAGCATCTCAAGAGTTCTCGATTGCTAGACCACTAATACGTATGAATATGCATAGTTCTACAGTTTTCGATACATTTTATAAATAGTTCTGGAAAGTTTTCAAACAAAAATAAAAAAAATGCTAACATTGCGACAAAAACGTCAGCATCTCAAGAGTTCTCGATTGCTAGACCACTAATACGTATGGAAATGCATAGTTCTACAGTTCTAGATATATTTTATAGATAGTTCTGGTAGACTTTCAAACAAAAATTAAAAAAATGCTAACTTTGCGTCAAAAACGTCAGCATCTCAAGAGTTCTCGATTGCTAGACCACTAATACGTAAGAATATGCATAGTTCTACAGTTCTCGATACATTTTATAGATAGTTCTGGTAAGTTTTCAAACAAAAATAAAAAAAATGCTAACATTGCGACAAAAACGTCAGCATCTCAAGAGTTCTCGATTGCTAGACCACTAATACGTATGAATATGCATAGTTCTACAGTTCTCGATACATTTTATAGATAGTTCTGGTAAGTTTTCAAACAAAAATAAAAAAATGCTAACTTTGCGTCAAAAACGTCAGCATCTCAAGAGTTCTCGATTGCTAGACCACTAATACGTATGAATATGCATAGTTCTACAGTTCTCGATACATTTTATAGATAGTTCTGGAAAGTTTTCAAACAAAAATAAAAAAAATGCTAACATTGCGACAAAAACGTCAGCATCTCAAGAGTTCTCGATTGCTAGACCACTAATACGTAAGGAAATGCATAGTTCTACAGTTCTAGATATATTTTATAGATAGTTCTGGTAAGTTTTCAAACAAAAATAAAAAAAATGCTAACATTGCGACAAAAACGTCAGCATCTCAAGAGTTCTCGATTGCTAGACCACTAATACGTAAGAATATGCATAGTTCTACAGTTCTCGATACATTTTATACATAGTTCTGGTAAGTTTTCAAACAAAAATAAAAAAAATGCTAACATTGCGACAAAAACGTCAGCATCTCAAGAGTTCTTGATTGCTAGACCACTAATACGTATGAATATGCATAGTTCTACAGTTCTCGATACATTTTATAGATAGTTCTGGTAAGTTTTCAAACAAAAATAAAAAAAATGCTAACTTTGCGTCAAAAACGTCAGCATCTCAAGAGTTCTCGATTGCTAGACCACTAATACGTATGAATATGCATAGTTCTACAGTTCTCGATACATTTTATAGATAGTTCTGGTAAGTTTTCAAACAAAAATAAAAAAAATGCTATTTTTGCGACAAAAACGTCAGCATCTCAAGAGTTCTCGATTGCTAGACCACTAATACGTAAGAACATGCATAGTTCTACAGTTCTAGATACATTTTATAGATAGTTCTGGTAAGTTTTCAAACAAAAATAAAAAAAATGCTAACATTGCGACAAAAACGTCAGCATCTCAAGAGTTCTCGATTGCTAGACCACTAATACTTATGAATATGCATAGTTCTACAGTTCTCGATAAATTTCATAGATAGTTCTGATAAGTTTTCAAACAAAAATAAAAAAATGCTAACTTTGCGTCAAAAACGTCAGCATCTCAATAGTTCTCGATTGCTGGACCACTAATTCGTAAGAATATGCATAGTTCTACAGTTCTAGATACATTTTATAGATAGTTCTGGTAAGTCTTCAAACAAAATAAAAAAAATGCTAATTTTGCGTTAAAAACGTCAGCATCTCGAGAGTTCTCGATTGCTAGACCACTAATACGTAAGAATATGCATAGTTCTACAGTTCTAGATACATTTTATAGATAGTTCTGGTAAGTCTTCAAACAAAATAAAAAGAAAAGCTTATTTTGCGTTACAAACGTCAGAAAATACATCGTCTTAAATTGTTTGATACTCCATGTTGACAGTATCTACTTACAGTACATACAGTAATATTTTTAGACCCTGTATAGCATCTCAGATGTTATGGGAGGCAACACTACAAATATGTAGTTTTGGGATAAAAATAAAACATATAGTATATTTAGCGATATTATGTGACTCTATTTAGAGTTCTACATAACATCTCAGCTGTTTTGGATGGTTAGTAAGAGAATACAAACAAAAATGCAGGTTTGCGCTGTCCGGACGCGAATCGAAGAAGCATGAAATCAACATATATTAGTAATTAATATTACATTTGAATTGTTTGAATTTTTTTAAAAGTTCTACCTATATGCCGCCTCGACTGTTTTCAATATCTAGACTACAAACTCATAATAAAATTTTCGATACACTATGTTTGCTTTACTGATAGTTTAAAAAATATTTAATTTTAATGATAGATGATGATGCTAAGACCTGTATAGATAATGTGTCAAACATGCACCCTGCAAGGGCATTGCAACATAATACCAAATCTAACTTAGCTATTCTTTACCTTCAGACAAATATATGTATTTTTTCGATACTATATGTAGCCCAGTTTTGTACAGCATCGCAACTGTTATGGGCCGCAACACTACCAACACGAATGAAAATGTAGCGTTTCACTGTACGAGTATAGGTGCAAAACAGCAACAATTTTGCCATAAAAATAAAAATTAAAAGCTGCATATAGATGCACGATAAGACATTGCTGAGTTTTATTCAGAATCTCAGCTGCTATATGCGGCAACACTACAAATACCAATGAAAATGTAGCGTTTCACTGCCTTAATAATAATAATAAAATATTATTTATTTCGATTAACTTAGATTCATAGTGTTAGTTAGTAGTAACAATAAACTTAGAAACTATGTTAGCAGGTGTTAGTAGTTTAATATTATTAATAAATAGTAGCCCTAAGCGTTCTACAGGTACTGTCATGGTTAATGAAATAATGAAAAACAGCAATAGTTTTGTCGTAATAAATATAACATACAAGATAGAGCGCAGTGGCGAAGGGTACCTACTAACAACCCGATTCCCACCGGGTTGTCTAAATTTACGAAGTTACCAAAAGCTTCTCTTCCGTTATTGCACTTTCAAGAAATTTTCACGCCCCGCCACCGATAGAGCGTTATGTAATGACTTTGTGTGTTCTGCGTAGCGTCTCAGCAGTTCTCGAAAGTTCGACCACAAACGCATGAGAAATTTCAATGTCCTTGATTTTTTGATACAATGTGTTAATAGTACTGATAGCGTACATAAAGACAATAGCTGCGAACTATGGCTCCTTAAAATGGGCAATAGACGCTTTTGCAAACATTATTTTTTATATATTTAATTTTGTACTGCCCCTGTTGTTATGAATGTACGGTTTCGTTTACCATAACTGGAAATAGCTTTCCAGAGCAAGAACTTTTTGGGAAACACATCTTTTTTTAACCTGCAGTCTTCAGGTGCCTCTTTGCGAGTCTTAAAAGTGGAGAATTCCTGCCCCGATAACTGCTTTTATGTATGTTTCATCAATCATCTAACACGACGCATCCAAACTTAGTTAAGAAATGATTTTACAATACAATTTTCTTGGCCTACGCTTTGATAATAGTTTTTATTTTGCATCGCGACCCGGTGCAGCTTGAGCCTTATAATATTTTAGTCTAGCTCTTGACGTAACTTGGTGTTCATAATACTGCGACATTCGTACTTTTTTGAGACACCACGTAAAGAAAGCTTCGGATTTTTTGGTCTTTCACTCCTTGTTTTTCTCCACTCCCTGGTTTCCGTTCTAATGTCACAAGTTTCCGAAACTTTTTCAAAACAGAACAGACAGTGCGTGGATTGAGGGAATTTTAATTGAGGCGGCAACACTACAAATACGAATGAAAATGTAGCATCTGGATGCAAAACAGCAACAGTTTTGACATAAAAATAAAACATATGGTATATTAGCTATATGATAGATATGAATATAACTCTTATGTAGAGTTGAACATAACATCTTAGCTGTTTTGGATGGCTAGTAAGAGAATACAAACAAAAATGCAGGTTTGCGCTGCCCGGACGCGAATCGAAGAAGCATGAAATCAACATACAGGGTTATTTTTAATTCACTGACATCCTCTTAACCCTGAATTCCTATCACTCAAACAAATGTTTTTTGTTTTACGACTTTTTAAAATCAAGCACTTTTTTTCCCAACACAGAGTATCGTAAAAATAAGAGGTAATCTCAAATTTACAAAACGTTATTACACCAAAGATATTAAGTTATGACAAAAGCCGTAAAACAAAAAAACATTTGTTTAAGTGGTAGGAGTTTAGGGTTAAAAGGATGCTAGTGAATTACAAATAACCCTGTAATACAACAGTAGAAACAGTTTTTTTGTTGCAAATTATCCTAATTGGATCGGCAATATGTATTTCTCAAATTTTGAAGCTAGAGGAACGATAAAATAAAATAAAATAAATACTCGTGACCACGGTTGCTGCAATGTGGCCGAAACGTCGAGGTAAATAAATAAATATTTATTGCGTGATAAGTCCCGTTTAGTTTAGTAATTATGAGTGAAAATCACGAAAGTTTAAAACAGTATAAAATAAATACAATAAGATACGACGCCTGTTATTATTGATTAACAGTAGCGATGCAAATATAAAAATTTGTGCTCCTATTAAAGAATTATCTTGTGTAATCTATACATATAAAATCCTTTGTCCTGACTGACTGACGGATCAACGCACAGCCTAAACCGCTGATCGTAGAGACCTGAAACTTGGAGGGTGTGTTCTTTGTATGACGTAGGCATCCGATAAGAAAGGATTTTTCGTAGTTCTACTCCTAAGGGGGTAAAAAAGGGGGGCAAAGTTTGTATGGGACAACGTGATTCCTTGGTCCAATCTACTTCAAATTTTGCATAAACATTCTATAACAGAATTGATGGAAGACGTGTTTCGTATTTTATTGAAATTCATCCCTTGGGGTGATTTGCTTCGAAGTTGATATCAATACTCCTTAGTGCTTTTGATTTAAATTACTTTTTATTTTGACACAATGTAAACGAAACGAAACTTCAAATTTTGCAAACCATTTGTCTACGTTTGTCAACCACTTCCTGATCTGATCTCTGATAAGAACAAATAATTATATGTATAAGTATTTGCATTTCACCAAGTTTTTGCTTTTACAAGCGCAGCGTGGGACGTCCACCAACGAGATGGACGGACGTTTTGGTGAAGGCCGCAGGTTCAGGGTGGATGCAAGTCGCTTCCAACCGTAATGATTGGGCGTCAATGAGGGAGGCCTATGTCCAGCAGTGGAGGTCTTACGGCTGAAATGATGATGATGAAGCTTTTATGAGAGTTCAACCTTTTTTGAATAAAATCGAATTGAGTATTCAATTCAAACATCATTGTTGAACTCGCATAAAAGCTGGTGCAATGCAAATACATATAAAATGCTTTATCCTGAAGTCCTAAATGACTGACTGGCGGATTAACGCACAGCCTAAACCGCTGTATGTAGAGACCTGAAACTTGGAGGATGTGTTCTTTTTATGACGTAGGCATCCGATAAGAAAGAATTTTCCGGAATTCCCACGGGATAAGGAATATACGGGATGTATATATTTCATCAATCAAGAGTGATCCTATCCCCATAACGAAGATTACTAAACTGTTCAAATTGGGCATGCAAGTAGACTACTTATTAGAAGAGGTATAAAGCTAATTTCAATCATTTTGAAAATTCCTACAGGATAAGGATAAATCAGGATTTATATACTCAAATCAACTGGATCCTATCTCCGTGACTACAATTACTACACTTTTCAAATTCAGTAAATGGTCATACATAACAGCAAAAAAAAAGTTATTGCAGGATTTTTGGAAATTTCTGTGGGATAGATAATCTCTGAAACTTCCGAGCCGATTAAAAAAAATCTTTTACCAGTAAAAAGTTACACTATCCTTTATTGACATAGGCTACTTTTTCCGGGAAAATGCAAAATTCCCAAGGGATAGAAAAAAAAAATCTACGTCGGAGCTCATTTTAAAATGTCTTTCACCAATAGAAAAGATGCTAGGATGCTATTTTCCGGATAAATGCAAAATTCCCGCGGTATAGAAAATAGTAAATTTAACTTCGGGGCTGAGTTTAAAAAAAAATACCAATAGAAAGCTACACTATCCTTTATTGGTATAGGCTAGGCTATCTATTATTTATTCGGTAAAATGCAAAATTCCCGTGGGATAGAAAGAAGCGAATATCACTTGAGGGCTGATTTGAAAATTTCTTTCACCAATAAGAAGCTACACCAACCATTATTTACATAGACTACTTTTTTCCGTGAAAAAACAAGATTCCCACGGGAATAAAATAAGTGAATTCAACTACGGGGCTGATTTAAAAACTTCTTTTACCGGTTGAAAGCTACAACTTTAAGGACATAGGCTACTTTTTCTCGGGGAAAATGCAAAATTTCCGCGGGATAAAAATAAGCGAAAATTTGCATAGAATAAGGACAAATTTGTTGAAATTCCCACGGGATAGGGAATAAACGGGATTTATAATATTCACTAACTGATACTGATGATGATGATTTTTGTTTTATACAATAAAAGAGATGAAGAAGCTTTACCACAAATTGGAATTCTACGCGGACGAAGTCGCGGGCAAAAGCTAGTCTAATATATAAAGCCAGCCAAGTGCGAGTCGGACTCGCGCATGAAGGGTTCCGTACCATTACCTAAAAAAACGGCAAAAAAATCACAATTTGTTGTAAGGGAGCCCCCCTTTAATATTTGTTTTATTTTAATTTAATTATTTATTTTTAAAGTGAATATATAACTAAATATTCTTTGAATATTTCAAGCGTCTACATGATGCCGTTATCTATGTCGAGCAAAAACGAGCAAAAAAATCACGTTTGTTGTATGGGAGCCCCCTTAAATATTTATTTTTATCTGTTTTTTCGTATTTGTTGTTATAGCGGCAACCGAAATACATCATCTGTGAAAATTTGAACTGTCTAGCTTTCACGGTTCATGAGATAAAGCCTGGTGACAGACGGACGGACAGCAACGTCTCAGTAATAGGTTCTCGTTTTTACCCTTAGGGTACGGAACCCTAAAAAACCACGTGTCACGGTGTTTGTTATCGAACTCCTCCGAAACGGCTTGACCGATTTTTAACCCCTGACACAAAAAGAGGGGTGTTAAAAGTTTGTTGACCGCTGTCTGTCTGTCTGTCTGTCTGTCTGTCTGTCTGTCTGTCTGTCTGTCTGTCTGTCTGTCTGTCTGTCTGTCTGTCTGTCTGTCTGTCTGTCTGTCTGTCTGTCTGTCTGTCTGTCTGTCTGTCTGTCTGTCTGTCTGTCTGTCTGTCTGTCTGTCTGTCTGTCTGTCTGTCTGTCTGTCTGTCTGTCTGTCTGTCTGTCTGTCTGTCTGTCTGTCTGTCTGTCTGTCTGTCTGTCTGTCTGTCTGTCTGTCTGTCTGTCTGTCTGTCTGTCTGTCTGTCTGTCTGTCTGTCTGTCTGTCTGTCTGTCTGTCTGTCTGTCTGTCTGTCTGTCTGTCTGTCTGTCTGTCTGTCTGTCTGTCTGTCTGTCTGTCTGTCTGTCTGTCTGTCTGTCTGTCTGTCTGTCTGTCTGTCTGTCTGTCTGTCTGT
This sequence comes from Archips crataeganus, assembly GCA_947859365.1. Lineage (NCBI taxonomy): Eukaryota > Metazoa > Arthropoda > Insecta > Lepidoptera > Tortricidae > Archips > Archips crataeganus. The sequence goes on from OX402072.1 coordinate 1,510,225, forward strand.
CTGTCTGTCTGTCTGTCTGTCTGTCTGTCTGTCTGTCTGTCTGTCTGTCTGTCTGTCTGTCTGTCTGTCTGTCTGTCTGTCTGTCTGTCTGTCTGTCTGTCTGTCTGTCTGTCTGTCTGTCTGTCTGTCTGTCTGTCTGTCTGTCTGTCTGTCTGTCTGTCTGTCTGTCTGTCTGTCTGTCTGTCTGTCTGTCTGTCTGTCTGTCTGTCTGTCTGTCTGTCTGTCTGTCTGTCTGTCTGTCTGTCTGTCTGTCTGTCTGTCTGTCTGTCTGTCTGTCTGTCTGTCTGTCTGTCTGTCTGTCTGTCTGTCTGTCTGTCTGTCTGTCTGTCTGTCTGTCTGTCTGTCTGTCTGTCTGTCTGTCTGTCTGTCTGTCTGTCTGTCTGTCTGTCTGTCTGTCTGTCTGTCTGTCTGTCTGTCTGTCTGTCTGTCTGTCTGTCTGTCTGTCTGTCTGTCTGTCTGTCTGTCTGTCTGTCTGTCTGTCTGTCTGTCTGTCTGTCTGTCTGTCTGTCTGTCTGTCTGTCTGTCTGTCTGTCTGTCTGTCTGTCTGTCTGTCTGTCTGTCTGTCTGTCTGTCTGTCTGTCTGTCTGTCTGTCTGTCTGTCTGTCTGTCTGTCTGTCTGTCTGTCTGTCTGTCTGTCTGTGGCATCATAACTCTAAGGCTGCGTATCCACCGGAGCTGTGTGAGGATGCTTTGCGAGGGATGTGTTTGTCATGACATGAACCAATAGAAACACTTCATTTAACAGGTCCTAAGTGAATGAAGTGTTTCTATTGGTTCGTGACAACACATCCCTCGCAACGCATCCTCGCACATCTGTGGTGGAAACGCAGCCTTAAACGGGTGAAACGATTTGGATGCGGTTTTTTTATTTGAATGCAGGTTTAGATATTTTTCATCAAAATTTGTCCAGCCGTTTCAAAGTTATCAGCTCTTTGGCATGCTGCGGAAGGGATCTTAGACTTAATTGCGTTGGGGGTTTTCAAAATTTTTAATTTATAGTTTTATTAAATTTTTTGTTCATATTCGGTAAGTCGTAGGCTATTTTTTATCTACCTCTAAATATATATAAAAAGAAACTGACTGACTGACTGACTGACTGACATATCAACGCACAGCCCAAACCACTGGGCCTAGAGATTCCAAATTTGGCATGTAGTCCTTATACGGTCTAGGGGTGCACTAAGAAAGGATTTTTCAAAATTCAATCCCTAAGGGGGTGAAACGGGCGTTCAAAGTTTGTATGGGGAAACAAGATTAGTTTGACAATTTTATTCGAAACTTCACAGAAGTACTCCTAATGATAAATGAGTAAACACGTAAAATATTAGGGGACAATCTCACACAAATCGACCTAGTCCCAAACTAAGCAAAGCTTGTACTATGGGTACTAGACGACGATAAACATACTTATATAGATAAATAAATACTTAAATTCATAGAAAACATCCACAACTCAGGAACAAATATTCGTGCTCATCACACAAATAAATGCCCTTACCGGGATTCGAACCCAGGACTTCTTGCTTCGTAGGCAGGGTCACTACCAATTAGGCTAAAGCGGTCGTTAAAACGTGTTTCAGGTTTTTTGAGAATTCAACCCCTAAAAGGGGGGAAAGGGGGTAACAAATTCTGATAATCAACATGGGTGTTGTTTCTATGGTTTATCGGGTCGCTGGTTATGAAAACAACAACGGTTTTAAAATCCGACGTGGCATACGTAAAATACCATCTCCCTGGATGGGGTGCGATGGGGTTGAAATGTCTAAATATCAATATGGGTGTCGTTTTTAAGGTTTTTTTGGACGTTAATTACGAAAATGACATCACAAGAGAGTACCTAACGACAAAATGAGTAAACTCGTGTTTCAGATTTTGTTTTTGGGATCTTAACCCCTAAAAGGGGGATATGTGGTGATAAAGTCTTAAATCAACATGGGTATTGTTTCTATGGTTTATCGGGTCGCTGATTACGAAAACATCAACGATTTTAAAATCCAACGTGTCGGACGTGAAATACCTGTTGAGGTGCGATCGGGTTGAAATGTCTAAATATCAATATGGGAGTCGTTTTTATGATTTTTTAGGACGTTAATTACCTATGAAAATGGCATCGATTTTAAAATTTAATATTGTGGACATGAAAATTCTTTAAAGTATGTGTGCCAAATTGCAATTCAATCGGTTCAGTAGTGTCGGAGCAAATGGGTTATAACAGACAGACTTACAGACAGCCAAACGTGATCCTATAAGGGTTCTATTTTTGCTTGTGAGGTATTGAACAAGACCAGCGTTATCCTAATAGATTTTTAGGGTTCCGTACCTCAAAAGGAAAAACCGAACCCTTATAGGATCACTTTGTTGTCCGTCCGTTCGTCTGTCAAGACCCTTTTTCTCAGGAACGCGAGGAGGTATCAAGCTGAAATTTATATCATATATACAAGTCTACTGTCCCTTTAACCTGTGAAAAAATCGAACTTCTAAGCCAATGCAATCAAAAGATATAGCCGTTTATGCCGCAAATTTCCGCAAATTTTCGAAACTCGCAAGGGAAAGCACGATAGCCTAAGAAAAATTGCCACCAGCGTTTTTGGGTCGAAACTATAATCAAACGATGCTTTTTGAGGAGGTTATGCCCTGCACAAAGTTTCATCACTCTGTTACCCCCTGGGGGTGAAAAACACCCGAATAACCCTAAAATAATTAATCTATCTACTTATCTATATGATGGATGCCGTCTCTTTTCATTCGGATAAAACAAACAAAGACGGCATCACAGATGGTTCATCCTGGTTTGGCATAAGTACTTCTGTAACTACCTAATAATTCTTTGTGGCATAATCTATGCAGCCATAATCAGGGTTCGAATGGATAATTATCATGATGATTATTATGGTAATAACTATAACTATAACTTTATAATAACAAAAATTTCGCTTGTGATGTAAACAGTATCTATTCGAACGTGTATTTCCGGACTTCCTTTTAGGACAACAAATAAGTTCTGTTACATCTACAGCAGCAACAAAGCCAATGGAAGTAGAATCATCATCGGTTGACGATAGTCCTTTGGCTTCTTTGGTCAATTCAATTTCATTTAATTATAATATCTAATCTTTAACCTTTAACCTTAATAACTAAGTTCTTAAACTAATGTATCAGATCTCATGTAGAGCACGTGTAGAGCCAAACTTCTAATTATACACGCCCTAACTCTACAAGCCCTAACCTCACAAACTATAGATACGTACACCTTAGTCAAAATATGTGGCTTGGCCGTTTTATTACTACAAGAACTATTACTTATACGGGTGCGTCCACAATGTTTATATGATGGACACCGCCTGATGTTGCAGCCAGAGTCGACTCCTCTTAAAGGAACTAACTCCTCAATAGTTGATAGCGCAGATACGAAACTTTACATGTACGTTCTAACTTGATGAGAGACTAAAGTATATAGCTAAAAAGTTTTAAGCAAAATAAATTAATGAAACATTTAAAAAAAAAAGCTTGCACTCCATCCATCCCCGGCCACCACAAACATGCATTTTCGTTTATATTCTTACCCTAGCCGTCGAAAACAGCTGAGATCCTATGCATAACTCTTCACAGAGACATAACATGTCACTCTAGACACTATTCCCACCAAGCAAGAGGAAGCGTTCAGCTATCGACTATTTTCTCGATCAAGAAACGAACAAAAGATAAGTTCCCGTGTCGGTAAAAAAGAGAGATATGTTTATCGATCGATGTGTGTTGATCGCTGACTGTACACACACACTGCCGGCGAGGACTCTCTTCACTAGTTGATGATAAAATGTATCGAGAACTGTAGAACTATATATATTCCTACGCGTTAGTGGTCTAAACAATCGAGAATTCTTGAGATGCTGACGTTTTGACGCAAAGTTAGCATTTTTTTATTTTTGTTTGAAAACTTACCAGAACTATCTATGAAATTTATCGAGAACTGTAGAACTATGCATTTTCTTACGTATGAGTGGTCTACCAATCGAGAACTCTTGAGATGCTGACGTTTTTGTCGCAAAGTTAGCATTTTTTTTATTTTTGTTTGAAAACTTACCAGAACTATCTATAAAATGTATCTAGAACTGTAGAACTATGAATTTCCTTACGTATTAGTGGTCTAGCAATCGAGAACTCTTGAGATGCTGACGTTTTTGTCGCAATGTTGGCATTTTTTTTATTTTTGTTTGAAAACTTACCAGAACTATCTATAAAATATATCTAGAACTGTAGAACTATGCATATTCTTACGTATTAGTGGTCTAGCAATCGAGAACTCTTGAGATGCTGACGTTTTTGTCGCAAAGTTAGCATTATTTTTAATTTTCTTTGAAAACTTACCAGAACTATCTATAAAATGTATCTAGAACTGTAGAACTATGCATATTCTTACGTATTAGTGGTCTAGCAATCGAGAACTCTCGAGATGCTGACGTTTTTAACCCAAAATTAGCATTTTTATTTTTATTTTGTTTGAAGACTTACCAGAACTATCTATAAATTGCATCGAGAACTGTAGAACTATGCATATTCATACGTATTAGTGGTCTAGCAATCGAGAACTCTTGAGATGCTGACGTTTTTGTCGCAATGTTAGCATTTTTTTATTTTTGTTTGAAAACTTACCAGTACTATCTATAAAATGTATCTAGAACTGTAGAACTATGCATATTCTTACGTATTTATGGTCTAGCAATCGAGAACTCTTGAGATGCTGACGTTTTGACGCAAAGTTAGCATTTTTTTTATTTTTGTTTGAAAACTTATCAGAACTATCTATGAAATTTATCGAGAACTGTAGAACTATGCATTTTCTTACGTAAGAGTGGTCTACCAATCGAGAACTCTTGAGATGCTGACGTTTTTGACGCAAAGTTAGCATTTTTTTTTATTTTTGTTTGAAATTCTACCAGAACTATCTATAAAATGTATCTAGAACTGTAGAACTATGCATTTCCTTACGTATTAGTGGTCTAGCAATCGAGAACTCTTGAGATGCTGACGTTTTTGTCGCAAAGTTAGCATTTTTTTTATTTTTGTTTGAAAACTTACCAGAACTATCTATAAAATGTATCGAGAACTGTAGAACTATGCATATTCATACGTATTAGTGGTCTAGCAATCAAGAACTCTTGAGATGCTGACGTTTTTGTCGCAATGTTAGCATTTTTTTTATTTTTGTTTGAAAACTTACCAGAACTATCTATAAAATATATCTAGAACTGTAGAACTATGCATATTCTTACGTATTAGTGGTCTAGCAATCGAGAACTCTTGAGATGCTGACGTTTTTGTCGCAAAGTTAGCATTATTTTTAATTTTCTTTGAAAACTTACCAGAACTATCTATAAAATGTATCTAGAACTGTAGAACTATGAATTTCCTTACGTATTAGTGGTCTAGCAATCGAGAACTCTTGAGATGCTGACGTTTTTGTCGCAATGTTGGCATTTTTTTATTTTTGTTTAAAAACTTACCAGAACTATCTATAAAATATATCTAGAACTGTAGAACTATGCATATTCTTACGTATTAGTGGTCTAGCAATCGAGAACTCTTGAGATGCTGACGTTTTTGTCGCAAAGTTAGCATTATTTTTAATTTTCTTTGAAAACTTACCAGAACTATCTATAAAATGTATCTAGAACTGTAGAACTATGCATATTCTTACGTATTAGTGGTCTAGCAATCGAGAACTCTCGAGATGCTGACGTTTTTAACCCAAAATTAGCATTTTTATTTTTATTTTGTTTGAAGACTTACCAGAACTATCTATAAAATGCATCGAGAACTGTAGAACTATGCATATTCATACGTATTAGTGGTCTAGCAATCGAGAACTCTTGAGATGCTGACGTTTTTGTCGCAATGTTAGCATTTTTTTATTTTTGTTTGAAAACTTACCAGAACTATCTATGAAATGTATCTAGAACTGTAGAACTATGCATATTCTTACGTATTTATGGTCTAGCAATCGAGAACTCTTGAGATGCTGACGTTTTTGTCGCAAAGTTAGCATTTTTTTTATTTTTGTTTGAAAACTTACCAGAACTATCTATAAAATGTATCGAGAACTGTAGAACTATGCATATTCATACGTATTAGTGGTCTAGCAATCGAGAACTCTCGAGATGCTGACGTTTTTAACCCAAAATTAGCATTTTTATTTTTATTTTGTTTGAAGACTTACCAGAACTATCTATAAAATGCATCGAGAACTGTAGAACTATGCATATTCATACGTATTAGTGGTCTAGCAATCGAGAACTCTTGAGATGCTGACGTTTTTGACGCAAAGTTAGCATTTTTTTTATTTTTGTTTGAAAACTTATCAGAACTATCTATGAAATTTATCGAGAACTGTAGAACTATGCATTTTCTTACGTAAGAGTGGTCTACCAATCGAGAACTCTTGAGATGCTGACGTTTTTGTCGCAAAGTTAGCATTTTTTTATTTTTGTTTGAAAACTTACCAGTACTATCTATAAAATGTATCTAGAACTGTAGAACTATGCATATTCTTACGTATTTATGGTCTAGCAATCGAGAACTCTTGAGATGCTGACGTTTTGACGCAAAGTTAGCATTTTTTTTATTTTTGTTTGAAAACTTATCAGAACTATCTATGAAATTTATCGAGAACTGTAGAACTATGCATTTTCTTACGTAAGAGTGGTCTACCAATCGAGAACTCTTGAGATGCTGACGTTTTTGACGCAAAGTTAGCATTTTTTTTATTTTTGTTTGAAATTCTACCAGAACTATCTATAAAATGTATCTAGAACTGTAGAACTATGCATTTCCTTACGTATTAGTGGTCTAGCAATCGAGAACTCTTGAGATGCTGACGTTTTTGTCGCAAAGTTAGCATTTTTTTTATTTTTGTTTGAAAACTTACCAGAACTATCTATAAAATATATCTAGAACTGTAGAACTATGCATATTCTTACGTATTAGTGGTCTAGCAATCGAGAACTCTTGAGATGCTGACGTTTTTGTCGCAAAGTTAGCATTATTTTTAATTTTCTTTGAAAACTTACCAGAACTATCTATAAAATGTATCTAGAACTGTATAACTATGAATTTCCTTACGTATTAGTGGTCTAGCAATCGAGAACTCTTGAGATGCTGACGTTTTTGTCGCAATGTTGGCATTTTTTTATTTTTGTTTAAAAACTTACCAGAACTATCTATAAAATATATCTAGAACTGTAGAACTATGCATATTCTTACGTATTAGTGGTCTAGCAATCGAGAACTCTTGAGATGCTGACGTTTTTGTCGCAAAGTTAGCATTATTTTTAATTTTCTTTGAAAACTTACCAGAACTATCTATAAAATGTATCTAGAACTGTAGAACTATGCATATTCTTACGTATTAGTGGTCTAGCAATCGAGAACTCTCGAGATGCTGACGTTTTTAACCCAAAATTAGCATTTTTATTTTTATTTTGTTTGAAGACTTACCAGAACTATCTATAAAATGCATCGAGAACTGTAGAACTATGCATATTCATACGTATTAGTGGTCTAGCAATCGAGAACTCTTGAGATGCTGACGTTTTTGTCGCAATGTTAGCATTTTTTTATTTTTGTTTGAAAACTTACCAGAACTATCTATAAAATGTATCTAGAACTGTAGAACTATGCATATTCTTACGTATTTATGGTCTAGCAATCGAGAACTCTTGAGATGCTGACGTTTTTGTCGCAAAGTTAGCATTTTTTTTATTTTTGTTTGAAAACTTACCAGAACTATCTATAAAATGTATCGAGAACTGTAGAACTATGCATATTCATACGTATGAGTGGTCTACCAATCGAGAACTCTTGAGATGCTGACGTTTTTGTCGCAAAGTTAGCATTTTTTTTATTTTTGTTTGAAAACTTACCAGAACTATCTATAAAATGTATCTAGAACTGTAGAACTATGAATTTCCTTACGTATTAGTGGTCTAGCAATCGAGAACTCTTGAGATGCTGACGTTTTTGTCGCAATGTTGGCATTTTTTTTATTTTTGTTTGAAAACTTACCAGAACTATCTATAAAATATATCTAGAACTGTAGAACTATGCATATTCTTACGTATTAGTGGTCTAGCAATCGAGAACTCTTGAGATGCTGACGTTTTTGTCGCAAAGTTAGCATTATTTTTAATTTTCTTTGAAAACTTACCAGAACTATCTATAAAATGTATCTAGAACTGTAGAACTATGCATATTCTTACGTATTAGTGGTCTAGCAATCGAGAACTCTCGAGATGCTGACGTTTTTAACCCAAAATTAGCATTTTTATTTTTATTTTGTTTGAAGACTTACCAGAACTATCTATAAAATGCATCGAGAACTGTAGAACTATGCATATTCATACGTATTAGTGGTCTAGCAATCGAGAACTCTTGAGATGCTGACGTTTTTGTCGCAATGTTAGCATTTTTTTATTTTTGTTTGAAAACTTACCAGTACTATCTATAAAATGTATCTAGAACTGTAGAACTATGCATATTCTTACGTATTTATGGTCTAGCAATCGAGAACTCTTGAGATGCTGACGTTTTGACGCAAAGTTAGCATTTTTTTTATTTTTGTTTGAAAACTTATCAGAACTATCTATGAAATTTATCGAGAACTGTAGAACTATGCATTTTCTTACGTAAGAGTGGTCTACCAATCGAGAACTCTTGAGATGCTGACGTTTTTGACGCAAAGTTAGCATTTTTTTTATTTTTGTTTGAAATTCTACCAGAACTATCTATAAAATGTATCTAGAACTGTAGAACTATGCATTTCCTTACGTATTAGTGGTCTAGCAATCGAGAACTCTTGAGATGCTGACGTTTTTGTCGCAAAGTTAGCATTTTTTTTATTTTTGTTTGAAAACTTACCAGAACTATCTATAAAATGTATCGAGAACTGTAGAACTATGCATATTCATACGTATTAGTGGTCTAGCAATCAAGAACTCTTGAGATGCTGACGTTTTTGTCGCAATGTTAGCATTTTTTTTATTTTTGTTTGAAAACTTACCAGAACTATCTATAAAATATATCTAGAACTGTAGAACTATGCATATTCTTACGTATTAGTGGTCTAGCAATCGAGAACTCTTGAGATGCTGACGTTTTTGTCGCAAAGTTAGCATTATTTTTAATTTTCTTTGAAAACTTACCAGAACTATCTATAAAATGTATCTAGAACTGTAGAACTATGAATTTCCTTACGTATTAGTGGTCTAGCAATCGAGAACTCTTGAGATGCTGACGTTTTTGTCGCAATGTTGGCATTTTTTTATTTTTGTTTAAAAACTTACCAGAACTATCTATAAAATATATCTAGAACTGTAGAACTATGCATATTCTTACGTATTAGTGGTCTAGCAATCGAGAACTCTTGAGATGCTGACGTTTTTGTCGCAAAGTTAGCATTATTTTTAATTTTCTTTGAAAACTTACCAGAACTATCTATAAAATGTATCTAGAACTGTAGAACTATGCATATTCTTACGTATTAGTGGTCTAGCAATCGAGAACTCTCGAGATGCTGACGTTTTTAACCCAAAATTAGCATTTTTATTTTTATTTTGTTTGAAGACTTACCAGAACTATCTATAAAATGCATCGAGAACTGTAGAACTATGCATATTCATACGTATTAGTGGTCTAGCAATCGAGAACTCTCGAGATGCTGACGTTTTTAACCCAAAATTAGCATTTTTATTTTTATTTTGTTTGAAGACTTACCAGAACTATCTATAAAATGCATCGAGAACTGTAGAACTATGCATATTCATACGTATTAGTGGTCTAGCAATCGAGAACTCTTGAGATGCTGACGTTTTTGTCGCAATGTTAGCATTTTTTTATTTTTGTTTGAAAACTTACCAGAACTATCTATAAAATTTATCGAGAACTGTAGAACTATGCATTTTCTTACGTAAGAGTGGTCTACCAATCGAGAACTCTTGAGATGCTGACGTTTTTGACGCAAAGTTAGCATTTTTTTTATTTTTGTTTGAAATTCTACCAGAACTATCTATAAAATGTATCTAGAACTGTAGAACTATGCATTTCCTTACGTATTAGTGGTCTAGCAATCGAGAACTCTTGAGATGCTGACGTTTTTGTCGCAAAGTTAGCATTTTTTTTATTTTTGTTTGAAAACTTACCAGAACTATCTATAAAATGTATCTAGAACTGTAGAACTATGAATTTCCTTACGTATTAGTGGTCTAGCAATCGAGAACTCTCGAGATGCTGACGTTTTTAACCCAAAATTAGCATTTTTATTTTTATTTTGTTTGAAGACTTACCAGAACTATCTATAAAATGTATCTAGAACTGTAGAACTATGCATATTCTTACGTATTAGTGGTATAGCAATAGAGAACTCTTGAGATGCTGACGTTTTTGTCGCAAAGTTAGCATTATTTTTAATTTTCTTTGAAAACTTACCAGAACTATCTATAAAATGTATCTAGAACTGTAGAACTATGCATATTCTTACGTATTAGTGGTCTAGCAATCGAGAACTCTTGAGATGCTGACGTCTTTGACGCAAAGTTAGCATTTTTTTTATTTTTGTTTGAAATTCTACCAGAACTATCTATAAAATGTATCTAGAACTGTAGAACTATGCATTTCCTTACATATGAGTGGTCTACCAATCGAGAACTCTTGAGATGCTGACGTTTTTGTCGCAAAGTTAGCATTTTTTTTATTTTTGTTTGAAAACTTACCAGAACTATCTATAAAATGTATCGAGAACTGTAGAACTATGCATTTCCTTACGTATTAGTGGTCTAGCAATCGAGAACTCTTGAGATGCTGACGTTTTTGTCGCAATGTTAACATTTTTTTTATTTTTGTTTGAAATTCTACCAGAACTATCTATAAAATATATCTAGAACTGTAGAACTATGCATTTCCTTACGTATTAGTGGTCTAGCAATCGAGAACTCTTGAGATGCTGACGTTTTTGTCGCAATGTTAGCATTTTTTTTATTTTTATTTGAAAACTTACCAGAACTATCTATAAAATGTATCTAGAACTGTAGAACTATGCATATTCTTACGTATTAGTGGTCTAGCAATCGAGAACTCTTGAGACGCTGACGTTTTTGACGCAAAGTTAGTATTTTTTTATTTTTGTTTGAAAACTTACTAGAACTATGTGTATAATTTATCGAGAACTGTAGAACTATGCATTTCCTTACGTATTAGTGGTCTAGAAACCCAGAACTGCTGAGATGCTGACATGTTCAATGTGAAGTTAGCATCTCATTTTTTGTTTTGCTTTTTTTTTTTTTAAACTTGCCAGAACTATCTATAAAATTTATCGAGAACTGTAGAACTATGCATTTCCTTACGTATTAGTGGTCTAGAAACCCAGAACTGCTGAGATGCTGACATGTTCAATGTGAAGTTAGCATCTCATTTTTATAAAATAGATTTTTTTATTTTTTTGAGCTGAACTATAAAAAATAATTATGCAGAACTGTAGAACTATTCGGGATGCTACTAGAACTGCGATTACATTTTGAGATTCTAGAAATTGATATGCTAGGTTCACACACATTTGCTAAGCGCATTTATAACTTCCGATCGACTGCACCAAATTGGATAAATATTTTTTTGTTGCGTTTGTTATTGTCAGGAGAAGGTTTTTATGAAAGAAATTTAAAAAAATACAACGGGGGCCAAGCCGCGGGCGTCAGCTAGTTTTCAGATAAAATTATGTTTCTTCCTGAAGATTATACAATTAATCCAGTCGATATTTAGCATCTGTGGCCGCAGCCTGACAGACGTCAATCTGTCAACTTTACTTAATCACTTAAAAGCTATTTTCACAGTATTTTAAATAGATTAAAGCTGATCATAGTCACTATAAATCACCTCACTTCCCGTGAATGCCTTATTTATCTTGCCGCATTAGTATTTCTCGATTTGGCGCCATTTGCCTTACTTGGCATCTGGCGCATTCCCGCGCGTTAGGTTGGCAGCTAGGAAGTGCCACAGATAGCGGTAATAAACTCCTTGTCGGAAGTCAATCAAAGACATGAAAAAAAATTTTAAATAAAAAATAGAACCGCCTTCAAAAACACCCAAAAAAATATTAATTAAAAATTTAACCGACTATAATGAGCATTATAATATCTTTCTGTTTGAAGTCGGGCCTCAGCACGAGCTAGCAGGAGTGGTAGAAGCCCAACAGATAGTAGGTATAATAGGGATAATAGGTAGGTAAGTTAAATTACTACTATAAAGTTTGAGGTCCCAGGTTCGGCTCCCGCGTCGGGGCAGATATTTGTATGAAAAACACGAATGTTTCATCTCGGGTCTTGGGTGTTTAATATGTATTTAAGTATGTATCTATCTATATAAGTATGTTTATCCGTTGCCTAGTACCCATAACACAAGCTTTGCTTACTTTGAGACTAGGTCGATTGGTGTGAATTGTCCCGGGATATTTATTTATTAATTTAATTACTAGGTCCACTCCTGCTGGCTCGAGCTGAGGCCCGACTTCAAACAGATTAGTAGAAAGATATTATAATGCTCATTATAGTCGGTTAAATTTTTAATTAATATTTTTTTGGGTGTTTTTGAAGGCGGTTCTATTTTTTATTTAAAATTTTTTATTTTTGGCTTTTTAGTTGTATTGGTAAAAAAAGATGCGTAGGCTTAGCGAGTAAACGAAGATTCGCTTCTGTTTACGCTCTGAGGATCGCAATGTACAGTCGAGTTCACCAATATCTGTACAGCCAACCTTTCATAAATATATATACATAAACCATATGTTACCGTAATAAGGTCTATGTATAGATATTTATGAAAGGTTGACTGTACAGACATTGGTGAACTCGACTGTAACTAACGGAACTTAACCAGATTAAACGGGGGTGGTTTGAAGGTATTTTTTTAATGCGGGAAGCTCTGCCCCCCGAACTCCCCGTTCCAGTAGCGAGGCTTCTATTACTACTCTGAGGGACGCAAGATAAACTGACGAATTTAACCAAGTGAAAAGGTAGATGGTTTAACAGATTTTATTATTGCGGGGGGCTATGCCCCAAGAGCCCCCCTCCCCTCCAAGAGCGGGGCTTTTATTTTCACCCTGAGGGACGCAAGACAGCTAACTAACCTAACCAGGTTAAACGGGAAGTGAATAGAAGGTATTTTTTATTACGGGAGCTCCGCCCCCAAGCCCTTCTACCGGTACCGAGGTTTCTATTTCCACTCTGAGGGACGCAAGATAACTGACGAATCAAACCAGGTTAAACGGGAAGTGGTTTAAGAGTATTTTTATAGCGGGGGGCTCCGCCCCCCGAGCCCCCCTCCAGCAGCGGGGCTTCTACTTCCACTCTGAGGGACGTAAGATAACTAACGAACCTAACTAGGTTAAACAGGGGGTGGTTTGAAGGCGTTTTTTATTACGGGGGGATCCGCCCCCGAGCCCTCCCTCCAGTACCAAGGCTTCATTTTCCACTCTGAGGGACGCAAGATAACTGGTTAGGTTAAGCAGGACGCGGTTTGACAGCTTTTTTTTATTGCGGGGGGCTCCGCCCCCCGAGCCCCCCATCCCACCTGACATCACTTTGAGGAGCGCAAGGTAACTAACGAACCTAACCAGGTTAAACGGGGGATGGTTTGAAAGTATTTTTTATTGCGGGGGCTCCGCCCAACGAGTCCCTTTCCGGTAGCGATGCTTCTATTTCCACTCTGAGGGACGCAAGATAACTGACGAATCGACCAGGTTAAACGGGAGGTGGTTTAAGAGTATTTTTATTGCGGGGGGCTCCGCCCCTCGAGCCCCCCTCCAAGAGCGTGGCTTCTATTTCCACTCTGAGGGACGTAAGATAACTAATGAACCTAACCAGCTCCGCCCCTAACAGGGTTTAAAACAGGTTTGGTTTTAAACAGAGGATGGTTTGAAGGTGTTTATTATTACGGGGGCTCCGCCCCCCGAGCCCCCCTTCCAGTACCAAGGCTTCTATTTCCACTCTGAGGGACGCAAGATAACTAACGAATCTGGTTAGGTTAAACGGGAGGTGGTTTGACAGGTTTTTTATTTCGGGGAGCTCCGCCCCCCAAGCCCCCCCTCTAATATCACTTTGAGGAGCGCAAGGTAACTAACGAACCTAAACAGGTTAAACTGGGGATGGTTTGAAAGTATTTTTTTATTGCGGGGGGCTTCGCCCCCCGAGCCCCCCCCCCTTTAATATCACTTTGAGAAGCGCAAGTTAACTAACGAACCTAACCAGGTTAAACGGGGGATGGTTTGAAATTATTTTTGCTCGCCCCCCGAGCCCGGCCGCTGACTAGACTTCCATTCCCACTCTACGGGACGCAAGATAACTAACAAACCTAACAAGGTTAAGCGAGAGGTACACAAACCTACCTATACCTACAAACGTAGGTATTTTTTATTGCCCCCTTTTCTTTGTACATAGGTGCCATACCTACTTACTATAGGTGAATAACTTACACAATTATTAGGACTGCTTTGGCCAATAAATATTAGTAATAAAACGTTGTAGGTAATTCGATGTTCTTGTTATCAATATAAGGACGAACAAATATGCTTTAGGACTTTCAACAGTATGCCAAACATTCTTCGCCAGAAAATTTTAGAACAATCAACATTATGCGATACAACAGGCACTCTTTACTGACTGTACTTTTTGATCCTGGTTAACAAAGTATTCGTCAAGACGAATCAAACGAGCCCAAACTCGATGGGGTTATGTCGTTTTATTACGGAGTTCTTATGGTCACCTTCCAACTCCATCTTCATCTTAGTTACCATCTAGGATCAAAGTACTCGTCAAGACAAATCAAATGAGCTCAAACTCAATGCGGTCGTATTGTTTTATTACAGAGTTTCTATGGCCATCTTTCATCTCCATCATCAGATCAGCTCCATGTCATAATAATATTGCATTGTCATCCAATTCACACATGTCTGCCAAATTTCAGCTCAATTGGAAACCGGGAAGTCGGTCAAATTTAACTTGCTAGATTTGACCCGTTGAGGAGTTCCGTTGGCCATCTACGGTCTTCTTCATCAGGTCCAGTTTACCAAATGATACTTTCTGAATGCAAACACTTCACTTGATACTAAAAATGCTAAAATCACTATAGGTTTGCCTGTAAAATTTGAAGGTTGCCCTCGATTTCTCTAGGATCCCATGATCAGATCTTGACTTGGTGCCAATGGGACCACCTCAGGATTATACTGTTTCAAACAAAAAAACAATTTTGAAAATCGGTTCACAATTGAGGGAGTAATCGCGTAACAAACATACAAAAAAAAAAAAAAAAAAACATACAGACGAATTGATAACCTCCTCTTTTTTTGAAGTCGGTTAAAAAAAGGAGTTCTATCATGTTTACAAATTTGAATATAACGCCGTAATCTAAGGTAAGTCGCTTGTATTTACATTTAGTTACATATTTAAATAAAATAAAATAAATATTATAGGACAATCTTACACAAATCGACCTAGTCCCAAACTAACCAAAGCTTGTACTATGGGTACTAGACGACAATGAGCATACTTATATAGATAAATAAATACTTAAATACATAGAAAACATCCATAACTCAGGAACAAATATTCGTGCTCATCACACAAATAAATGCCCTTACCGGGATTCGAACCCAGGACCTCTTGCTTCGTAGGAGGGTCACTACCAACTAGGCTAAAGCGGTCGTTTGGCAAGAATGTTTTTGTTTAATGGTAATTTTATTTAAATGTAATTAATTTAACTATAATAATTTACACGTCTGCCTGCATTCAAGCCTCCTAATACACTAAACGTTAATGCTTTAACACCTGATAAACTGTATTGAAGCAAATAAACATTTCTTATTTAAGTTTTAGGGGTTTCAAAAAAAAGTTTTAGGGATGCGGGTTTGCTATCAAGCACAAATCCGCACAAAGCGTTTTCGCTCTTCCTTCATCAACCGCACAGCTAAGGAGTGGAATTCCCTGCCCGCGACTGTGTTCCCTGAACACTACAATTTGGCCGCTTTCAAGTCTAGGGTGAATGAGCATTTACTAGGCAAGCGTGCTCCATCGTAGGCCTCATCTTCGCTTTCCAAGGCGTGATTGTGGTCAAACGCAATTAAGCCTATATTGTATAAAAAAAATGTCGTTAGATGGCGATATTTATTAGAAGTCTGATTAACGCTCGATTAACGTTACACTAAAGAAGAAAATGTCAGTGGTTTGGATCGTTTTTGCAAAACTACGTCCAATGTCAAACGGATTTCTCGATACTAACAACATCTAGCGATATAAAACCTCTCCGAAAATCATCGTTTTCGAATCAAATGCTAGATTTAATGCGTAACACGAGCGAAACTGCGGATGAAAGCTAGTATTTATTATTTTATAATTCACTGAAATCTAGGTTGTGCGAAGACATTAGTTAGAAACATGTTAGCACGCGGCTTAGCCTAAGTATTCAATCTCCTATCTTATTTGCGTTTTAACTACGTGATGTCATGTTTAAATTAACAGCACTGTATCTACCTACTAGATAGATATAACCACAGGATATAACTACGTGCAGTACGCGCCACCGACCGTTGGCCATAAAATGCAGTGCTATTGTGTATTTATTTGCATGCAATGCTAAGAACAAAGATTATTCATTCAGATACAAGCATTTTTATATCATGTTTTTTTTCTCTAAATATACATCTTATAATTGTTTATATTTATTATAATACTAGCTTTTGCCCGCGACTCCGTCCGAGTGGAATTAGTAATTTGGGCAGCTATTTTTTTATCCAATTTGCTTTTTCATCAATTATGGCTGTCCTTAGATCCTTCCGGAAGAAGTGAAACTTCTTAATAAACCAACCTGCTCCCAATCCGCCCCCAAACCGCTCCTAACCCGCCCCCAACCCGCCTCCAACGCGCTCTCAACCCGCTCTCAACCCGCTCCCAACCCGCCCCCAACCCGCTCCCAACTCGCCCCCCACCCGCTCCCAACCCAACCCCAACCCACTCTCAAGCCACCCCAAACCCGCCCCCAACTCGCTCTCATTCCGCCCCCAACCCGCCCCCAACCAGCTCCCAACTCGCCCCCAACCCGCCCCAACTCGCTCTCAACCCGCCCCCAACCCGCTCCCAACTCGCCCCCCCACCCGCTCCCAATCCGCCCTATCTAACTGGGCTATCTAACACTGAAAGAATTTTTCAAATCGGAGCAGTAGTTCCCGAGATATAGAAGTTTTACTTCAAAAACCCCCGATTTTGAAACATTCTTCCGCTCCGCTCCGCTCCTATTGGTGTTAGCGTGATGTTATATAGCCTATAGCCTTCCTCGATAAATGGGCTAACTAACACTGAAAGAATTTTTCAAATCGGAGCAGTAGTTCCTGAGATTAGCGCGTTCAAACAAACAAACAAACAAACTCTTCAGCTTTATATATTAGTATAGATTATTGATATAAACGCGAAAGCTTGTATGTATGTTTGTTACTCTTTCATACCAAAACGGTTTGACGGATTCTGATGAAATTTAGCACACAGGTTGTTTATAACCTGGAATTAACATATAGGATATTTTTTATCCCGGAAAATTGCATAGTTCCCGCGCATCCCGCGGGATAGCGATAAATGAATTCTTTGCTGACAGAGCCGCGGGCAACAGCTGGTATATTTGTTAATCTTTTTTTTCCTACTATTTACGAATGGTTCAATCAATTCGAGTTTTACACCGTGAAATTTTAGTGGTTGTTTTCCCGAAACGAGGTGATTTAGTTTCGATTGTACAATCGATTTATAATTACTATTTTGACTAGAGTCAAAAATCCCATTGTGAAAAACGAAAGTCGAAAATGACCGCAAACCAATAGTAACGCTTCGTTGGTACAAGTAGCGTACGATCGTACGATAGGTTAGGTACCAACGAAGCGTTTATTGGTTTGCGGTCATTTTCGACTTTCGTTTTTCACAATTGGATTTTTGACTCTAGTCAAAATAGTAATTATAAATCGATTGTACAATCGATACTAAATCACCTCGTTTCGGGAAAACAACCACTAAAATTTCAGGGTGTATTTTCAGTGTTTTGTGTACCTACTATACTTTGCTCTTTAAACTAGAAGATCACATTTTAAATCTAATTACATTTTCTTAACTAAGAAAAATGTCGAAAACATTGATTCACAAGATCACTGGTAGCTATTTTCGCTTTAAGATTAATGGCTGATCAACCTACAACACGCCGTAAGCTAAGAAAGCTGTATAATCCAAGGTCGCTGTAGGTGTGTCATACGCATACACCGATAATTAGTGTATGTGAAAAAGAGAAATAAGCATAATGTGTCTGTTTTAGGCTGCGTGAACAAATTAACATACGTAATCAATAATCATAGAACGACCTGGCCACACACAGCAGAGACGTTGGGACGAAGGCGCGTCGCAGTACTCGCAGTCCGCGTCGGTTCGCAGGCCGCGTCTCCGCCCCGTCTCTTCTGTCTGCTTCGGATCGCGACGCTTCTATACATTTAGTATGAGAAGTGATTCAAGGAGCGCCGCGTCTAAATTATTTTGTAATAAAATAGAACTACTGGAAAATAGTTATTTGTTATACAAGGGGGGAAAGTTGTATTTTAACTGCGAGTGTTCATTTTGAAACACGAGCTATCGAAAGGATTCTATGATTGACCACGAGCGAAGCGAGTGGTTTAAAAATAGAATTCTTTCGATAGCGAGTGCTTCAACACACGAGACGTAAAATAACTTTTCACCCGTGTATAACACAAAACTTTTCACCTCACTACAGCGAGGAAAATAAGAAAAAGGGTTTGTACTATCAATTATTATTTATTTACCTCTTTGTCAATACAATAATTTTGAAGTACTTATAGAAATATTGGTAAAATCAAAAATAATGCAAAATAGCCTAAGCAAATCCAGTCTTTATGGAACTATTCCAATACCGACATATCGTCACTACTTTGAAAAAACTCGTATCTCCAATCAATGAATAAACCAAACTGAACTTTATTGCACATCGAGTAAAGTTCAATTAGCCAGATTATCGATTTTGAGATACGAGCAAACTGTATTACTGTTAAATTGTATACCGTTTTGACTTAAGTTTTTTTTTATTAATTCGGATGCGTTTTGATCGCACATCGACTTACTTGGACTGTCAGAACATTTTATCCGTTTTTACAACAAGAATGAAGGTTAATGTTGAATGCTGATATTTATGAATTAAAATAAAGTTGTAAGACTGTATTTAGTGTTTTTTACTCGATGCAATTCATTAATTGTGATGTTAAAAATTCAGCACTTTTAACGTTTTACGTTTTGTTAGCTGTCAAATATCACTTAAGCTGCCTTCAAATGTCAAAACTCTTTCTTCACTTGTGGATAAAAAGCGATTTTCTCAATAGATGTCAAACAAACAAAAAGGGCTTTCCGAGCTAGTGAGGTGAAAAAATCATTCCCACTAGTTCTAATATCTAAAGTCCTTTAAATAATGGAACTAGTGGGAATAAACATTCCCACTAGTTCTGTCAATAGAACTGTCAATGGAACTAGTGGGAATAGATCCTAACATCTGGTAACATAGTGTACGGTTATGGTACCTAGTCTGAAGATGAGCTCTGGTTGAGTTCGAAACGTGTCAGTGTAGTTTGGAGGTGGTGATGATAGTTAAGTTTGTGTGATTTGTGTGTGTTCGTACAGTGTAGAGATGGAGGAACTGCATGAACACGCATTTCTTACACAAACGTAACTATCGTAAGGTGGTGAACAAAGTAATTGCACAGATTACTTAATAGTTACTTCGTAACAGATACTGCATCCCGTACAAAATCTTGGTACTTACCGCGATTATAGCCACAGATTATACTACTCCGTCTCCTTAAGAATGTGTGCGTGCCGACACCCGACAGTGACAAGGGCTGGCAGTTTGCATGTTTTTTTTTCTACATGTTGTTTTACCATTTTCTCGGGATAATTGCTATATGCATATATCCATGCAAACTTTCTAGCACTAATATTCCCTAAGCTAAGCCACGGACGGACAAAGGGACAAACGGTCATGGCGAAACTAAAAGGGTTCCCTTTTTGCCATTTTAGCTCTGGAATCCTAACAAAAAGGATATTTTATTGTAATGCGCAGAATACATTGTCATGCTCACAGTACCCTAGCGTTATACTAGATACGAAGGTCAATTTTCGAACTTCGCATCGTGCCATCCCGCTCACGCTTATAGCTTTTTATAGAAGAGTAAGAGGGACAGCACGATACGAACTCCCAAATTGTTATATTAGCTATTAATTTTAGCATAGTCATATTAAAATTTGCCCCCTGTTTCACCATTCACTTATAAAAGTCCAGGCGGCATATTTTTTCCGTGGAACACGAATGAACGTGCGTCGGCGCGCGCTTGTGACAACCTACTGAAATTTCGATCGCAGCAGATCGTCCCCGCGGTAGGTAAATATCGCGCGTAAGTACATGGCATGCAGGAGGCCTGGTAATTGTTTCAGTTTAATATGGAACTCCGTAAAGTAACGCCTGACTCAATAAATTATTATATACAAGGTAATGTGACAATCAGCCTTAAATACTGTCATGAAACAAAGGTAAAGCACTTTATAGCCGACTATACTTTATGCGGTCAGTTGAGTTTTTAAAGATTTTCTCGTCAGCAGCGATTGTTCTGGATATCCTAATTGACTTTTTCCGTTCAATTGTACAAACAGAGTCAAACGCGTGTGGGCTGGTCGCCGGCGGCACTTGTGCAATAAAGTATGACATGATATTTCTCATTTAGCGCCCAAGGCGTCCTTTTTAGGTAGGGCTACTCCGGTTTACCCCGAATTTGTACCAGTTTAGAGCGTCCGGGGAACGTCCGGGCGGGGTTTATAGCCTTAAGGCCGGCGCCCACTGACGGCATGGCACGGCGTGGCATTTTATTACTATCAAGTTATTTTGAATCTTATTTCAATGAGTTTAGAATTCACGTTACTTTATTTCGATACCACGATGCCGCGACGTCCTGAGGGCCGATGCCACGCATAACCAATAAAGTAACATGAATTCTAAACTCATTGAAATAAGATTCAAAATAACTTGATGGTAATAAAATGCCACGCCGTGCCATGCCGTCAGTGGGCGCCGGACCTTACCGGGCTTTTGGCGCTAATCGATGCGTGAGCGCGGCTAAAATCAAAGCCGTGCGTAGTACGACAGTGACACAAGTTCCCCGTCCGATGGCCGAAGCAGAACTAACGCAACTAACTAAACGGACAGGGGGGAAGCACGACGGCTCAAGATAGGTTGATCAGATCGCGCGTGTATTTAGGTATTTTCATCGTGTTACTAACAGAAATACATATTTAAAAATGTAGCAACACTAGGCCCTAGAACTCATCTTGTTTTATTAACATTTAAAAAGTTATGACCTGCCGTGCAGTATTTACGCCGTACTAAGGATTTATTTTATTTTTTAGAGATGACTTTGGATTTTTTTTCTATCAAGCAAACTACAAGTGATCGTGTTTGGAAAAACACTGGTCACTAGAGTGAATGAATTTCAGAACTAAAGCTTTGCTAGCGATGAAATACGTTGGGCGTCCGCGGCGAATCCGCTGCGCGCGCGCGACGTACTCGCCGCACGTTCGTTCTCCTTCTAATACGTACGCAGAGCACCAGGCCCTATACTACGAAGCGCGAAATTCGAACTTCGTTTCATGCCGTTCCGCTCACGCTAATGGTATTTATTACGAGAGTGAGAGGGACCGCACGATCCGAACTTCGAACTTCGAATTTCGTAGTAACCCCCCAGTGTGATATGAGTGATATGACTCTTACTTGACCCCTCTTTCAATTATACAGTTGGTGAAAGGGTTATTTTAAATATATACTAAGTTAACGCATGTTTTATAAATCAACAGATAGATAAAAGCGAGCAAATTATTTTTAAATAAATTGCAAAACGACTGACAGACCAGGGGACCGAAGAGCTGGCAGCTTCCTCGCACGACGTATAGGTACCTAATTTTTTTATTAGTTACTGTGTATATATTTTTTTGTTTAGGTAATTGTTTTTTTATAATATTTTCAATGTAAATAGAATGTGAATTTATCAGCGTTTACAACAGATACAGACTGCGTTATTGAATAATATAAATCGTAATGTTTTTCAACCTTGAATACCCTATTAAGATATAATATATCTGACGCAGAAGGTGTGTGTCAGTTATTTAAATCATACTATTACCATCGTAGGTGGTCTGATAATGATCTAGTTATATGCAACTTATTTTGGTGGCATACGATGAGATAATCTGAGTTATAAGATATACAGTTTTAGTTGATTAGTTTGGGTCAAATCTTGGAGGCGGATTTAACTCGCTTCCAGTAGTCGAATTGACTTGAAATTTGGTATACATTTTGAAAGCTAAATGACAACGTAAGTGCAGTCAACAAAAAAGATTGTACATACTAAACACGAGATTTTTAACTAAAACTTATTTGATCTTTATATGTCAATAGCGCACAAAACAACGTGTAATATCCGTTTGGATTTTAGACTTTTATGAATGGTGTTTGCCGGAGGTAGAGCGCATTTCACTAAGAAAACTATTATTTTGACCATAAGCTCTCGATCTACCTATAGAGCCGCTCTGGAATTAAAATTAAAATGTTCAAGAAAACTTCCTGAACTCCTGTTTTTTTTATTAAGTAAAAGACGGAAAGGTTTCGAGACATACAGCCAAGCCTTTTTCATTTGGTAGCACCAAGTCTTGATTCAATGAACCCACGTCTTCTTAAACCCGACACGCGCAAACTTACGCAACTTTGGCACGCATATCTCACCATAACTTTTTAATTTCAACAAGACACATTCACTAGCACTTGCATCGGGCGCACTTGACGTTTGTCGTTAGAAATGGCGCGTAAAAATAACAAGATGGCCGACGTCCGCCGCCGCCGCTGCGCGGATTCGCACTAACTAAAGTGTACTTAATGTAGTGGGGTGTTGTTCGGAAGTTCATAGTTTAGTTTTGGTTAACGATATGAGGTTCAGATAATTAGATTGAGGCGTAATCTGGTTTGGTTCCGCTGAACGTTGAGTTCACAGGTTATTTTATAAGGTTTTCGTAATAGTACGTGAGTGTGACCTATATTTTCGTAGACCGGGACGGCCTTTAATAACATAACAGAGAAAACAATACACTATCAATCATTATCCTTACCATCTTACTAATATTATAATGGATTGTACGGATGTATGTATCATTTTTCAGCCGAAAGACGTCCACTGCTGAACATAGGCCTCCCCTAAGGCTCGCCAAACAGATTGGTCCCGTGCCATCCGCATCGAACGCGATCCCGTAACCTTAACCAGGTCGTCGCTCCATCTTGTTGGAGGCCTACCTACACTGCGTCTTCCGGTCCGTGGACGCCACTCGAGAACCTTTTTGCCCCATCGGCCATCAGTTCTACGAGCGATGTGCCCTGCCCACTGCCACTTGAGTCTGGCGATTCTTCAAGCTATGTCGGTGACTTTAGTTCTTGCGCGGATTTCATCATTTCTAATGCGATCCCGCAGAGACACTCCGAGCAGCCCTCTCCATCGCCCTCTGAGTGACTTTGAGCTTCCTTATGAGGCCCATCGTTAGCGGCCACGTCTGAGTGCCATAACTGCCATAAGTCATCATTGGCAACACACACTGGTCAAAGACTTTTGATGTGGATGAAATTTGGCACACAGATGGTTTATTATAACGTGGAATAATATGTATGATACTTTTTATTCCGAAAAATAGCGTAGTTCCCGCGGGATAGCGATAAAATAATTCTTCGCAGACGGAGACGCGGGCAACGGCTAGTATAAATTTTTATCCATGTCATTATTATCATCCACCTATATAGGTACGTCCTACTGCAAGGCACAGGCGTCTTCTCAGAATAAGAGGGCTTGGGGCCGTAGTTCCCACGCGGGATCAGTGGGGATTGCGTACTTCATACACACCATTGAATTTCTTCGCAGTGGTGCAGGTTTCCTCACGATGTTTGCTTTCGTAAAGCTCATGGCAAATTACAAAAGTAATGTCACACTAAGTTCCGAAAAACTCAGAGGTGCGTGCCCCGGCTTGAATCCACGACCCTCTGCTTGAGAGGCCATAGGTCAAACCACTAGGCTACCGCGGCTGTTTTTTTTTTCAAGAACTGATATTACTTCGCCTCTCCAGACAGGTTAAAATATGGACAACATAGTTTGAATTAGGTCAAAAATAGCTAAAGAAGTGTTTATTTCACAGCCCTCAAATGGTATGAAGTGGTTGTCAAACTGCGAAAACATGTCAAAATGTACATTTATAATATTCTACGTAATACCTCTCAATGTTCAAAGCAAGCAGTTTTAAGAGCACTACAGGTTTTACCAACTTGAAAATGCTGGTGGCAAAATCTGTAACTTAACACATTCGCTACAAAATTGTTTAACAAGTACGCTTGCAGCGCCGTAGATGCCGGCAACGGTAAGTTTGTAGGGCACAGTAAGATCACTTTAGAAATGTTCCTTCAAAATATCGCGTAGAATTTAGTACAACAGTCATCGAATTTAAACGGCTATATATTATTTTATGTAGAACACGAAGAAATTTTAAGATTAGGTTTAATAACTCTAATGAGTTAGATCAACTTGGATCAACAGTGACAATTTGGTTTTTATTTTTTTAGTATGTAAACGAATAACCCACCCTTGGGCTTACGGGTTAAAACAATGATGTTAAAAAATAACAATCCCTATTTACAAGTATCCTTTAGTGTTTATTTCAGTAATCATTTTGTTTATTATTTTATTATGGTATTTGTGTTTATTTTGATCACGGGTTACAAGTGACATCTATGGTTAAGTAGATAAACTATTGAACACATTTCATGCTTATGACCGTTTTCACTGTAAAAAAATGGTTTATAAATAAATAAATAAGTTCTTCTGAAATAAACTCACCCGATCAGAAATGGCTTCTTCAGTTTTCCCGCGCTTCAGGCCAGGAGCGCGTACCACGTTCGCCGGTGGCGCCATCACAGTGGCGGGCGGAGGAACTGCCCCGCCGCCGATCGCGCTCGCCGGGATAAAACCCGCCTCCATCATCTAAGCATCGCTACTCCACGATAGATGGCGCTTATATCAATGCACTATCAACTTTTCAACATCACCGATAAGACTTTTACACAACACTAAGTTTTTGTTTTGTACAATTATAAATTAATAATTGATAAAAAGCACATCAATTCACACTTTGGACGAATTAAACTCACTAGCCATCGCGAGGAACTGGTTTTAATTGAGCTTTGCGTAAGTAAATTAAAAATTTGAGCATTTTTTTAGCGCACTGTTTCACAAAATAATACTATTTTTAGACACGGAACATACACTGGGACGGTCGATTTTTTGTTTCAATCGCCTGCCATACCTGTGAAAGAGAGAAGTAGTCAATTAATGTAAATGAACAAATCAAGATTAAATGAAACTTGTTTTCGGCCATCAAATACGTAAGCGGAGCTATTTCTGTTAAAAGATAACACAAAACAATTAATTTGAATTTAATTTAACAGACATCAGTCTGTCTGTTGTTTTCTGGCCTATAATGAATAGATTTCAATGACATTTGGAGCCAGGCGACCCATTTTTAAAATCACATTAGGTACAAAAAATTTTCGCTCGATTTCACTAAGAACCACATCAGATCCTGACTTTTGTGTCAATTGGACCTAATTGGAAGTATACTCTGTCCAGCCAAAACAACATTTTCAAATCTGTTTTGAAATGACGGAATTCTCGACACAAAAAGAGGGTGTTAAATAAGTTTGACCGCTATGTGTGTGTGTGTGTGTGTGTGTGTGTGTGTCTGTCTGTCTGTGGCATCATAGCTCTTAAACGGGTGAACCGATTTGGATGCGTTTTTTTTATTTCAAAGCAGATTTCTTGGCGATGGTCCTTAGACATGTTTCATCAAAATTGGTTCAGCCATTTCAAAGTTATCAGCTCTTTTGTTAGCTGCGAAAGGGATCTTAGACGCATATGGGCATTTATTTTATTTTTAAACATGTGTGACCAAATTGCGTTGTGGGTTTTTAAATTTATATTTACATTTATTTGATGTCGATCAAAAATTTAATTTTATAGTCATAAAAATCAGTGCACTAATAAGACTACATTTCAAATTACATTTCCGATTAGCAGACTAAATACACTAATTGGAACTGGAATTATCTACTTCTCTACTCTTTTCTTTAGCACAATTTTGATCAATTTCAAATGGTACTTTCGATGATGATGATTATACTAAGAAATTCTATTTTCGAACTTTTTGCCGTGTCTTTCCGTCCACGCTGATCGTAATGAACAGAAGAGCGCAAGAGACAGCACGATACCAACTTGGAATTTCGTAGTAGCCCTGCCTATGCCTATTGCCCTCTATCTTTTAAAACGGGCTAAGTGCGGTTGGACTCGCCCAAGATAGGGTTCCGTGGCCGTTGCTGAAAAATCCTTGCGCATATGGTGGCATGAAAGGGACAATTCAAAATAAAAGTCCATTTTTGAAAGGAATAAAATAAATAAATAAATATCAGGGGACAATCTTACACAAATCGACCTAGTCCCAAACTAAGCAAAGCTTGTACTTACTATGGGTAAATTGGATAATTCTTTTTTTGTTGCGTTTGTTATTGTCAAGAGAAGGTTTTTATGAAAGAAATTTTAGAAAAAATAGAACGGCGGCGAAGCCGCGGGCATCAGATAGTAATTGATAAATGACAATTATTGTAATATTATGACATTAAGCTGATCTGATGTTGAAGCTGGGGGGTGGCCAATGGGCATAGGTACTCTGTAATAAAACGACACGACCGCATAGAGTTTGGGCTCGTTGGATTCGTCTTGTCTTGACGAATACTTTGGCAACCAGGGACAAAAAAGTACAGCCAGAAAAAATGCTTGTATTAAAAATAGATTTTTTAACAGAAACTTATTTTTTTACAATCGAAGTCAATAGAGTTTTCGATTCTGAGCGAGAAAAACCCAAAATGCCTTCATTTAAAAAAAGTGCGCGGGGTACTTTTTATTGCAAACGCTCATTACTAGTAAAAGGGTCCCGTTTGTCACTATTCGGCTACGGAACCCTAGAAATGCTCCAAGCATGTCAACGTGTCTAGATCTATTGTAGACCTGCTTTCTCGCGGTGGGCGGCGCTGTTTCGTCAGCTGATTGTGCGCATGCTAATGCACGCATGCGCGGGCGCACGCGCTCATTGAGACGCCAATTTTGGACACATCTGTGAATAAGTTGTAAATAATCTTAGATTCGGTGAGCAGCCGTACTGCTAATAAAATAAATAATAAGTTGTAAAACGTTCAAACCTATAAAGGGGACACACACTTTTTTCCACGTAGTGACAATTTACCTCTGTTTCCGTCTGTCCTTTTTAGGGTTCCGTACCCAAAGGGTAAAAACGGGACCCTATTACTGAGGCTTCGCTGTCCGCCCGTCTGTCCATCTGTCACCAGGCTGTATCTCATGAACCACGGTTAATAGCTAGACAGTTGAAATTTTCACAGATGATGTATTTTGGTTTTTGGTTAACGCCCAGTAGATGACACCAATCTGTCACCTCTCTTACTATGACATAAGATTGAAGGTGCCATGTATTGGGTCAGTGCCGAGCAAAGGGACGTTTACCTACGGCTTAATTAAATAATTAAAAGCTATACTTAATAAACTCGAACAAGTCACCTTGCGTACTTCCCCGTACAAATATACCATGTTACCATTAAAATCTCCGAGGCGATGTTCTACAAGGTTTAAAAACCGTCTAAATGCGAGTTCAACTCACGTACCGAGGGTTCCGTGCGAATTTGTTAACTATTTGTTAACTACAATAATGTTATATTACGCTTCTAAGCAAAATTAACATTTTAAGCGAAATGATCGACTTAGGTAAGTGGCAGTGGGCAGGGCACATCGCTCGTAGAATTGACGGCCGATGGGGCCGCAAGGATCTCGAGCAAGTGGCGTCCGCGGACCGGAATTCTGTATAAACTTCAGCTATCAATTAAGGAACCCAAAAGTTACATTTAAAAAATTATCGAACTATAAATCGAGTTACAACCGATTAATGTCCGATAATCGTTTGTGAACGAGTCGATTATTTCCGCTCGCTGGTGCGCGACGCAGCTGGAATCTGCGCACCAATTTAAAAAAAAAAGTTTTTAGTAATGTTTTAAAAGTCTAGTGGTATGACCTATATTATAGCCTCACAAACAGATTGTGGGTTCAAATCCAGGCTCGCACCTCTGACTTTTTATTTGGAATTTCATGATTGTCATTATCCCCGCGTATACACCGTGAAATTTTAGTGGTTGTTTTCCCGAAACGAGGTGATTTAGTATAGATTGTACAATCGATTTATAATTACTATTTTGACTAGAGTCAAAAATCCAATTGTGAAAAGCGAAAGTCGAAAATGACCGCAAACCAATAGTAACGCTTCGTTGGTACCTAACCTATCGTACGATCGTACGCTACTTGTACCAACGAAGCGTTACTATTGGTTTGCGGTCATTTTCGACTTTCGTTTTTCACAATTGGATTTTTGACTCTAGTCAAAATAGTAATTATAAATCGATTGTACAATCGAAACTAAATCACCTCGTTTCGGGAAAACAACCACTAAAATTTCACGGTGTATACGTCTTAAAGGGCACAGGCCTCCTCTCAGAATGAGGTCTTGGGACGTAATTCCCACGCGGGCCCAGTAGCCCGAGAAAGATACGATTATTTTGTAAATAATTCGATATAAGGCTATTTTTTTATATACGGCACCTAAATGTTATTTTAAGGACCTATCTTTTCGGAAGATAGTAAAAAACCGGCCAAGTGCGAGTCGGACTCGCGCACGAAGGCTTCCGTACCATTCCTCACCTGTAAAAACGGCAAAAAAAATCACGTTTTTGGTATGGGGGCCGCCCTTAAATATTTGTTTTATTTTAATTTAATTATCTATTTTTAATGTGAATATATAACTAAATATTCTGTGAATAATTCAAGCGTCTACCTGTTGCCGTTATCAATATCGAGCATAAAAGAGCAAAAAAATCACGTTTGTTGTATGGGAGCCCCCTTTAATATTTATTTTATTCCATTTTTTAGTATTTGTTGTTATAGCGGCAACCGAAATACATCATCTGTAAAAATCTCAACAGTCTAGCTATCACGGTTCGTGAGATACAGCCTGGTGACAGACGGACAGACGGACGGACAGCGGAGTTTCAGTAATAGAGTCCCGTTCTTACCCTTTGGGTATGGAACCCTAAAAGCGAAGTTTAGCCACAGGGTACCAGGGTGATGATTTCAAAGTTACCTAGTTCTCTGGTCCACCCTGTAGATGGCACTCCTTATAAATGCACACATCCTGTAGGACCCGTTATCTGGACCGTGACCCGAACAATGCCGTGACGCATTGGATCGGCGCCGGCAATCGATCGAGACGAATAATCGATACAGTTTTAATCGACTTCATTCTCATGGGATTTATTTTTAAAGAAATTTTAGATTTCATAAATTGCAGAAATCATGGTGACGTACTGGTTTGAGCTATTGCGAGTGCGAAATTACGTTTTGTACTATGAGCTTTTTATTAACTTGTAAGTCGAATTTGTCCCACTTCCAGCTGTCGGATTCACTTGAAATTTGGTATACTTATGTGGGTTGGATGACAATGCAAGTACAGCCAACAAAAAGTACAGTCAGCTAAACAGCTCGCTTTAAAAATGAAATTTTTAACAAAAACTTATTTTATCTGGGAAGAAATGCAATGGTGTGTGCGAAGTTCCCATTCCGTACTGGACCCAAGTGGGAATTAATTAAATAGTGGGTAAGTAAAATGGTTCCAACGGAAGACCAGTCTAGGCTGAAGAAGTTGGGACCATTTCGCAACAATTTACCTCTGTTTCTCTTTCCTTTTTAGGGTTCCGTAGTCAACTAGGGACCCTTATAGTTTCGCCATGTCTGTCCGTCTGTCTGTCCGTCCGCGGCTAAGCTCAGAGACTGTTAGTACTAGAAATCTGTAATTTGGCATGAGTACAGTCACACCGACAAAGTGATTTAATAAAAAAAACTAAAAAAAATTTTTTTAGGGTACCTCCCATAGACGTAAAGTGGGGGTGATTTTTTTTTCTCGACTAACCCTATAGTGTGGGGTATCGTTGGATAGGTATTTGAAAATAAATAAGGGTTTTTTAAAACCATTTTTTTGATTAATAGAATATTTTCGGAGATATTCACTCCGAAAGTTCAAAATAATGTGTCCCCCCCCTCTAACTTTTAAACCGCACGTCTAAAAAATATGAAAAAAATCACGTACGTTAAACTTAAGAGGGTTTATACCTATTGAGCTGTCAACGTTGCATTTTTGTTAGTTTTTCTCGATTATTCCATAAAATTTGAATGAAAATTACAAATGTTTAGTATACAAATTGTTCTAATATATAAGTTAATGTGTCTACTGCAATAATACTTCGTGATAGACTTTTATTTTCTTTAAAACCGAACAAATTATTACCTAACGGTTTTTAAAGAAAATAAAAGTCTTATCACGAATTATTATTGCAGTAGACATATTAACTTATATATTAGAACAATTTGTATACAAAACATTTGTAATTTTCATTCAAATTTTATGGAATAATAGAGAAAAACTAACAAAAATGCAACGTTGCCAGCTCAGCAGATATAAACCCTCTTAATAAAAACTTTCTAGGAAAATTATTTTCAACTAAATCAGTTGAGCAGTTTTTAAGTTTTTGTAAAAAAATATTTCTAAACTAATATTGTAATTTAACCGCCGATGCAAGCATTTTTTTTCTTAAAGTACCTATAAGATCATGCTAACAGTATCTTCTTTCAAATAAAAAAAATATATTACATCTGAAAAACAATCAACATACATACTAGTTAGATTAGTTACCCAATTCGCCGATAGATGGCGCTGTACCGCCGACGTTGGAACCAAAACGACCACATTAATAAAGTATGCAAAGATTTTTTCGTACCTGCTACGGAACCCTATTTTGGGCGTGTCCGACACGCTCTTGGCCGGTTTTTAAGGTTTAATAAAAGCATGTTACGAATAAATGTTTTTCTTACTCTCAATTTTACTTTTGCTTAGTTATGGAGTGATAAAGCGTTGGTAGCGTTTAGTTTAAACGCATTTCTCACAATCCAACGGTATTACCGTAACCTAACAGGTAAACCGCTGCAAATGGAAAAACTGCGTCAATGTATGTACTCCTTATTGCACATAACAGTATTTTATAAAAAAAAAAACGCATGAATTCAGTTGCTTGTTTTAAAGCCGAGTTTACATCTGCAAGAAAAATCCAGCAAGTGTAGTGCAACTTGCACGGTTTTCCTCGCAGGTCTAAACTGGGCTTTAGTGTTGAGTGTACCCTACACTTAATAATCTGTGGCAGCTAGGTGTATCGTAATAACGACATTACGACACAAGTGCTGTTATGGGGAATAGAGTAAGTATAGACTTTCTGAAGTCATATTATCTATGTTCTTATTTATTTGTTCACGACCATGTATAAATTAAAAATTCCCACCATCTATAAATTAATTTTTTTTAAAACCCCCATCGCAATTGACAACATTTCATATTTCTAAGACTATAATTTGATTCGTTCTCTGTATTCTGTTTGGAAGTAGAAAGACGCTGAAAGTTTTAAATTTTCACTAGGATTATTAATTAATTTATTACAATTTTTTAAAGATGTGCTTATTCTAAAAGAGCGTAACGATAGAATATATCCATTACTTTTGCCTAGTCTCTATTAAAAAAAAGTGATGACGTAAATTTGACGTTAAGGTTGTTATCAAATTTAAAATTATGACAGCTCTTTTTTCTAGTGAAAAGGGTAAAGGAAACATATCTATTCTGTGGACGTATTTGTAAGTACATATATGTTTTTAAATTCGTTGTATTTTTTTAAATATGGAGAAATAAATTATAATAAATATATTTCCGTGTTCAGGAGGCGAAACTCTTTCGATTCCTGCAGTAATTTTCAGGTGTGAAAAAAAATGAAACGTTGTTAATTATGTCACTCGTATGTTTGAACATTAAGTAAATGCCCATTACGCGTCTAAGATCCCTTCCGCAGCTAACAAAAGAGCTGATAACTTTGAAATGGCTGAACCGATTTTGATGAAACATACCTATCTAAGAACCATCGCCAAGAAACCTGCTTTCTAATAAAAAAAAACCGCATCCAAATTGGTTCACCCGTTTAAGAGCAATGATGCCACAGACAGACCGACAGACACACACACTAACATTCAAACTTATAACACCCCTCTTTTTGTGTCGGGGGTTAAAAAAAAATTAAACCGCCGAAAAAACTGAAAAGCAAAAAATAATACCTCTTTGTTTGACCTTAATCTAGGTACCAGTTTGAAGTCGGTGCCTCAGCACGAGCGAGGAGGAGTGGACCTATAATCGTCTACCTGATTAGCTTCTATCACTCCTCCTGGCTCGTGCTGAGGCACCGACTTCAAACTGGTACCTAGATTAACAAAAAAGGTTTTATTTTTTGCTTTTCAGTTTTTTCGGCGGTTTAATTTTTTTGTTAAAATGTTTTATTTTATACTTTTTTCCCATCCTTGGGGTAAATTTTTTTCCAAATTTATATAATACGAACTTCAAGGTATACCCTATCCAATAAAAAAGAATTATGAAAATCAGACTACTCTGTAAAAAGTTAGTCAATCATCCCCTGTTTTCCTACTCTTAGGGTAGGAATATTATTTCCAAATTTACATGGGACCACTCTTGGGGTATACGCTATCCAATATAAAAAGAATCATCAAAATCCGACTACTCTGTAATAAGTTATGCGTGGTCATATAGTACAATCAGTAACTGAACAATCAATCATCCCCTGTTTTCCTACCCTTAGGGTAGGAATATTATTTCCAAATTTAAATGGGACCACCCTCGGGGTATACGTTTTCCAATAAAAAAAGAATCATCAAAATCGGACTACTCTGTAAAAAGTTATGCGTGATCATACATAAAAAAAAAAAAACAAATATACACGTCGTCTTGAGAACCTCCTCCTTTTGTGCTTGTCGGTTGAAAAAGAATAAAAGTACAAGTTGTACAGAAGCAGAAATAATCCTATAAGTACATTTAGATTATTTTATTATTTAGACAAATCTAATGACACCTCACACTTCAAAATCCATTGAGCCGTTTAGACTGCAGGGCGTGCCAAAGAATGATACATACACACATAGAGATAAACTACGATAACATGGCCCGCCCCTCCAAAATGCAAGAAGTCTTCAATGTATTTGTGAAAGTGTTTATAAAGCACCACCAAAACTTTCAACGCATGTGTGCGTGCTGAGACAGCAATCAAACAAAAGCGGACTACTACATACACACTCTTTCGTAAGGATGTGACACAACACATTGAAATAGTAATTTGGATGGGCGGGCCATGTTATCGTAGTTTATCTTCTACATACATAAATACATACGCTCGAAAAACATAACCCTCTTTCGACAGTCAAAGCAACCGCCAGGCTCAAATGGGACTGGGCTGGCCACGTTTGCCGCATGCACCCAGAGGTGGACGCGGACTACCACTCAATGGGTACCCCAGGAATCCCAGGATGGATTCCGGCGCCGCGGCAGACCGAGGCGAAGATGGCAGGATGACCTAGATACGTTCTCAAGCAACTGGACAGACATAAATGCAGACATGGCGAGTTGGAAATCCAGGGGAGAGGCCTTTGCCCAGCAGTGGCACATTGATACGGGCTAACAATATTATGTATTAATCACAATCAAGTAAAAGTTACCAACTACTTTATCTTAATTTACGTAACAAATTGCAGTACAAATTTTCTAGCAATTACGATAGCTCTTTTAATGCAACAGATACGAAATATAAATACGTCACAGATGTTATCTTTTATTTCACAGATAGGGAACGATCTGGTTTCTTTTTTTATCGTTATCAGTCAAAGCCACGGTTTTTGTGGCTGTCATAAAATGTATCTGTTTCATCCGAGACTACAAATGTAAACAAACTACGCTGTAGATGAAATAATTAAGTAAATTACCTGTTGTATATAATAGTAACGTGACCGTATAAACAAAATTACCGTTCCAAATTGGAAAAACCGGCCACGTGCGAGTCGGACTCGCGCACGAAGGGTTTCGTACCATTATCTATAAAAAATTGCGGTATACGATTTATGACGTATTAAAATAAAATAAGTAATTAAAAAAACTAAAAACCCACCTGCGGTGTAAATAAAATAATAAATTAAAAAATCAAAAACTCGCCTGCAGAAATACTGAAAAGGTGGAAACAAGATAAAATGTTCAATAACAATAAAACGAATTTAAAACACGTCGATGGCAGTCTTTCAAAATTTAACGCAACGATAAAATGCAGTCAGAGGCATGCATGAAGTGACATTAAATCCCATGCATCCACTGACTGACTCCCATGCCTCCGACTGCATTTTATAGTTGCTCTAGCTTTTGCCCGCGACTCCGTCCGCGTGGAATTAGTAATTTGGGCAGCTTATTTTTTTTATCCAATTTGCTTTTTCATCAATTATGGCTCTCCTTAGTCCCTCGATTTTAAAAAAATACCCCCCCCCGCACCCTCCAACCCGCTCCCTCCCGCACTCCCCCCGCACAGCAACCCCAAACCCCCCCGCACCCCTTCGCACCCCCTGCACGCCCTC
This sequence comes from Archips crataeganus, assembly GCA_947859365.1. Lineage (NCBI taxonomy): Eukaryota > Metazoa > Arthropoda > Insecta > Lepidoptera > Tortricidae > Archips > Archips crataeganus. Next base: position 1,545,071 of record OX402072.1, read on the forward strand.
CCACACAGCACCCCCCGCACACCCGCGTTCGTCCCAGTCAAGCGTGCCGTATAGAAGTTTTACTTCAAGTTTTACTTCAAGTTTTTTTTTGTCAAATATCTTGAAAACGGTGCATCCTACGGCAAAATCAATGAAATTTTAATCCCCCCTCAACCCCCCCCCGCCCACCCCCCCGGTGTTAACACTGAAAGAATTTTTCAAATCGGAGCAGTAGTTCCTGAGATTAGCGCCTATATAGAAGTTTTACTTCAAATCCCCCGATTTTGAAACATTCTTCCGCTCCGCTCCGCTCCTTTTGGTGTTAGCGTGATGATATATAGCCTATAGCCTTCCTCGATAAATGGGCTATCTAACACTGAAAGAATTTTTAAAATCGGAGCAGTAGTTCCTGAGATTAGCGCGTTCAAACAAACAAACAAACAAACAAACAAACTCTTCACTTTTATATATTAGTATAGAAGTATAGATTAAATTTTGAAAGACTGCCATCGACGTGTTTTAAATTCGTTTTATTGTTATTGAACATTTTATCTTGTTTCCACCTTTTCAGTATTTCTGCAGGCGAGTTTTTGATTTTTTAATTTATTATTTTATTTACACCGCAGGCGGGTTTTTACTTTTTTTAATAACTTTTTTTATTTCTTGCTTTTTAGTGTAACCTCCTGAGACCCAGATAAATTATTGATTATTTGAATTAGGAATCCGTTGCTATTTAGTTAAAGTTCAAAACCAATTTTGAAAAATGTAGGTACTTAATTTTCCACATGGGTTTCATAGAGAAAATTATTTCTCAAACCACAGATATCATATAAACTAGTTTATATGATATCTGTGGCTCAAACATTTCTTAGTAAGAGGTACGTCGTTGTTTAATGCATTGATTGCCAATTTACTATTCCAAATTAAATTTAAACACATGACTTGTATATATTTTTGTAATCTATTTTAAAATCCCTTTATTTTGATACCCTACTCGATAGGTTTGTATAAAAAAATGTTTTTGAAGACTCACTATTTCGCGCCAAAAATCCGCCATTTTGATTTTTCAAGAATTTCATGTATCCAGTGTTACTCGCGTTATCAAGACGAATCCAATGACGTATCATTTATCACAATCGGTTCAGTTGTTGTGTAGTTACGAGAGGACATAGGAATGGACATACATACATACATACATACGGGTCAAACACATAACCCTTCCTTCTTCGCAGTCGGGTAAAAAGAATGCCTTAAATTGGGCACGGATGCGTGTCTTAAGCATACGAGAGGTTAATACACACTGTTATTTAGTTTTTATCATTCTCTTATTTTTTTTAGAAGTTACAGGGGGGACTCACATTTTATCACTTTGGAAGTGTCTCTCGAGCAAACTATTCAGTTTAGAAAAAAATTATGTTGGAAACCTCAATATCATTTCTGAAGACGTATATACGTGTATTTCCATAGATACGTATGGGTTTGATGAAAAAAAATTTATTTAATTTATTTAATTTATTGAATCAGGCGTTACTTTTCATTAGTTCATTGAAAAAAAATTTTTTGAGTTTCAGTTCTATTGTATATGGGCAACCCACAAAATTTATTGTTTTTTTTTTCTATTTTTGGGTGAAAATCTTAATGCGGTTCACAGAATACATCTAGGTACTTACCAAGTTTCAACAGCATAGTTCTTATAGTTTCGGAAAAAAGTGGCTGTGACATACGGACGGACGGACAGACAGACATGACGAATCCATAAATTAGAAAGAAAGAAAGAAAAAACATTTATTCGTGACAAACAATAGTATAAAGGCATAAAGGTTACAAAATAAAGAAAGAAACTAGATATCACGAAACGGACCCACCTCAGCATAATGCCGGCTCGAGAGCCAGCGCTGGTCTTCCGGTGGGACCGTGAGGCCGTCATTTGCTCGCTGCACACACGATCGGACCGTGTCTAATTGTGAACGCAACCATATGATTGTGCAACTGTACCAATACCAACACAATTAAAAAATTTAACCCTAAAAATACTGTCCAAATTCGCAAATATGGCGAAATGAGACTCTTTTGATGATCACTTAATTCTTAAGTCCGTGGACGCCACTCGAGAACCTTATTAGGTACATACTAAATTGAATATAAATAATAGTTTAAAAAAACTAAAAAACACGCTTTAAAAAATAAAAAATAAATTTTAATAAATTTCAATGCACTATTCTTATAGTGCAGTAAAAAATCTTAATAAGCAATTATTATATTGTTATATCCAGATCAAAATTTGTAAACAATTCTAAATATTGATAAAATAAATAATAATAGTTTAAAATATTTTATTGTAAAAAAAGCGTGGGGTGCATGGTGTCAATTGTCAAGGATTATCATTTTGATAACATCTTAAAAAGCACCCCACGCTTTTTTTACAATAAAATATTTTAAACTATTATTATTTATTTTATCAATATTTAGAATTGTTTACAAATTTTGATCAGGATATAACAATATAATAATTGCTTATTAAGATTTTTTACTGCACTATAAGAATAGTGCATTGAAATTTATTAAAATTTATTTTTTATTTTTTAAAGCGTGTTTTTTAGTTTTTTTAAACTATTATTTATTTTCTATTTTTTAGTTGCATTTTTTTTCTTTCTAACTTTACCCCCCTCACCTACAACCCCCAAACCCCCTAAACCCAACCCCCCAACACCCCCCACCCCATTTCCCCAAACCCCCCCCAAACCCCACACCCTTACCCCCAATCCCCTTACCCCCTCCTCATTTTACAAACCCCCGAACCACCTAAACCCAACCCCCCTAACACCGAACCCCCCAAACCCCCGGAACCCCCCCCCACCCCGCCACCTACCGCCATTCCAGTTCCATCATCAAACCCTTGTTACCATCTAGGCCTCTTACCCCCTCCCCATTTCCCACAACCCCCCAAAATCACTTACCCCCCAACACCCCCACCCTATTCCCCGTAAACCCCCCCCCCCCACCTCCTAACCACAACCGCCACACCCTAACCCCCAACCCTCTAAACCCCCGACCCCCTTACCCCATTCCCCCCCACCCCACCACCTACCCCCCTTCCAGCTCCATCATCAGACCCTTGTTACCATCTAGGACCAAAGTACTCGTCAAAACGAATCAAACGAGCCCAAACTCGATGGGGTTGTTTCGTTTTATTGTGGAGTGCCTTTGGCCATCTTCCAGCTCCATCATCAGACCATGGTTACCATCTAGGATCAAAGTGCTCGTCAAGACGAATCAAACGAGCCCAAACTCGACGGGGTTGTGTAGTTTTATTGTGGAGTGCCTTTGGCCATCTTCCAGCTCCATCATCAGACCCTGGTTACCATCTGAGATCAAAGTGCTCGTCAAGACGAATCAAACGAGCCCAAACTCGACGGGATTGTGTTGTTTTATTACATAGTTCCTATGGCCACCATCCAGCTCCATCATCAGATCAGCTCCATGTTACAATAATATTGCATTGTCATCCAATTTACACATATGTGCAAAATTTCAGCTCAATCGGAAACCGGGAAGTGGGTCAAAATCGCGCCCTAAGGAGTCGGTTACAAACATACATACAAACATACAGGTGAAGCTAATATAAAGCGTGTAAAAAAAATAAAAATATGTATTCTGACTTGGGAAACGTATAGTTATTAATTAACCCGTCACGCGTTCCAGGGACTACGTTAGTCCCTAACTTTTTTTTGCGGGAAATGTCCCAGAGTCTACTACTGAAGTCACTAGGACACGTCCCGCACAAAAAAATTTGGGACCAATTTTAGTATGGTGGACACGTGACGGGTTAAATAAGTATTAGGTACCTACCTTTAAACCTAAAAATGCTAAAAGTGGGTTCGCAACGTAAATGTAACGCTTCGTGTGCTCTGCTTACCCCCTTTGAGAATACAGGCATGATTGTATGTAGGTATTTATTAACTTAAACAGTTGGAACATTGAATCGTTTTAGAACCTCGGAGCAAGGAAAGCGGCGAAAGCTCAATAACTTACATAAGCTCTGAATATGTTCCGCGAATACCTTGGCTGGCCCAACTTATGTAACGTAGTCACGATTCAATCTTAGAACAACAGTTCTATTTATTCAGTTTATTATTAAACTGCAAACCAAATGGCTTCTTTGTATTGGTTATCGAACGCTACATTTTCTGTGAACTGTTAGGTTGTTAGGATACAAAACAATCAGATTTATTATAGTTACCTACATAGTAATAGGTAGGTACGGTCATGAAGGTAAAGTAGTGATTGATTTCGCAAAACAGGCGGTTCTTTTCACATACGAGCTTAGACGTACGAGTGGTATTTTGACATGTCATTTCAAAAATCGCCTCGATGTTCGTGATCAAGACGATCAAGTATTAGGGGTGCTGTTAAAGTACGACCTGTAATTATTGTCATCTGAATGAATGAAAATAATTGTGAATTAGCAGGTCGTGCATTATTCTGTATTAGTATCGTTAATTCTGCTATTCGTTACTAGATGGCGCGAACTGACTTTTGTTTTTTTTTATTTAATCCCTATAAGAAAAGACAAAGGGATCTAGTCCCATAAAGCTTTGTCGTTTGCGAGGCTAAAAGTGCGATTGAAGCGCAAATCTCAAATATTAAAAAAAAAACACTGCAGCGACGCTAGGCTAGGCGCTACTTAGTCAATGTCAGTAATGCACTGTTACAACGTATGAATAGCTAGCGCTTGTGACTTCATTAAATTTTTAGATCGCACTATCGAAGTTCCTACTCAAGTGCATAAATACAAGTTAAAGTCTGGAGATATTTCTCTATAGTTTAACAATATAATGTATTTCAGCCAACATTAATTCTCAAAAGGCGCAAAATTCTGTTCTGGCAGAGTCAAAAGACTTGGCTGTAGGTAGTATGATCTCTGATTCTTAATTATTCCAAACGGGACGAATACTGAAGAAAAAATTTATTCGGTTTTAAAGATCGTGATCTTCTACAACTTCGTGGAAAAGTTAGGAGAGCTGTTAAAGATAATAAACAACGCTCCTGTCTCTATAAATAAAAATACAAGGCCGTAAATACGGCATACCTACCGAGTGAGTGACAAAAAGGCTTCCAACACGATTACCGCTTATTATCACAATAATCTTTAATCCTCTTTAAATTTACCATGTTAAGTTTGCGGTTGGTGTCACGCCTACGGCATACTTGTTATGTCATTGCGACCTTCGCTCGTCGGCACGGCTAACATTGTGGGCTTGTATTGTAATCTATCTATCCTTGGAATTGACGCCTCTTTATAGTATTTGTTGTTCTTGCATCACAGTTTTTCGCAAGCTTTTGGAGTCGTGCCCTCTGCTTAGAATATAATATAGGATACTTAAAAAGTTGGACAGTTAATGTCATCTACTTACACTATTATACAACATGCGTGTTACTTGTTACAAGCTTTTATTTCAATTGCAACGTTCGTATGTATGTTTGTAATTGTGGTCTATATTAGCAACCATTTTTCAAGCATTTTCTGATAGGTATGGTATCCGTCGAGCTGAAATTTGATTTAGCATACTTCTTCGAGTTTGGTAAGACGGTAAGGCATCAATTAGAAACTTGGTACGGAACGGACGGATATGTAGGCTCAATGAAAAATTTTGGTGGAGCTTTGCTTTGCGAGTGGGACATTATGCGCACAAACCCGAATCCCCTTAACTGGCATTGGATAATTCCGCGTATCTGATAAATTTAGCCAATTTCTAATTTTTACTCATATTTAATTAAAATAAAACATGAAGTTAGAACCATCCCCTGTAAAATAAATGTAGTGCTGATACGCGGTATTTACGTGGTAGATAAGCGGTGCACTATCCCCAACTGGTTTCTAGTCTGTCTATTCCCACTAGTTCCATTATTTAAAGGACTTAAGATAATTGAACTAGTGGGAATGTTTTTTTTCCCAGTATTTCTATTTTATTTAAATTTAATTTAGTCCCACTTAAACTGTTAATGAACAATATTATGTTATTCACAGCATAAATCGCTTTTACTTTTATTAATAACACATTGTTCATGAACAGTTTTAGTGAGACTAAATTACTTTGGGGCCATCCATAAATTACGTCACACCAATTTCGATCAATTTGGACCCCTCCCCTCCCCCCTTGTCACACTTACATATTACTATGAAAATCGCTATTATTTTGTTCTAGTATCACACAGATAGCTTGACCCCCCCCCCCCCCAAATGTGTGACGTAATTTCTGGATGGCCCCTTTTTAGGGTTCCGTAGTCAACTAGGAACCCTTATAGTTTCGCCATGTCTGTCCGTCTGTCTGTCTGTCCGCGGCTAAGCTCAGAGACTGTTAGTACTAGAAAGCTGTAATTTGACATCAATATATATATCAGTTACGCCGACAAAGTGATTGAATAAAAAAAGTAAAAAAAATTTTTTTAGGGTACCTCCCATAGACGTAAAGTGGGGGTGATTTTTTTTTTCTCGGCTAACCCTATAGTGTGGGGTATCGTTGGATAGGTCTTTTAAAATCATTGCGGGGTTGCTAACATGATTTATCTATTCAGTGATCTGTTTGCGAAATATTCAACTTTAAAGTGAAAATTTTCATTAAAATCGGCCGTCTCCCCCCCTCTAAAATCTAAACTGTTGAGAGGAAAAATTTGAAAAAATTCAGAAGGGTAGTAAATATATCAAATTTACTAGAGTAAATAGTAGCCTAAGGTATAAAACATACCTAAACTTGGATGATTCCGTACACATACGAAATCCTTAGAAAAATATTACTTGATTTTTTCGTAATGGCTACGGAACCCTACCTTGGGCGTGTCCGACACGCTCTTGGCCGGTTTTTTTAATAAAATAGAACTACAGGGAAAAAATCATTCCCACTAGAGTCTAGTTCTATTATCTGAAGTCCTTTAAATAATTAAACTAGTGGCACTTAAAATTCCCACTAGTTCTACCAATGGAACTGTCAATGGAACTAGTGGGAGTGTAATGGTTCCTATGCCAAAATCAATGCAAATTAATATCTTTATTGGATTTTATACACTTTATTCACAAAAATGGTGGTTGAACGGTTCTTGGAGCAGGAAGGATGTTTGGCAGCTTCTTCAGGTCTTCTGGGAGACAGGATGGGTTTAGGGTGTCTGAGGAGGAAACGAAAATATTATAAAAACATTGAAAGAATAATGTGTCAGCATTTTACTTTGTTACACCAAAATCAACATAAAAATGCAATGTCATTATCTTTATATATATAATTCTACTGTATGTGTGTATGTCACTGAACTCCTCCTAAACGGCTGGACCGATTTGAATGATTTTTTTTGTATGCGTTTGGGTGGCACCCGGTATGGTTTTGATTCACTAATCAGCCTGGCAGATGGCACTGCAGTCAGTATCTAGGTTCATGCAGGACAATGTCTGTTGGGTCCGCTAGTTAAGTATAATACTTAAACAAAATTTGATTTTTTCATAGCTCCAAGGAGGGACAGCAGATCTGAGTATTTGATATAAATTTCAGCTTGATACCTCCACGCGTTCCTGAGAAAAAGGGTCTTGACAGACGGACGGACGGATGGACGGACGGACGGATGGGCGGACGGACAGACAGACGGACGGACAACAAAGTGATCCTATAAGGGTTCCGTTTTTTCCTTTTGAGGTATGGAACCCTAAAAATACAAGTTTTCCAGCCTTTTGAATTACTAGTCGATTTCTTAATTTACTATGAACAATCCCAAAGGTGAAAAACACTCTTTTCACAGCAGCTGAAGAAGCTATTGCCCCAAACAGTTGCTTCAATATTGGAAAAATTTTAGACTGTTTCACTAAAACATCGTGATTAATTTGAATTTTTTCAAAAAAGTGTACCTTGTTAAATTTGGAGGAAACCTGTTAAATAAACCAATCGCAAGCATGACTAACGGCAAACAGGCCTCACAATACAACACCATGGAGCCATATTCCTGTCAGAAAATCCTCATGGGGCCCATTTCAACAATATAAGTGGAACCAGTGACAGACAGCATGAGAAGCCGCAGGTAAAAACTAGTGAATTACAAACTAATATACACCGTGAAATTTTAGTGGTTGTTTTCCCGAAACGAGGTGATTTAGTTTCGATTATACAATCGATTTATAGTTACTATTTTGACTAGAGTCAAAAATCCATTTGTGAAAAAAGAAAGTCGAAAATGACCGCAAATCAATAGTAACGCTTCGTTGGTACAAGTAGCGTACGATCGTACGATAGGTTAGGAACGAAGCGTTACTATTGGTTTGCGGTCATTTTCGACTTTCGTTTTTCACAATTGGATTTTTGACTCTAGTCAAAATAGTAATTATAAATCGATTGTACAATCGATACTAAATCACCTCGTTTCGGGAAAACAACCAAAAAAATTTCACGGTGTATTATCATACATATTCTAAGTGGGAGTTGCTTTCAATGTGATGATAGCATTGTAATTTCAAACAAAATCAATTAAATGCAAATAGCAAATGATAATCGCAATAATACTATTAAAATTCAAGGTTGCACAGTAAATTATTACCAGCCTCTACAATCAGACTGACAATTATTTTCAAAGGAGTAAACTGAATTGGTGGTTTCTTTCATCTCTGACCTATTCATAACCAAATACTGGGCACAGGCCTCCTCTCAGAGTGAGAAGGTTTAGGCTTTAGTTTCCACACATAAGGATACTGAAGTTTTTTTGACAATATTCACTTGATCAAAACAACTCAAATAGCCATGGCACATTAATTAAAAGTACCTAATAATACTATCATGCACACACACACACACACACACACACCCACACACACGCATACACATAACACACTTTTAGTTTTTAATCATTGTCTTATAATCTGATTTGTAACTAACATCTAAATCTATTACGGAGAGGAGCACTGCTTATCCTAAAGCACAGGTTAATACCTATTTAGGCAGTGGAGTTCTAGTGTTTAAGGATCTTATGTTAACAATGTTTTGTTGAAATAAATTTATTATTTTTATTAATTTATTATTACATACACAAAGTGAAGTTTCCAATCTGTTCTAAAAGATGGGAGAATTAATTTTGATGAAATTTAGCAATTCAGATTGGTCTAATAAGTTCTAGAGCTATTATGCCACAACCACACAAAGTCACAGTTATAAGATATACAATGTATTGATATGTATATCAAAGTTTCATCTTTTTGGGTAAAAAAAACAGACTACTTACTATTTCTGCCCCCCTTCTATAAATCTTTTAATTTTGGTAGTTTACTGTATAAAATTAAAGAAACCTCATAAAAGAGGGGTTTTGTATGTAGAATACCTATGGTTCAGACATAGGTATAAAAATACCATGTTCCAGGAGAAAATGTTGTAAGAAAACAGTCCTCAGGCAATCTTGTTTTGATAGTATTCATGACATTTTAACAGCTGGTCCAATATACAATGGTAAAACACAGTTTTGATCATTCTTATTCTTCTTACTTTTGATTTTTGATACTAATATCAAAAATCAAAAGTAAAAACTTTAAATTCGGCGGTTAAAAATCGAAAAGCACTGTTACGTTTTTTTTAATTAACTGGCCGTGAACTTTTTTAGCAATGGAATCTCATTCAGTCACGGTTCCAGCGAAATTAAAATTGAATGAAAACTGATAAACAATGGAGCGGAAAACTCTTACAACTAATAATCACGATTAAATACTTTCACCGGTTATGCTACGACGCCCGATTTTTTCTCGAAATGGCTTGCGGGCAAATTATGCAAAAATTTCACGGAAATAATAACAACAGAAATAACCAATAAATATACAATTTTCATGCGTACGTAACGTAAATAATCACTCACCTGATGACGTTTCGTATTTACGAACGTAAATGAGGCGTTGTAATCCATTTAAACTATGTTAAAACGATAAGAATACATGGTAAATACGTATTATTCATGCCACTTTTGTCCACAACACAAGAGCACAGTTGACAGACAGTTGTCACAGTTTTGTTTTAATTTACGACGGAACAGAACAACGGGTTTAACACACGCGTGATACAATTTAGAGCGATTTTTACCAAATATTGCTACGTGATTGCTACGTTTTGAAAATAATATCGTTTGATCGGTTGGCATTGGCAATCAGCGACAATTCCTTTTGATTGGATTGATTGAATGTGAATGGGTTCGGATTTGAATGATTGATGTAAACACCATTCCAATCCCATTGCAGTTAAATTGAATGAATGAATAATGATACTGAATTAACAACTATATTTTATCTATAGTTTATTGGGAAAAATTTGGTGTATTTAATTAAACTAGCACAGTTTGGAATTAGTACTCACTCATATTAAAATGATTAAACTAACAAATACGTCTACTATAATTTTATTATAATATACTAGGCTGAACACATACAGCCATAGCTTAAAAAAAGTAAATAAGTGATACCAGCCTTTACTCCTTTTTAAGCCATTCTGCAACAAATTTTGTTCGTTTTTTATGAATTCGCTGAATTATTTTAAGATAAACCTTAATATTATGAGCTGCAAATATTTTATTTTGTGTTCTCATCCATTATGGTTCCATACCATTTATATGAGAATAGTATGGATGTTTATGTTTTTAATTTTACTCTGTGGCTATTGTCTAGAAGCTATTTCTGTGTCTAGAAGATGGCTGCCGGGTATCCATTTGTCATTGTCAGTGTCAGGTCAGTTGTGTTGTCATTTATCGTCAGGACGGGAGACAGCGTAGCAGGACTAGAATTCTGCTATTTAACAACAATAAACAAATGAACTTCATAGATATTAAAAATAAATACAATTTAAGTGCTATCGAATAAAACAAATAATTCTGAACACAAAACAATCTAATACATTCACGATTATGGAGGAAACTACGAATGAAGTCGAAGCGCCAAAGCCGGAGGTTGAAACTGAATTTAAAAAGCCTGTTCTTTTCGGTCGCATCGGAAAACTGCCTAAAAAGGCTAAAACGGAAGTAGACAAAGCGCCCCATGAGATCCAGAAGGCCGAGACTAGTCCAAAGGCACCAGAACCGAGCCCGAAAAGCAACCTGCCGCCCGCCGTACTACTGAAAGAAATAAGCACCCCTATACCATATAAAGAGCCAAAGTGGTCAGGGCTCTGTCCCGATGGTGAGTTTGTAATGTTTCATTTGGATCATAATACACATTTTTCTACGTCTAAAGCAAGACAGTATCAACATAGACTAGAGTGTGGTAGTAGAATAGACCTTCACTTTGAAGCCATTTAAGTTCAGTACTCAGGGAAAATGGTTCTACTTGCAGCAATCATACATGGGTAGCATGTACAATCTTATTTTAATGTATCCTACCATCTGAATGTTACTGTACTACATGTATGCAAACAAATAAATAATTTTCAAGGTCATATACAGGGTGGAAGAAATATGGAGGACAACTACCTTGAATTATTCAAAAGCGAAAAAGCTTGTTGGCATATGTAAGTGATTAAGAATTTCGGGGGAGTCGGTTGGATGCGACGTGGTTCAATTAGTAGAACACCCGTTGGGGCGCATACCCAGGAGACGTGGGTTCAAATCCCACCGGCGCACCCGAAAAACTTTTTCGCTTTTAAATAATCTTAGATTCGGTGAGCAGCCATACTGCTAATAAAATAAATAATAACTACCTTGAATATTTGAAACAGCAAATTATACGCTTTGGAGACTTACTTTATCAACCGACGAAAACAAAAGGAGGAGGTTCTCAATTCGACGTGTATATTTGTTTTTTTTTTTTTTTTTTTATGTATGATCACGCATAACTTTGTCCAGCGTAGTCCGATTTTGACGATTCTTTTTTTATTCGAAAGCGTATACTCCGAGGGTGGTCCCATTTTAATTTGGAAATCATATTCCTACCCTAAGGGTAGGAAAACAGGGGATGATTGATTGCTCAGTTATCGATTGTACTATATGACCACGCATAACTTATTACAGAGTAGTCGGATTTTGACGATTCTTTTTTTATTGGAAAGCGTATACCTCAAGGGTGGTCCCATGTAAATTTAGAAATAATATTCTTGCCCGAAGGGTAGGAAAACAGGGGATGATTGACTAACTTTTTACAGAGTAGTCTGATTTTCATAATTCTTTTTTATTGGATAGGGTATACCTTGAAGTTGTTATTATATAAATTTGGAAAAAAAAATTTACCCCAAGGATGGGAAAAATGTATAAAATAAAAACTTTTTAACAAAAAATTAAACCGCCGAAAAAACTGAAAAGCAAAAAATAATACCTTTTTTGTTTGACCTTAATCTAGGTACCACTTTGAAGTTGGTGCCTCAGCACGAGCCAGGAGGAGTGATAGAAGCCAGTCAGGTAGAAGATTATAGGTCCACTCCTCCTGGCTAGTGCTGAGGCACCGACTTCAAAGTGGTACCTAGATTAAGGTCAAACAAAAAAGGTATTATTTTTTGCTTTTCAGTTTTTTCGGCGGTTTAATTTTTTGTTAAAAAGTTTTTATTCTTAACCTTTTGTATGCCTAGTGCCGTATCTGTTCCTATACCTGTTGTATTCCAGAGAGGCTCACACACTTGTAGAAATAAATGTCTTAGGTACACATTAAAAGGTACAGCAGGTTTAGGTACAGCACTAGGCATACGTTGGGTATAAATGTGTGAGCCTCACCAGCATAATTATGAAAGGTTTAGGCAGATAATATTTCAAAAATTCATAAATTATACATATATTTGCTAATTTGTTAAAGAAAATAAAGATCATTCTACCAAAAAAAGTGATTCCAAGACAAATATATTAAATAATTTATTGAATCAGGCGTTACTTTGCGGAGGTCCATATTAATGAACTACCTTACAATAGTTACGTTTATGCAAGAAATGTGCGTTCATGCAGTTCCTCCACCTCCACACTGTACGAACACACACAAATCACATAAACCCAACCATCACCACCACCAAGCTACACTGACGCGTTTCGAACTCAACCAGAGCTCATCTTCAGAGTTACCACAACCGTATGCTATGCTACCAAATGTTAAACTAACAAACCAAAACAAATGTTTTAACTTGTCACTGTAACTTCTCAAGTACCCACTTTATTTTTCTTATTCTCAAACTACCCCACAAAAATTAACTTTTATTGACATATTTAAAACTACCTTGAATTTTTTTTTTGTTTATTTATTTATAAGGCATATTTAATTAATACTAACTGTTCAAATTCGACCCAAGCCGCAGTAAAGGAGAAGATACTAAATTTACCTGTTCATTAATAATAGACCCCATAGTGTTGTACCTAATTATTTCCATGCATTCCAGAGCATCCAGACGCAACCCCTTGCCGCAATAATGTAACACTTCATAAGAATCTGAATCTAACAATGAATGATTTGATTCCAACAAATGTTTTGCAAAATTCGATCTATCTGGATGCTCATTCCTATATGCCGAAACATGCTCTTTAAATCTAGTATTAAAACTTCGGCCTGTCTGTCCTACGTATATCCCATTGCAGTCATTACAAGTAAGCTTGTATACCCCCGATCTAGTTCCCTTATCTACCTGTTCTTTGTGGTTACATAGCCTAGAGTACAAAGAGTTGTTAGTCTTAAAGGCAACATTAATATTGTTTGATTTTAAAATGCCATAAATCTTATCAGACAAACCCCCGACGTAAGAGATGCTAGATCTATATTTGTTAGTAGACTGAGAAGGTAACGCAGCGTAAAGCATGCTATTTACTAATCGTGCCTGCTTCTTTTGAACTAAACTATCTACCATTGATTTTGTATAACCATTTGAGATCGCTATCTGATAAATAGTACTCAACTCTAAATCAAAATGTTCCTTAGAAAGAGGCACAGTCAACAATCTATTAACATAACAATGGAAAGCAGCCAGTTTATGCTGCCACGGATGATTAGAAGATGCTGGTATAACAGCATCTGTGTACGTGGGCTTACGGTATATTTTAAATTGATGTTTACCATTTAATTTTGAAATCGTTAAATCCAAAAAGTTCAACGAACAATTTTCCTCCAATTCTTTTTTGAACCTTATCTTTACGTGCTTGTTATTCAAACCATTAATAAACACGTCAAGCTGTCTCATACTCCCTCTCCAGCATAGGATCAAATCATCAACAAACCTAAAATAGTACACAATATTACTATTACCCACAATATACTGATTCTCAAAATGATCCATAAATATATCTGCCATTAAAGGACTCAGAGGTGAACCCATAGCTAAACCATCACTTCTATATGGATTACCTAAAATTCATAAAGATGATGTGCCTGTTCGTCCAGTTGTCTCATACGTGAGTGCTCCAGCATATAAATTGGCGAAGAAATTAAATAGTATTATTCGTGTGAAGGCTTCCTTTAAACCTTCTTATAGTTTAAAAAATGGTTTAGATTTGGTTAGTAAAATTAAGGACATCAGCATACCGCCGAATGCAACGTTGCTTTCTTTGGATGTAGACAGTTTATTTACTAACGTACCATATAGTGAGACACTAGAAATTCTAAAAGACCACTTAGAAAGGAAGCGGTTGCATCCGGGTGAAGTTTGTGAATTAATAGATTTGGTAACTTTATGCATGAAACAAAATTATTTCCGGTTCAATGGTCTTTATTACTTACAGAGTGATGGTTTAGCTATGGGTTCACCTCTGAGTCCTTTAATGGCAGATATATTTATGGATCATTTTGAGAATCAGTATATTGTGGGTAATAGTAATATTGTGTACTATTTTAGGTTTGTTGATGATTTGATCCTATGCTGGAGAGGGAGTATGAGACAGCTTGACGTGTTTATTAATGGTTTGAATAACAAGCACGTAAAGATAAGGTTCAAAAAAGAATTGGAGGAAAATTGTTCGTTGAACTTTTTGGATTTAACGATTTCAAAATTAAATGGTAAACATCAATTTAAAATATACCGTAAGCCCACGTACACAGATGCTGTTATACCAGCATCTTCTAATCATCCGTGGCAGCATAAACTGGCTGCTTTCCATTGTTATGTTAATAGATTGTTGACTGTGCCTCTTTCTAAGGAACATTTTGATTTAGAGTTGAGTACTATTTATCAGATAGCGATCTCAAATGGTTATACAAAATCAATGGTAGATAGTTTAGTTCAAAAGAAGCAGGCACGATTAGTAAATAGCATGCTTTACGCTGCGTTACCTTCTCAGTCTACTAACAAATATAGATCTAGCATCTCTTACGTCGGGGGTTTGTCTGATAAGATTTATGGCATTTTAAAATCAAACAATATTAATGTTGCCTTTAAGACTAACAACTCTTTGTACTCTAGGCTATGTAACCACAAAGAACAGGTAGATAAGGGAACTAGATCGGGGGTATACAAGCTTACTTGTAATGACTGCAATGGGATATACGTAGGACAGACAGGCCGAAGTTTTAATACTAGATTTAAAGAGCATGTTTCGGCATATAGGAATGAGCATCCAGATAGATCGAATTTTGCAAAACATTTGTTGGAATCAAATCATTCATTGTTAGATTCAGATTCTTATGAAGTGTTACATTATTGCGGCAAGGGGTTGCGTCTGGATGCTCTGGAATGCATGGAAATAATTAGGTACAACACTATGGGGTCTATTATTAATGAACAGGTAAATTTAGTATCTTCTCCTTTACTGCGGCTTGGGTCGAATTTGAACAGTTAGTATTAATTAAATATGCCTTATAAATAAATAAACAAAAAATTCAAGGTAGTTTTAAATATGTCAATAAAAGTTAATTTTTGTGGGGTAGTTTGAGAATAAGAAAAATAAAGTGGGTACTTGAGAAGTTACAGTGACAAGTTAAAACATTTGTTTTGGTTTGTTAGTTTAACATTTGGTAGCATAGCATACGGTTGTGGTAACTCTGAAGATGAGCTCTGGTTGAGTTCGAAACGCGTCAGTGTAGCTTGGTGGTGGTGATGGTTGGGTTTATGTGATTTGTGTGTGTTCGTACAGTGTGGAGGTGGAGGAACTGCATGAACGCACATTTCTTGCATAAACGTAACTATTGTAAGGTCGCGGGTGAGCAAAGTAATTGTTTTAGTTCACAAATATATTATTTATTTATTATTGAAATAAATAATTTTGATTTTGATTTTTTTTTGATTTTGATCATAACATTTACATACGTCCAATTCACCATAAAACTAAAAACTTACAAATCTAAATTATATAAGTATGACGTATGCATTGTCCGACCCTCTAGCTATATACTCAAAAAGAGCACCTACGTAAACGGAATAAAAGTCTATAATCATTTACCTGAATATTTCGGTTTAAAGAATTTATTTCTCATAAGAATATTTTACATTTCACTTACATGAGAAATTTAAATAGTTTAACAAATAATAATTATATGGTGAGCGTATGTATGCATAATTGCATTTAGAAGAAAAGGTAAAAACTAACTTTTTCTAAATAGAACTAGTTAGAAACATACATTCAAATCAATTAAAAACTTACTTATTTAAAATACAATACAGAAACATAATACGAGGGGCGTTCAATATAAAGTGAGAATGAGATGCAAACTCTTTTAATATTACGAAATTAAATACTGGCCGGTAAAGCTAATCTATCTAGCTGATTGCTATGAAAAAAAAACTAACTGTCTTTTGTTTAAAAAAATATACGGTAATTTCTTTGCAATGCTATTGAGTACGTTAGCGAAAATGGAGAAAATTGAACTGCGCGCCGTTATCAAATACTTGTATTTGAAAAATTTTTCTACGGACCAAGTCAATTTGGATTTGCGGGACACTTTAGGGTCTAATGCTCCTCCGTATTCGACAGTCGCACGTTGGTGCGCCGAATTTAGACGTGAAAGAACATCGACAATGGACGACCCCCGCTCCGGACGCCCTACTACAGCAGTAACTTAAGAAATTGTGAAAAAAGTCGAAAACTCAGTTTTGGCGGATCGTCGTGTCACAGTTCGTTTTATTGCTGAAAATGTAAAGATTTCAACGGGGAGCGTGCATAATATTTTACATGAACGCTTGGGTATGAAAAAGGTATCAGCGCGTTGGGTACCAAGAATGCTTACTGACACGCAAAAACAAACTAGACTAGAGATTTGTCAAGAAGCTTTGAACCTGATGCAGCAAGACCGGGAACTTTTTTTGGCGCGATTTATAACAATGGACGAAACATGGCTCCATCATTACGACCCTGAAACGAAACTGCAGTCTATGACATGGAAAAGGCCATCATCTCCAACTCCGAAGAAATTCAAGGTGAGCCCATCTGCCGGTAAGGTCATGGGTTCTGTTTTTTGGGATGGTAAAGGGGTATTAATGCTTGAGTATCTCGAGCATAGAGCCACTATTACGGGCACTTTATACGCCAAACAAATAGCAACATTGCGCAATGAGATTCGCGAAAAACGGCGAGGTAAACTCTCGAAAGTTGTGCTGTTCCACCAGGACAATGCCCCGGCACACAAGTCCGCCGTTGCAATGGCTGCAATTCGTGATGCTGGGTTCGATATCCTTAAGCATCCTCCGTATTCACCAGATCTCGCTCCCAGTGATTTCTACCTATTTCCGAGATTGAAACAATACCTGAGAGGCCAGAAATTTGAAGACGACGACGCGGTAGTCGCTGCAGTACAAGATTTTTTAAGTACTCAAGATGAGCCCTTTTTTAAAAATGGAATTTTAAGTTTAGAAAAAAGATATAGGTACTAAGTGTATTATGCTAAAAGGTGACTATGTCGAAAAATAAAATGACATTTAGTAAAAGTTGTTTATAACATACTCATTCTCACTTTTTATTGAACGCCCCTAGTATTTAGTATTTTTATTTGTTCGGTGGGTAGACTTTAGGTCGACAGGTAGGTAGATACAGTTCGCAAATGAATGCAGCACACGGCAAATGCATGTTTACGCGCAAGCTACCTTGTTGCAATTGATAACGGAGTACTCGGATTAAGGTTGACCGGATGTGCTTTAGTGCGCGTTGCGCGCCTCAGAGCGTACTTGGTCAGTTACGTAAAATCTAAGCATTTTTTTAAAATGTCGCATTGTTTTAGCGTCTCTTATGCTTAAAGGAAGCTTATTATATAAGTTTGCACCTTCATATAGGACCGTTTTTCTTCCATAACTAGTATGTGGAGGACGGAGTACTAAGTTATTGCAATTTCTTAATTTTATTTTTGTACGTCTTGTTTCTTTTTAAAGGATATTTGAATATGTAGATCTTTTTGTAGGATTTTACGTATTAGTATACAGATATAGTATTTATAGCTTTGTTTTATATTAATTATTTTAGTTTTTTTGTATAATGTAGTAGAAGGCGTGAGGTAATGGTAATTAAAAAGAACTTTTAGCAGTTTATTTTGTGCTCGCTGAATAGCGTTTAAGTGTACAGCAGCAGCAGAGCCCCATATTTAAGTGTACAGCAGCAGCAGAGCCCCATATTTAAGTGTACAGCAGCAGCAGAGCCCCATATTTAAGTGTACAGCAGCAGCAGAGCCCCATATTTAAGTGTACAGCAGCAGCAGAGCCCCATATTTAAGTGTACAGCAGCAGCTGAGCCCCATATTTAAGTGTACAGCAGCAGCAGAGCCCCATATTTAGATGAGGTAGTCAATATGGGGTTTTACAAGGGTGTTGTAAATAGTATATAAAATCATTAGATAATGCGCAATTCAAAAATAAACCAAACCTAAATGAATACTTTTTTAATAAATACTAAAATTCATGTAAATTAATATTAAGTAATTAAATTGTACGTCTGAAATGGGCAAACTGTTGAAAATTCTGGATGCATAAGTGTTAACACAATGTGTACACGGTTTTAAACAATAGACATTTTTAATTTCTTAGTTCTTATTATTTTTTTAAATGTGCTGTGACAGCTAAAAACAAAATTAACAACGTAATTGTTAGTTTTCAAGGCTTTGTGTGATTTTGATTGTGTAATTACACAATTGTGTATGTTTGTTTTTTGTTGGAGTCCTGTTCACAGGACTGGCGGCCGGCCAGATATAATCCTTTTGCAGTGCTGAGTTGGCCCACAAGCCATACCTTATCCTTATTAGCCTAGCATAAAGAGTTAGAGCAACTGAACTGAAGTTACATAGGATAATACAACATGGAGTTATACATTTTCATATATTTTCAGGTTCAGACTATGCATTAGAAGTGATCAAGTCTGGAATGATTGTTGACAAAGTGGATTTAACAACAAAGTCATACTACGTGTTTGGACGCCTCGCAAACTCCGATGTGCTAATGGCCCATCCCACTATATCCAGGTGAGGGAAAGCAGATTCTGTTTGTTGGGGAGCAAGATCTTCATGTGGACAATTATGGTGTTTGTGTAAAAAAGTATGGAGGAGGATTAAAAATATAATTTTAATTGTTACAATATACAATACAATACAAATATTCTTTATTGATCACCAAAAACAGTACAGTGACATATGAAGTATGTCAATATGTGTATTAACTGGGAGTTAATAGGAGCTATTAATTAGCCCAAGCTTTAAAGCTGTGATTTGTGTGTGCTGTGACAATCTCACTTTCAAATCACAAATTCACACAAATATCAAAAATAAAAACTAAAAAAAACTAAAAAGATATTTTATGCTGTTCAGTTTATATTTTACTAGCTGTTGACCGCGATTGCGTCTGCGAAAAATAGGGCTATAAAAGATAGCCTACAACCTAATCTCAGATTACCAAATATAGACAAAGAAATTCATAAAAATCGGTCAAGCCGTTTATGCCAGAATAAGCAGATATATCGCTTATATCTGAAAAAGCCTTAACACTTAATGTATTTATTTATCGAAAACACATTTTTGCGGCACTTGTAGTGTTTTTTTTTATTAAATAAATACATACGATAGTTTATAAAGTCTTCTCCATTGCAGACATCACGCAGTGCTCCAATATAAGGCGTTCGCGGAGGCCGACGAGCCTCCCTCCGGCTGGTACCTCTTCGACCTGGGCAGCACCCACGGAACCCACCTCAACCGGGAGAAGCTCAAACCCCAGCACTATACGAGGGTGCGCGTCGGGCACCACATCAAATTCGGAAACAGTTCGCGCACTTACATTATGCTGGTGAGTGCCTCGAGTTTATGATGTCCTGGTACTTTTAGTAATGGGATAAGGCTAGTTATTGACTAATTGCCGCGCTCAGAGTCGTCATGTTATTTAATGTCCATCACTGGATCAAGTTTAGTAATAGTGCGCACTTACATTATGCTGGTGAGTTCCTCGAGTTTATGATGTCCTGGTACTTTTAGTAATGGGATCAGGCTAGTTATTGACTAATGAGGGTTTTCTGACAGGTGGAATATCGCTAGATGGCGTTAGTATCGTAAGGTCTATTTGACGTTACACCCATACAACAAATGTCAAAGTTGTCAAACGGACCTGACGATACTAGCGCCAAATAGCCTCTCATAGAAAACCCTCATTGCCACGCTCAGAGTCGTCATGTTACTCAGGGATCAAAGACGGTGCTTACATTATGCTGGTGAGTGCCTCAAGTCTATGATATCCTGGTACTCTGAGTAACGAGATGAGGCTGTCACAAAATTGTTTGTGGACAGCCACCCGAAAATCGGCCAAGAGCGAGTCGAGTTATCACTTATCACCAGCCTATCGATCTCAATAGAAATAGACCGTGAAATGGTGTCGTTACAAGTCTATTTTAGGGTTATGGACGACACGGAACGATGCATCCGCCTGTGGAGGCTGTTTAGGGACTAAGGCCACTTCATCACTTCCAAGACAATTTGGTATTGAGCACTTGAGTTTTATGATGTCCTGGTACTTTTAAAAATTAAATTAGCTTATTTAGTGACACCATGCTCACAGTCGTCATGTAAACTTATGGTTTACGTCGTTACGTCCCATTGTTGGGCATAAGCTTCCTCTCACATTGAGAGGGCATTGTTCGTAGTTCCCACGTGGGCCTGGTGAGGATTGGAAACGCACGCCATTGAATTGCTTCAAAGATATATACGGGTAGTCCTATCCAATATCAAATTTTTGAAATTGCTTTGCAGGGCCCAGATTTCGATTGCGAAGGCGAATCGGAGCTGACGGTGACCGAGATAAAGAAGAGAGCGGACAACATGAAGCAGGAGCGAGAGAGGATGATACGTGAGGCCGTGGAACAGAGAGAGAGGCACCGAGCGGAGGAGGAGAAGAAAAGAGAGGAGCAGGGGATTGACTGGGGCATGGGTAAGAGCAAATTTACATACAATAACTTTTCATCATATTAGTACCTAAGCGACCGAGCTGTGTTCGGTCGGGCTAAAACATGCGTGCTAGTCTAGTCTACCACTACCACTACCACTAGGCTACTAAATCTATACATATAATAAATCTGTAACAAGTCGGTGTCTGTACATTGAAGATATTTGAGAAAAACTGTCACTAGGGCTATTTATTAGCATAATAGAACTAGGGAATGCAATCCCGATCTCGCGGGATCCCGATCTCGCGAGATCTCGTGTAATTTTTCGGGATCAATCCCGAAGCATAATATGACGAGATCCCGTTCGAGATTGCCGGGATTGGGCGGCAGCAACGCTACACACATCTACTCGGGGCGCGAGCGGTGCGCGATAAACGAGCTTAGATAAATTAGAGTCAGTCATAAAAAAAGAAATGAATTTATTTGAGTGTGGAGGAACAAGGGGGAGATTTTTGCAGTTTGCATATAATTGTTTAGTCACGCTGTTGCCAACCAGTGTTGAGTCGGAGAGGGCACTCTCAGCAGCTGGGTACATTGCAACGGACATTAGATGCCGTTTAGCAGTTAGCACTCTTAATACACTTTGATTTTTAAGAAGCTACTTTCAAAATCACCCGTAACTACTTTCTAATCTCCTTGAGTTACTACTTTTTGTTTTGATTATGCTAATTTCCAAAAAAAAACTTCAATTATTTCGTTAGTAATATTGAAGAATAAAGGTTTTTGTTTTCTTTCAAATAATATTTTATTTTAAATAACCTCACTATCACAAACAAGCAGTTTTCATCGTTTTCAGTCATTTACATTTTTTTTAAACTAGACGAGATCCCGAAAATTCCGGGATCTCGCAGGATTGATATTTCTAATCCCGCGGGATCTCGAATTTGCGATCTCGAGTCGGGATTGCATTCCCTAAATAGAACCCAAAACAATGATTTTTAGAATTATTGTCTGTTTGTCTGTGCGTTTGTGCGCGCTAATCTCAGAAACGGCTTAACCTAGAAGGATGCGGTTTTCACTGATATGTTGGTATTTTCTTGGATTAACATTTAGTGTTTGTTTCATTTGAATCAGTTCGCAAATAAGAAAGATACGTCTATTTTAAGAATTTATCGAACAGGTTTTTTTTTTGAACGCGCTAATCTCAGGAACTACTCCTCCGATTTGAATAATTCTTTCAGTGTTAGATAGCACATTTATCGAGGAAGGCTATAGGCTATAAATCATCACGCTAACACCAATAGGAGCGGAGCGGAGCGGAAGAATGTTTCCAAATCGGGGGTTTTGGAAGTAAAACGTTTATATCTCGGGAACTACTGCTCCAATTTGGAAAATTCTTTCAGTGTTAGATAGCCCAGTTAGATAGGGCGGGTTGGGAGCGGTTGGGGGGCGGGTTGGGAGCGGGTGGGGGGGCGAGTAGGGAGCGGGTTTGGGGCGGGTTGGTAGCGGGTTGGGGGCGGGTTGGGAGTGGGTTGGGGCGGGTTAGGAGTGGGTTTGGAGCGGGTTGGGGGCGAGTTGGGAGCGGGTTGGGGGCGGGTTAGGAGCGGGTTGGGGGCGGGTTGAGAGCGAAGTGGAGGCGGGTTGGGGGTGGGTTGGGAGCGGGTTGGGGGCGGGTTGAGAGCGGGTTGGGGGCGGGTGGGGGGCGAGTTGAGAGCGGGTTGGGAGCGGGTTTGGGGCGGGTTGAGAGCGGGTTGGGGCGGATTGGGAGCGGGTTGATTTATTATGAAGTTTCACTTCTTCCGGAAGGATCTAAGAAGAGCCATAATTTATGAAAAAGCAAATTGGATAAAAAAATAAGCTGCCCAAATTACTAATTCCACGCGGACGGAGTCGCGGGCAAAAGCTAGTACTAAATAAAGCATAAAATCTTGGTGGCACTTCACTTGGCGTTGCGTGTTCGCGTGTTTGTCTTATTCGGCCAAAAACGACCATGTGTGAGGATTTATTCGTCTATATTTGCCATATTTTCACGAATAAGCCAAATACGCAAATAGGCAAACGCGTATCTGTCCGCTTGTCGGTTTTTGGTCACACATCAAAGGACGCAAATATGGCAAATATTTTCGTTCACATGGCTCGCTCGCTCAGTTGCGTGAGCGACGGCAACGAGTCTAGACGTGACGTAGTGGTTGATGTTCTCTTTGAGACGAGTTCGGTTCGGCAGTATGGATTGGGATTGGACAAATGATGTTGTGTTGCGATTTTTGGAATTATTTCTTTATTTATTTATTTATAGGAACACAAACAGTCATACATAGCTCATGACAAATAATAAGGTGAGTTGACTCATTGACAAAATAGTGTTCACATTACAAGTAACAAATTTGAAAGAAATTCAGCCTCCCAGCTGAATATGACGGACGCATAAGATCACTAGAAATATGTACCTATGTATTATTAAATTTACAATAAATTTACATTAATGCATAATATATTCCAGCACATGTGCAACAACTGCAAGCCAATTTCTCACCACAACCTAAGGCAGTTTATATAAACTGTTTCTAAATGTGTTAAAGGAAACGTTAAACATTTAAATATTGCTAAAACAACGATTATAGGAATCACAGGTGCGAGAGATAAATGAGTTCTTAGCATAGTGAGTCTTAAAAAGCGGTACAAGGAATAGATTTTTGTGGCGGAATTCACGATTAGGGCATCGAAAGTGAATCTTACTGAGCAATACAGGGCTGTCAATTAGATTATTTAAAATCTTAAAAAGAAACAATTGGTCTCTAATCAGGCGTCTATTCTGAAGAGATTGATTGGATATTATACCAAATTCATCTGTGTATTTGAGACCCGAAAAATGCATTCCATAAAAGTAAAAATAAAATATATTGGCAGGATACATATAAATATGCTGCTGCAGCCGTAAACACGTCCATCGCTAGTAAATTCAACTGATTTTGAACTGCAAACATATTTGCGTACTAGCTGTTGCCTGGAATTAGTAATTTGGGCAGCTTATATTTTTTTATCCAATTTGCTTTTTCATCAATTATGGCTCTCCTTAGTTCCTCGATATAAAAAAATTACCCGCGTTTACATTCACCACAAGTCAAGCGTGCCTATAGAAGTTTTACTTCAAAAACCCCCGATTTTGAAACATTCTTCCGCTCCGCTGCGCTCCTATTGGTGTTGTTAGCGTGATAATTATATAGCCTATAGCCTTCCTCGATAAATGTGCTATCTAACACTGAAAGAATTATTCAAATCGGAGCAGTAGTTCCTGAGATTAGCGCTTCAAAAAAAAACCTGTTCGACAAATTCTTAAAATAGACGTATCTTTCTTATTTGTGAACCGATTCAAATGAAACAAACACTAAATGTTAATCCAAGAAAATACCAACATATCAGTGAAAACCGCATCCTTCTAGGTTAAGCCGTTTCTGAGATTAGCGCGCACAAACGCACAAACGCACAGACAAACAGGCAATAATTCTAAAAATCATTGTTTTGGGTTCTATTGCGCTAATAAATAGCCCTAGTGACAGTATTTCTCAAATATCTTCACTTCAATGTACAGTACAGACACCGACTTGTTACAGATTTATTATATGTATAGATTTGATATATTTTCTATTGGCTTCGCAAGTGTGGAAGGGAAGTCGTCTTTGTGATGTTTGGACTTGACACGGCGAATACGCTACGCGAACACGCAACGCCAAGTGAGGTGCCGCCATAACGTCTTCGTTTGTCTGCAGGCGAGGACGCAGAGGAGGAGCCGGACCTCGCGGACAACCCGTACGCGACCACGAACAACGAGGAGCTGTTCATACAGGACCCGAAGAAGACTCTCCGGGGATACTTCGAGAGGGAGGGCCTGGAGCTGACTTACGACTGCGAGGAGCGAGGCCCGGGGCAGTTCCTGTGCCGGTTAGCTAACCGTATATTGTAGTACTTTACGTAGTGGACGAGTAAGGCATACATTATGGCAGTTTTTTTATCAATGGCGGAAGTTGTCCAGTATTATTGACTTACTGGTGACTTTAAATATCATATATTTCGTACTAAATACAAACTGAAATATAGATGCACAGAAAAAACCCCAGAAAAAAGACCAATGCTGGGAATCGAACCCAGGTCCTCAGCATTCCGTGCCGTGTGCCATACCCCTACACCACCATTGGTCTAGAGATTAGACACTTTGAATGCTGAGGACCTGGGTTCGATTCCCAGCATTGGTCTTTTTTCTGGGGTTTTTTCTGTGCATCTATATTTCAGTTTGTATTTAGTACGAAATATATGATTTCACGGGATGACCGTAAAAGTAATAAAAAAATGAAGTTGAAAAAATGAATACAAAAAGATACTTCATAGCTAACTTGTTTAAATATCATTTTTGAGAAAAAGCAACTTTCTGCCCGCTATAACAATTCGCTATTTCACCCCACTTGCTCGTCAATGGTGTTATTCCATGCCTGTATTCTAAAGGAGAATGGCCTAAATTGTTCTAAAGGGAGTTATGGATTCACAAATAGTTTTTCCTCCCGAGAGAGTCAGGACTTTAGTTTTAAAATTTGCAAACAAAGTCAAGCCGACGTTTTATTTAGATCTTTAAAACTTAACTATAACCTAATTTTACAACACAAAACTTATATCAAATTGTTTTGCAATAATTTTATAGTTAGTATTCTTTTAACATGTTGGCAGAATCTGGCCGTATGGCCATTCGAATTCTAAAATAACCACAGCTCCTAGTATTATGTATTATTTATGGTAGACCACTTGAAAAAAGTAACAATCTGTATTGGTGGGTGGGTAGCCATTATTTAATTTAATTTAAGTGTTTAGAGACTACAAATTTTTTTTTTTCCTCGCAATGTGATGAAAATCATTGTGTGTATCGCGGGCAGTAGGGGGATTACAGGCTCGAGTCGTTAAAAGACCCCGCCTTCGGCGTCGGGCTTCTTACAGACTCGTCAGTAATCCCTTCCTTGCGGCTCTCGACGCGACGCACGATGCATAGGGATGCAAATATCGAAAGCAAGAACATCGATGTATCGATACATCGATGTTTCAGAACAAACATTGATGTTCAAAAAACATCGCCCAAAAAACATCGATGTTTATTTTAAATTTTTTAATGATCTATCTATTTAATAGTTAAATTGTATATTATCTATTATCTATAACAATATATTTTTTATTTTTTTTTAATATTATCTATTGAATAGGTAAGTCTTTAGAATGAGGAAGGTGTAGAGTAGAGTATAGGAAATAAAATTACCTTTAACAGCTATTTTACAGTTATTTTTGTGTTTTATTTTTTGTGGCAGGCAAAACATCGATGTATAAACATCGCATAAAACAACATCGATATATCGATGTCTCGCAATGGTGAACATCGATGGCAGACATCGATGTTTTTTACTGAAACATCGATGATTCAAAAACATCGATGTATCGTTTGCATCCCTAAGTCGATGCACTACCACATGAATAAATACGGAGCAGAATAAAAACTTCTGAACAGAGCTCGAAATTCTTACCTATTATCATAGGGTTGTCACTCGGTACGAAAATAATAATTAAGAATCAAAATATTTCATTCAAACAAGTACCTAAGTATCTAATATCTGTATATCTACAAACACTACAACCGAACACCCGAAATATGTAGCTAAACGCTAAACGGTCGCGTCGTCGCTGGCGGCACACCTGAACTTTGTCTACTCACTGAGCTAGTTCAAACCGGTTTGTCTCCGAGCGGGCGCCGGTGCACGCCCCCCCCCCCCCCCCCGTCCTGTCTGTGACAGGTCACGCACACATATGTTGTGCGTGTAGTAGTGTAATGCGTGCGCGGCGTTGTTTGAACTTTTTATTCTGCTCCGTATTTATTCATGTGGCACTACTGTGCGCAGGGTGGAGCTGCCGATAGAGGACGCGCGCGGGCAGGGGGTGCCGGCGGAGGCGCTGCACCGCGGCAAGAAGAAGGACGCCGTCCTCGCGTGCGCGCTCGCCGCCTGCCGCGCGCTGGACCGCGCCGGCGTGCTGCGCCAGCCCACGCACGGTGACAGACTCACTGATAATACTACATTATTTATTATTTATTTATTTATTTATCACAACTTAACATTATAGGCTGGCATAGTCACACAGGTGCACTGAAGCCTCGAAAACAAAAATAGAAAAAAAAAAAACTTGACATATAACTTTACAGCAAAAGCCAAGACGTTATAGCTAGTACAGTTCAAGAAATCAAAAAAAAAATCAAAACGTTTATTCTGCAAATAGGCCGCAAAGGGCTCTTTTACATGTCGCTTTTTTTAAACTACCAGCGCTTTCGTAAGGACCATCATTGCCAAGAAGAATGCTCCGCAAGAAACTTGGCAGGAGGTCATCTTTTCAAATTAAAATATAAAAAATTTTAAATAAAAAATAAAACCTCCTTCAAAAAACCCCCAAAAAAACATAAAATAATAATTGATTGAACCGACCACAATAAGCATGAAAATATCTTTCTACTAATCTGTTTGAAGTTGGTGCCTCAGCACGAGCCAGCAGGAGTGTAGAAGCCCTATAATAGGTATGTAGGTAAGTTAGATTACTAGGTCCACTCCTGCTGGCTCGTGCTGAGGCACCAACTTCAAACAGATTAGTAGAAAGATATTTTCATGCTTATTGTGGTCGGTTCAATCAATTATTATTTTATGTTTTTTTGGGGGTTTTTTGAAGGAGGTTTTATTTTTTATTTAAAATTTTTTATTTTTTTCTTTTTAGTTGTTGCTAATGGCCTGGACTGGCACTCTTTACTGACTGTACTTTTTGCCTCTGGTTACCAAAGTACTTATCAAGACGAATCAAACGAGACCAAACTTGATGGGGTTATGTCGTTTTACTACGGAGTTCTTATGGTCACCATCCAACTTCATTGTCAGACCCTGGTTACCATCTAGGACCAAAGTACTCGTTGAGACGAGTCAAATGAGTCCGTACTCGATGGGGTAAGTGCCGTTACTTTATGGAGTAACTTTGGCCACCTTCCAGCTCCATCATCAGACCCTGGTTACCATCTGGGATCAAAGTGCTCGTCAAGACGTTTCAAATGAACCCAAACTCGACGGGGTTGTGTTGTTTTATTACAGAGTTTCTATGGCCACCTTCCAACTCCATCATCAGATTAGCTCCATGTCACAATAATATTGCATTGTCACCTGATTTACACATGCATGTAAAATATGAAATCAATCAGAAACCGGGAAGTGAGTCAAATTCAACTTGCAAGATTTGACCCGTTGAGGAGTTCCGTTGGCCATCTGCGGTCTTCTTCATCAGATCTAGTTTACCAAATGACACTTTATGAATGCAAATGCTCGGTTTGTCACTGAAAATACTAAAATCGCTTTACATTTCCCTTGAACTTTTGAAGAGTTCCTTCAATTCCTCATGGATCCCATCATCAGAACTGGATTCCGGTAACAACGGGACCAACCTTGAAGCATATGCTTTCAAACAACGAAAGAATTTTCCAAATCGGTTCATAAATGACGGAGTTCTGAGGTAACACACGTTAAAAAAAAAAAAAACCCATAGTGATTTTAGCATTTTTAGTATCAAGTGAAGTATTTGCATTCAGAAAGTATCATTTGGTAAACTGGACCTGATGAAGAAGACCGTAGATGGCCAACGGAACTCCTCAACGGGTCAAATCTTGCAAGTTAAATTTGACCCACTTCCCGGTTTCCATTTGAGCTGAAATTTTGCAGACATGTGTGAATTGGATGACAATGCAATATTATTATGACATGGAGCTGATCTGATGATGGAACTGAAAGATGGCCATATAAACTCTGTAATAAAACGATACGACCGCATTGAGTTTGAGCTCATTTGATTTGTCTTGACGAGTACTTTGATCCTAGATGGTAACTAGGGTCTGAAGATGGAGTTGGAAGGTGACCATAAGAACTCCGTAATAAAACGACATAACCGCATCGAGTTTGGGCTCGTTTGATTCGTCTAGACGAGTAGGTACTTTGGTAACCAGGATCAAAAAGTACAGTCAGCAAAGAGTGCCTGTTGTATCGCATAATGTTGATTGTGCTAAAATTTTCTGGCGAAGAATGTTTGGCATACTGTTGAAAGTCCTAAAGCATATTTGTTCGTCCTTATATTGATAACAAGAACATCGAATTACCTACAATGTTTTATTACTAATATTAATTGGCCAAAGCAGTCCTAAGAATTGTGTAGGTA
Organism: Archips crataeganus; assembly: GCA_947859365.1. Classification (NCBI taxonomy): domain Eukaryota; kingdom Metazoa; phylum Arthropoda; class Insecta; order Lepidoptera; family Tortricidae; genus Archips; species Archips crataeganus. The sequence continues at coordinate 1,574,540 of OX402072.1, forward strand.
AGTTATTCACCTAAACTATAGTAAGTAGGTATGGCACCTATGTACAAAGAAAAGGGGGCAATAAAAAATACCTACAAACCACCTCTCGCTTAACCTTGTTTGGTTCGTTAGTTATCTTGCGTCCCGTAGAGTGGGAATGGAAGTCTATTCAACGGAGGGGGGCTCGGGGGGCAAAGCCCCCCGCAGTAAAAAAAAATTTCAAACCATCCCCCGTTTAACCTGGTTAGGTTCGTTAGTTACCTTGCGCTCCTCAAAGTGATATTAAAGGGGGGGGGGCTCGGGGGGCAAAGCCCCCCGCAAAAAAAAAAAACTTTCAAACCATCCCCCGTTTAACCTGTTTAGGTTCGTTAGTTACTTTGCGCTCCTCCAAGTGATATTAGAGGGGGAGCTTGGGGGCTGAGCCCCCCCGAAATAAAAAACCTGTCAAACCGCCTCCCGTTTAACCTAACCAGATTCGTTAGTTATTTTGCGTTCCTCAGAGTGGAAATTGAAGCCTTGGTACTGAAAGGGGGGCTCGGGGGGCGGAGCCCCCCGTAATAATAAACACCTTCAAACCACCCTTTGTTTAAAACCAAACCTTTTTTAAACCCTGTTAGAGGTGGAGCTGGTTAGCTTCATTAGTTATCTTACGTCCCTCAGAGTGGAAATAGAAGCCCCGCTTCCAGAGAGGGGCTCGGGGGGCGGAGCCCCCCGCAATAAAAATACTCTTAAACCACCTCCCGTTTAACCTGGTTAGATTCGTCAGTTATCTTGCGTCCCTCAGAGTGGAAATAGAAGCATCGCTACCGGAAAGGGGACCCGTTGGGCGGAGCCCCCGCAATATGAAATACTTTCAAACCATCCCCCGTTTAACCTGGTTAGGTTCGTTAGTTACCTAGCGCTCCTCAAAGTGATATTAGGCGGGAAGGGGGGCTCGGGGGGCGGAGCCCCCCGCAATAAAAATAAACTGTCAAACCGCGTCCCGTTTAACCTAACCAGATTCGTTAGTTATCTTACGTCCCTCAGAGTGGAAAATGAAGCTGTGGCACTGGAAGAGGGGCTCGGGGGGCGGAGCCCCCCGTAATAAAAAACACCTTCAAACCACCCCCTGTTTAACCTAGTTAGGTTCGATAGTTATCTTACGTCCCTCAGAGTGGAAATAGAAGCCCCGGAGATGGAGGGGGGTTCGGGGGGCGGAGCCCCCCGCAATAAAAATACTCACCACCTCCCGTTTAACCTGGTTTGATTCGTCAGTTATCTTGCGTCCCTCAAGAGTGGAAATAGAAACCTCGGTACCGGTAGAGGGGCTTGGGAGGCGGAGCTCCCGTAATAAAAAATACCTTCAAATCACTTCCCGTTTAACCTGGTTAGGTTAGTTAGCTGTCTTGCGTCCCTCAGGGTGGAAATAGAAGCCCCGGAGATGGAGGGGGGCTCGGGGGGCGGAGCCCCCCGCAATAAAAATACTCACCACCTCCCGTTTAACCTGGTTTGATTCGTCAGTTATCTTGCGTCCCTCAAGAGTGGAAATAGAAACCTCGGTACCGGTAGAGGGGCTTGGGGGGCGGAGCTCCCGTAATAAAAAATACCTTCAAATCACTTCCCGTTTAACCTGGTTAGGTTAGCTAGCTGTCTTGCGTCCCTCAGGGTGAAAATAAAAGCCCCGCTCTTGGAGGGGAGGGGGGCTCGGGGGCAGAGCCCCCCGCAATAAAAAAATCTGTTAAACCATCTACCGTTTCACTTGGTTAAATTCGTCAGTTTATCTTGCGTCCCTCAGAGTAGTAATGGAAGCCTCGCTACTGGTACGGGGGGCTCGGGGGGCAGAGCTTCCCGCATTAAAAAAAAATACCTTCAAACCACCCCCGTTTACCCTTGGTTAAGTTTGTTAGTTACCTTGCGATTCTCAGAGCGTAAACAGAAGCGGGGCTTCGTTTACTGGCTACGCCTACGCATTTTTTTTTTATACCAATACAACTAAAAAGCCAAAAATAAAAAATTTTAAATAAAAAATAGAACCGCCTTCAAAAACACCCAAAAAAATATTAATTAAAAATTTAACCGACTATAATGAGCATTATAATATCTTTCTACTAATCTGTTTGAAGTCGGGCCTCAGCTCGAGCCAGCAGGAGTGGACCTAGTAATTAAATTAATAAATAAATATCCCGGGACAATTCACACCAATCGACCTAGTCTCAAAGTAAGCAAAGCTTGTGTTATGGGTACTAGGCAACGGATAAACATACTTATATAGATAGATACATACTTAAATATATATTAAACACCCAAGACCCGAGATCAAACATTCGTGTTTTTCATACAAATATCTGCCCCGACGCGGGAACCGAACCTGGGACCTCAAACTTTATAGTAGTAATTTAACTTACCTACCTATTATCCCTATTATACCCACTATCTGTTGGGCTTCTACCACTCCTGCTAGCTTGTGCTGAGGCCCGACTTCAAACAGATTAGTAGAAAGATATTATAATGCTCATTATAGTCGGTTAAATTTTTAATTAATATTTTTTTGGGTGATTTTGAAGGCGGTTCTATTTTTTATTTAAAATTTTTTTCGCTTACGTACTCAATAGCATTGCAAAGAAATTACCGTATATTTTTTTAAACAAAAGACAGTTAGTTTTTTTTTGTCGTAGCAATCAGCTAGATAGATTAACTTTACCGGCCAGTATTTAATTTCGTAATATTAAAAGAGTTTGCATCTCATTCTCACTTTATATTGAACGCCCCTCGTATATAAAAAAAACAAGACACTTATATTTTATAAATTTCTACTGTTTTGTAGCTGTTTGCGCCTGATTGCCTTGGTCGTAGACGAGGTAGACGAAGATTTAACTTTATGCACTAGAGCGGTAATTCCCAAAATTCCCGTCCCCCCCCCCCAGGGGTCCACGGGAGACTCGACGTAATTTAGATTTAGATCTAATCTTCACATCTTTGTCGTGTTTTGGGAATATGGTACAAATGTATGTATGGTGTAAATGTATGTATGTTAGATGACCAGATGGCCTAGTGGTTAGAGAACCTGACTATGAAGCTTGAGGTCCCGGGTTCGATTCCCGTGTTGGGGCAGATATTTGTATGAAAAATGCGAATGTTTGTTCTCGGGTCTTGGGTGTTTAATATGTATTTAAGTATGTATCTATCTATATAAGTATGTTCATCTGTTGCCTAGTACCCATAACACAAGCTTTCCTAGCTTACTTTGGGACTAGGTCAATTGGTGTGAATTGTCCCGTGATATTTATTTATTTATTTATTTATGTAGCTGCAAGGGGTCCACCGGAACCAGCTATATTTTGAAAGTGGTCTATGAGAAAAAAAAGTTTGGGAAACTGTGCACTAGAGCATAAAATGCCATTTTATGCAGCGTTCTCTCGACATAAATAACAACTTTACGAGTATGAGAAGTGAAAAATAGATTTTTAATCATATAGCTCCGCCAGTAATATGGCTCTTATGTCCCGTTTCCTGCCGCAGAGCCGCGTCGCCGCAAGCAGCGGCAGTGGGACGAGTACGACGACAGCGACGACGACACGTTCCTCGACCGCACCGGAGCCGTCGAGAGCAAGCGGGACCGCCGCAAGGCAGACAGGGACAGGGAGCCGCTCACTTACGACACGCTGGTCAGTAATAGTAGATTATCATCGTCTAGGCGTACTTTAATTGATGAGCCACATGCCACTGTTTGTATTTTTAACCCCCGAAACAAAAAGAGGGGTGTTATAAGTATGACCGCTATGTGTGTGTGTGTGGCATCATAGCTATTAAACGGGTGAATCGATTTGGATGCGATTTTTTTATTTGGAAGCAGGTTTCTTGGCGATGTCGGTGGAGTCTTAGTAGTAGGGTAAACCCTTTGGGTACAGGACCCTAATAAATTATTTTTTCATCACACTTGCTCATCAATGTGTGCATGTGTTACATGCCTGTGTATTAAAGAACGATGGCCTAAATTGTTCTTATGGGAGTTATGGACTTACGTACAGTTTTTCCTCCCTTTAGTTTTAAAATGTTCAGATATACGTCATGTCAGACTAAGGAAGTTTCAAGTCAGCCAACGTTTTATTTATATCTTTAAAACTTAGCTGCAACCCAATTTTACAACACAAAACTTATCTACGCTTCATGGAACTTCGTTGTTTTTATATTTTAAATTTATATGTAATTGGTTTATCAAATTGTAGTAAATATTTTATTAACATGTTGGCAGAATCTTGCCGTATGACCATTCGAATTCTAAACTAAACACAGTTTACATTATCTATGGTAGATGACTCGAAAAAAGCGACAACTTGTATTGGTGGGTAGCCATTATTTTACTCAATAAGTGTTTAGAGACAAAATAACTTTATTTTTGGATTGTTTTCCTCGCAATGTGATGAAAATCATTGTGTGTATCACGGGTGGTAAGGGGATTACAAACTCGAGTCATCAAAATCCCTTCGCCTTCGGCGTCGGGCTTCTAATAGACTCTCGTTAGTAATCCCCTTCTTACGGCCCTTGTTTAATCCAGCTGGAGCAAATCAAAGAGCTGGAAAGCAAACTGGGCTCCGAGCAAGCGTGCCTGGAGGCACTGCGCGCGGCCAAGAACAGCCCCGTCGATGTGGACGATTACATGCAGGCGCTGCCGGCGGGCGGCACGATGGCGCACAAGGCCGAGATATCCAAGGCCAGGGTGAGTTCACCGATAAAAAAATCGTGCGTGCAGCTCCTCCGCGCGGAAGAAGTGAAACTTCGTAATGTGGAAATGAAAAAGGCACTTATACATCAATATGAACCTTATTGCAATAACTTAAAGAACTAAATTTACTTATGCGTCTATGTGTTTAAATTACTCACTAGATGGCGCTTTTATCAAGTCGCTAGCGAAACAAGTTACACAACTCGTCACTAGATGGCGTTGCTCCTCGTGCGCACGTTATTTTCAATATTTTTTCAAGATTTTTCGTAATTATCAAAGATATTCAATACTTATTTTTTACTAAATACGTTTAAAATACTTCATTCTACGATTCCATTGAAATAGTTTTGATTTGTACAAGTTTTCATACTAAACCACGCAATTGGGAATGTCTAAAAAAATTACCAGTGGTTTTTATATTTTTTTTGTATAGAAAAGTCAATTATAAGAAACTAATTTCAATATTTTGTCATTTAGTTCTCTACTTTTTTCAAAATTAATTATTGAAACTATTTTAGTTGATGACGTCAGATTATAATTGAGGGCTCCCACAATGCCAAATTTCTAAATCTATCTAAATGCGTACGATAAGGCAACCCCTTTAATTATTTTTTGCGTAGTGGTACACTATACACTGTGTCACTTTACTGGCACTGACAAAGTGCTAGATGTCAGACAGCTGGTACAAATCAAACTCCGTAGTATAATCCACGCGTAAATTGTGAAGAATTTTAACCACACAGTATAAAGTACGACTTGAACCGGTCACGCAATTTACACCAATGTCAAATGAAGGTCATTGCTTATTTGTTATATAATAAATTCATTACATAATATTAAAATTAAATAACTACAGAAAACGATTTAAAAAGCATTCATCTCGAAATGGTTTTCGATTTTCTATACATTGCAAAAAAATAGACATCCCCAATTGTTTTGGATCACACTGATGAAGTTTTTAACATCCGTTAGTATATACAATACAATGCAAACGTCTCGTAAACGTCAACTTGCGTTGCGTTGCGTATTTAACGCAACGCATTTAACGCAACGCTTGTTGGAAGTCGCATTAGAAGTTTCACTTCAATAACGCCACGAGAGTTGAGGTCACGCACACAACAGCATGTCGTGTAATTGGGTGAATCAACTTTTTGTGGTGTTTACTCTGTCTCCGGTTGTCCAAGTGACACTTCATACTGTTTTATAGAAAAATGCTTAGGTTGCCCGAGGGACAAAATTTGTGTAACCTTAGCAACGGGTGGCACTAAAAAGTTTATTCACCCAATTACAGCGGGATTTTGACATTTATTCTGTACCGACAACAAGTTCAACAGACTCAACAGTGAATTACAAGATTGTCAAAAAAATTCTTTAACTTATTTCGTTAAGAATTATTTAGGAAGATACGTCTAGTTCAAACAAAACAAAAAATAAAATATTTTGATCTATTTTATTTAAATCAGATAAGCAAATTTTTTCGCTCATTATCAATACCGATTTTTTTGTTGCGAATATTTCTTGTCAGTTACAAACTGTTTTATTGAAAAATTGAATTAAAATAGGTCATATGAAAGAAGAAAAATTATAATATGCATAGTATTGCTTACGTATTTCATCATAAGATCGTATAACTCACATTTTCATTCACTCACTCATTCCATTCATTCACTAATTTTTTTGCAATCAGTAGTTTTTGTATCTGTGTGTGTAATTCGCCTCAACTCTCGTGGTGTTACCTATACTGTATTGTCGTGCAGATGAGTATAAGCAAGCTGCAATCGGAACTGGCTTCCCGGCGGCGCCTGGCCGCCCTAGCGCGTCCCGCGGCGCCGCCCGCGCCCGCCGCGGCACAACCCAAGCTCAAGACTTGCAACTCCGTCGTCTACGGGAAGCGGTACGTCGCTGACGCGCCGCCATTGCTAACATCGGTTTTATATCATACTAGCTTTTGCCCGCTACTCCGTCCGCGTGGAATTAGTAATATGGGCAGCTTATTTTTTTATCCAATTTGCTTTTTCATCAATTATGGCTCTCCTTAGTTCCTCGATATAAAAAAATTACCTGCTCCCCCCCCCACCCCCCACCTCGAACCCCCCGCACACCAGCGTTCACATTCACCACCGTACTCCCAAGTCAAGCGTGCCTATAGAAGTTTTACTTCAAAAACCCCGATTTTGAAACATTCTTCCGCTCCGCTCCGCTCCTATTGGTGTTAACGTGATGATATATAGCCTATGTCCTTTCTCAGGCTCTAGACTATCTGTGTACCAAATGTCATTTAAATCGGTTCAGTAGTTTTAGCGTGAAAGCGAGACAGACAGACAGTTACTTTCGCATTTATAATATTAGTTAGGATGGGGGTTTTCAGAAAAAAATGTATCCGTTTTGCCTTAATTACCCTTAATTTTCCATACAAAATTTATTAGTCAGTTTTGTGACGGTCCATACGACATGTATCCATGGTTAACTGCGTCACAAAACTGACAATTAAAAGTGGGACACTTTTTTCTTACTATGATTTTTTACGGAAGCTTTTTTTCGCAGTCGCGTTTTTTCCCAACTTTAATCGACACAGAAACAGACAGAGGTTTAGGTTATGCCAAGGATGATATAGACTGGTTTGGCAGTCGCCATGGTACGGTTCGGCCGCGGTTTTTGTAGTTCGATTATTAAATCTAGATGGCGCTGAAATATAGCCAGAGGCTTATAAGACTACAGATATTTCATATCACTGCAAATGTATTATTATGCAATATTTTTGAAAAATAATACATTTGTTAGTAATATGAAACCTCTGTAGTCTTATTGTTTTGCCTTCAAAGCCTCTGGCTATATTTCAGCGCCATCTAGATTTAATACTCGAACTACAAAAACCGCGGCCGATGCGTACCATGGCGACTGCCAAACCAGTCTATTCTATATCATCCTTGGTTATGTTAAGTTTGAGGCCTGAGTTTCTGTGTCAATTCAAATCGGGAAAAAATGCTCCTGTGAAAAAAAGCTTCAGTAGAAAACTATAACGAGGAAAAAATCCGAATGGAAATTTTGCTACTAGTTAGGAAATAACGATTTTGGTGAATTGATCTAACCAGTCTCGATAGTAACGCGATGCAGTATCGATTGACTTCGATAATGCGATATAGAATGTAGTCGGTTTCTCTAATTGAAGGTTGCTATAAACATAACTCAAATCTTGTAAATGAAATAGCAACTTGCATTTATCATCCCAGCCTGTATACGTCACACTGCAGGGCACATGCCTCCTCTCAGAAAGAGTTGACTTGGGCTGCAGTTCCCACGCGGGCTCAGTGCGGATTGGGAACTTCACAAATGCCACTGAATTTCTTCCCAGGTTGCACACACCAGGTTTTCCTTCATGGTAAAGCTCATGGTGAATTTTAAATGTAATTTCAAAAAACTGAGGTGCCAGCCCGGCCTCGAACCAACAACCCTCTGCTTGAGAGGCCATAAGTCAAACCACTAGAAGCTTGTATTTTTTTACAAAACTTAATTATTTTCAGGATACGCTTAAAAGAAGACAAGAAACCAAAGCCCAAGCCCCAGATGCAAGAAGAAAAGGAATTCGTAGAAGAAATGGACTCTGACGAAGAGCCCGAACCGAAAACAGAATTGACCACAGACAAACCAAAAGACGATATGGTCATAGACAACACGGAACCATCAACAGATAACACAGAACCTACCATAGACAACACAATGACAGACGCATCGAAAACTAAAGTGACAGAAGCGAAAAAAGAAGTAAAAAGGGTGTTTGGTCCAATGCGACCTCCGGAAAACTACGTAGTTCCGGAAAGTTACTTCAACCAGGAATCTGATAGAGATCTTCCGGAAATCACTGAAAAATAGCTATAGGATTAATTGTAATTCGTTTTACAATAAATTAATTGTAAGTAGGTACAATAAAATAAGTGTACATATTGTTACTTGCTCTTTTACTTATTAGTTCATCGTTGTATTAAAATGTTGTCTTTAAGAGTGGAAAAGTAAATCTTACTAATATAAATGAAACTACCGTGAGACTTACTAAAGGCCACCACAAACCGGGAGCGCGGGGCGGCGACGGAGCGTGCCCAGCGCGCTCTGTAACACTGAATCAAATATACGGTGACACACCGGCAGCGCGGCACACCGTATTTGATTCAGTGTTATTGACCGCGCTGGGCACGCTCCGTCGGCGCCCCGCGCTCCCGGTTTGTGGTGGCCTTTATAGTCATAGCTAAACTCAATCATAGACGTGTGTTAACTGTATTTTGTCACATTAGAGTTTGTGAATCAAGTCGTGTCCCTTGAAAAAGGCGGCATTTTCAAAAATCTTTTATATTTCAACACTAATAACAGTGAAAACTATGTTTGATACTTGAATTTATATAGCAGTAAATAGTTAAAAAGGCAGCTACATAAATACAAGTATAAATCATAGTTTTCAATGAGTTATTAGTGTTGATATATAAAAGATTTTTGAAAATGCCGTCTGTTTTCAAGGGACACGCACGACTCGCTTGACAAACTCTAACCCCGTTTCACCATCCATTGATCAAATTTATCTGACGGATAAATGTGATGCCGTCTGTTTGTTTTGTTCGAATAGACGGAGACTGCATCACATTTATCCGTCAGTTAAAATTAATTAATGGGTGGTGAAACAGCCCCTAAATCAGCCACTTATTGCAAATCGAATTATCTGCATTTTTGCCCAAAATAAGCAAATAACATCAATCTACTCATTTTCACCAGGAAGCTGTAGGTAAGCTCATTATTTTGCTTCAATTTTGGTGCAGAGAATCGGTTTTTGCAATAGGGAACGTGCGCTTAGACGGTGCTGCCAACTGGTGCCATCAATTTGAATGTTTTACCCTGATAAGTTTCTTTTACTGTCCGCATAGTGTCTCTTCTGTCGCATTAGTGCTGCCGCCTATAGATTCTGCACGTTCCCTATAAGGTGACAAAAAGCGAGTTTGTGTTTCAATTCAGGGCCCAATTGCATAACAAAGTACAACTTATATTACAAGCGGAACTCCCTTTCTAGTTAATATAACTGAAGCGAGAGTTCCGCTTGTAATATTAGTTGTAATTTGCGGCGGTTCTTAGATATGTTTCATCAAAATCGGTTAAGCCGTTTCAAAGTTATCAGCTCTTTTGTTAGCTGCGGACGGGATCTTAGACGCATAATGAGCATTGACTTAATGTTCAAACATACGAGTGACAAATACCGTTGGGCGTATTTAAAATTTTTAATTTTATTTTTGTGCTAAACATGTCAATACTTGTTGTAGCTACATCGAAATCGAAGGGAAGTATTTGTATTTGGTCATAACAACCGGTGACGTTTTCGAGGTACAGTCGACGCCATAAGCTAGCCATACAGGCACGGATATGCCCAACAGACGCCTGGCGGGCAGATCCGTGCGTACTATCGCCCCAAGCGCCAGATACCCATTTTCAAAACAAATTTGCTTGCAGCCGTTGATGTTTATTGCTATGGATTGTTATGGACAGATGTCTAGCCACTGCACGCAAACTGGGCCTTTAAGGTGGTTATCTGGCGCTTGGGGCGATAGTACATGGTGAGTTTGGCGGACATATCATCGTGCGTGTATGGCTAGCTATAAAACATCGGAGCGGTCATGGTGCTCAAATATATCTGAATGTGTAATTATTAATATTACTTACTAGCCTTCCGTCTGCAGCTTCGCCCGCGATAAATTAATTTTCCCGAAGGAAAAGGGCTTTTCCCGCGGTAAAAAGTAGCCTATGTCACTCAGTGATAATGTAGCTTTCTAACGGCAAAAGAATTTTTGTAACCGGTCCAGTAGTTTCGGAGCCTATTCAATGCAAACAAACAAACAAACAATCAAATCTTTCCTCTTTATAATATTAGTATAGATATTCATGTATAAAATAAAACTACATTTTGTTTAATCCACATAAAACGTATATAAAAGAACAACAAGAAACACATTCAATCATTTTTCTATTTTAATAAAATCTGTAATACCAGTCTGTGTGGAAAACTTCTGTCGTGCGTACGCGCTTTGTAGGTCACGTTCAATTTTAATTAACTTATCGTCATAATCATAATTTCCTTGCGTGAGAAACTGTTCATTGAAAAGAACAATTTTTCGTAATACACTGACAGCATTTAGACCATCTTTCAAAGTCGGCACTGGAAATTGCTCTTCGGTCTCCTCTTCATCGTCATTTTCCTCTTTGACTTGTACAATATCTTCCGTAGCTTCACAAACTGCAATAGAGTTATCCACGTCAATAAATTCTTCTGCTTCAGTAGTAGATAAAGCCGGTTGTAAATTTTGGGCTAATTCAGCCAAAGAAATACTGTCCTCATCATTATCAGTCACATCTGAGAATTCTGCCAAGAGGTATTTAAAACCTGCTTGTCTAAAGGAGTTGGCAATAGTTGTTTGTGAAACATTTTCCCATGCTTCTGATATCATCAAAATGGCATCAAGAACTGTAAAGCTTTTCTGGTTGTTATGTATTAACTTTAACATTTGTATTTTTCTGTAATTATATTTTAAACATCTTATTACACCTCGGTCCATTGGTTGCAGTGGAGATCTAACATTTGGTGGTAATAAAACAAGTTTAATGCATTTCAAATCGGTAACAGCCGGATGAGCAGGACAATTATCAACCAAAAGCAGAATTTTCTTATTGTATGCTTCTAATTCAGCGTCCCAGTTTCGTAGCCATCTTTCAAAAATATCCGACGTCATCCGTGACTTTGCATTGTTTTCATATGTTACTGGCAGCGAGCATACGTTTTTAAAGCATCTCGGTTTAGATTTGCCAATAACCAATAGCTTTATTTTACAGGATCCTGTCATATTTGCTGCAACCATGATCGTTAGTCTCGTCTCAGACAATTTTCCATTAGAACAATTCTCCCCTTTCAACTTCAAAGTGTCTGGTGTCATATTATAAAAAAGTCCGGTTTCGTCGGCATTAAAAATGTCATCTGGTCCGTAGCCGTCGTGTAACGTAGGCCATTTTTGCGACATCCATTCTTCTACACCACTATCTACATTAGCAGCCTCACCACTCATTTTCCCGCTGACTATACCGTACCGAGTCCGGAACCGTTGAATCCAACTAGACGAGCAAACAAAATCTTCACCAAAACGCTGAGCAAACTCGTTGGCTTTTTGTTGTAGAATCAGCACATTATTTGTTCTTTGACACTTGAACCACTTCAACAAAGCTTCCTCAATCCTCGTATGATTTGATGTTCTTGCTCGTTTCCGTTTCAAAAAATTGTTCTCAAAAAGTGTTTTAATTTTATCTCTCTGTTTCCAAATATTTGAAATCGTCGAGTGTGTTATACCATATTCCTTTGCTAAATCTTTGTTTGGGATTCCACTCTCAAGCTTTGATATGATATGCAATTTTTCTTCAATGTTAATTTGTTTTCTTTTTTTTTGCGACATCATAAGTTTCAGAAATATGTATCTGTACAATGTTTTGGTTTGTCTTGTGGAGAGGTAAGTAGGTAACACAAATTGCCTGAAGAAAGCGTTTGGGCTTCAATTATGCTGCATACGCTTGTATTTTGTTTCTGAGAATGACAAAAGACCATAAACACCACGTGTTTTCTGCGATCTTAATGGCCATTGGCCATTTTACTAGCCAGATGTGGATACAACCTATTCAAATGTTTACAATAATACGTTGTTCTAACAGATATCATCGAAAAATATCACTTAAATGAAGTTGCTTAAAGAGATGTCATAATAAAAACAGTGTTTTTTATAAGGCTGTCTAATGGAATTCAGCCTGGACCTATGTTTTCTTTTATTATGAGAGGGAGGAAAACGAGCAAGCGGTCATCTGATGGGAAATGATCACCACTCCACTCCCCGTAAATATCAACAACTTATAGAGAGTCAATAATCTGTTGCCAGCTTTTAATCTTGTTGTTGTTCTAATAGTACATTACTGCAGAGGCCGAGACTTAAGGGGTTGCCGGCCGAGTGGTACACGAGGCCGGCAACCCCTGTTCCGGCCGAGGCTTGTATAGTGCTTTTCTCAAACATGCACCATCACCATCACCATCATCATCATCGTCGGCATCATGATGATGATGATGATGATTACGATGATGATGATGATGATGATGATGATGATGATGGTGACGATGATGGAGACGATGATGATGGTGATGGTGATGACGATGATGATGATGATGGTGATGGTGATGTTGATAGTGAAATATTTCTCTAGGCAGATCACCATTACCTTATTATTAAATAAGCGTAGTGGCAGAATATCATAATGAACCTAAACGCAAATATTGCTTATAGTTTTTTTTTAAATGGCTAATTGCTATGATGCGTCATGGTGCTGTATCACATGAAACAATATACGATCGCATTGCCGGCCAAGGCCTGCAATTTTGTATGAAAATCCATTACATACCAGTTGTCTAACCGCGCCCGCAACGTGATACGTCCCGGCCTATTATTTGGAACAACGTAAACATTACATAGCATGTTTGAGAAAATTATGTTGTTGTATACGGTTTAAATGCACCATGTGCAATCAACTTTCTTTCCACCCTCACCACCTCAATAGCTGGCAGTCTACTACAGTTTATTTCTTGTGTAATGTTTTGTAGAGTATTTCTGTAACTTGGTGTTCATAAAAACCGGCCAAGTGCGGGTCGGACTCGCGCACTGAGGGTTCCGTACTTTTTAGGTATGTCAAAATATACGCCGTGAACAGCCGCAACAATAATAATCCAGTGTTAGTAGAACCCTGCTTCTAAGTAAAATGTATGCATTGTGAGATCTTTTTATGTTGGACAATCAAGACCCCCCTTAATATTTAATATAATTATATTTTTACTGGCTGTTGCCCGCGACTCCGTCTGCGAAGAAAAATAGCCTACGACCTATTCTCAGACCTACCAAATACAGAGAAAGTTTCATAAAAATTGGTCAAGCCGCTTTGGAGGAGTTCGATAACAAACACTGTGACACGAGATTTTTATATATTAGATTATTTGTTGTTATACCGGCCACAGTAATACATAATTGGTGAAAATTTCAAGTGTCTAGTTAACGCCAACGCCAACGCCGCAATTTTATATTTCATCATATCATTATTATTTAGCTTAAAAGGAGGCTCCGGCCACTATTATGTAAAATCCTACCGCCGGCCACTATTATGTATTACCTAACAAATAAAACATTTTTCATTTTTATTTTTTCATTTTTAATGTTTCTTGTATGACCTCCCCCTCCCTGAACCCCCCTTAGTTTTTAACATTATTTTATTTTTTGTATAGCGGCAACAGAAATACACCATCTGTGAAAATTTCAATTGTCTAGCTATCACGGTTCTTGAGATACAGCCTGGTGACAGACAGACAGACGGACAAACAGTGAAGTCTCAGTAATAGGGTCCCGTTTTCACCCTTTGGGTACAGAACCCTTAAAATGAGCCAACATTTTCTCAAAGAACCGGCAATGCATCCATAATTCAACTTATGTTATAGGTGTCCATGGGCGGCAATGATTGCTTTTTATCAGGTGACCTACCTGCTTGTTTCCCCCCTATCATATAAAAAAAACCTGTAATTTCTAAAGAGTTCTGCTTCTCCAGACATGCTGCATTAAATTACATTATATACCAGTCTTTTGCTACCATCATCATGCTTTACTTGAGCCTGCAGGTGTTGTAAGAGACTTGATAGTACGAGTTTGATTTCATAGAAGATGGGTTGAGTCTTGCATGGGATGCAATTTGGTTTGACATGTTAGCTCCTTCCATCCCTAAGGAACTTGCAAATGAACTGATGCAGCTTCTGTAGTCATAATCATAATCATTTATTATTTGTAAAACATAGGTATGAAGGTGATACAATTTTAGTAGTAGTTTTGTAGTGACAAAAGCACACAAATATTATTGGTCCGTGGGGTCCTTAGGCTATGAGGTTACATAAGGAAATAGCAAAGAGGTTTGTCAACGTCACAGGAGACCAAAGAGCTGGCAGATACCTCGGAGTCCTCGGACAATAGTACATTACTGCAGCGGCCGCGAAATAGGGGATTGCGGGCTGAGTAGTTATAGATGGCCGAGTGTTAACGAGGCCATCTAGGGATACGAGGCCGGCAATCCCTGTTCGTGGCCAAGGCTTGTATAGAGTTTTTCTCAAACATGCATCATCATCATCATCATCACCATCACCATCACCATCACCATCGTCGTCGTCGTCATCATCACCATCATCACCACCATCAACATCATCATCACCATCATCATCATCATCACCACCACCATTACCATCATCACCATCACCATCACCATCTTACCTTACCTTAAATAAGCGTAGTAGCAGAATGTCATAATGAACCAAAACGCAAATATTGCTTATAGTTTTTTTTTAATGGCAAAATGCTATGATGCCATAGACCTACAAACGTCATGGTATGAAACAATAGACAATCACTTTGCTGGCCTTGGCCAGCAATGTTGTACGAAATTCCATTATTGACCTCTCGTCTAGCCGCACCTGCATTGTGACACTTTGTGGCGTATTATAAGGAACATAACGTCAATATTACATAGCATGTTTGAGAAAAGAATTTTATTAGCTTAGCTTTTCAAAGAGGGAATGCTGCCAGTATCTTTGGAATCTTGCCTAAGGGAACACTTGAATATGTTTTAGCTCTATTTTTTTTATTTCTTATTTGTACATACATTTAGTTTAGGACAGTTTGTATTTAAATAATTACTTTTTATTTCATGTAAATGGAAATCAACTTGTGTTTAAATTGGTCGAGTCCAACCTCGGTCATTAAAATCTCCGCAGTGATTTACAAAAACATTCACTTTTTATCATTAAAGTAATTCATACACAATATAATGGATTTAAGACGAAAAAGTTGAGGTAGTTAGGGTATGGGATACCAACGAAACTTACAGCTACAAAAACAAATAACCAGTAAACATTACATTTTTTGCAATACCGCAATAGACAACTTTTGATGGAGTGGAGTAAATACCGTCCACAAACAATCTATGTACGACACTACTTTATCTAGCAACTCAGTTTTAAACTACACTACTAACACTACATTACATTTTTAATTAAAGTAATGCTGCAAATTTAAAAGGAGTATGTACGAACAATAATAACAGAGAACTCATCCATTCCATCGAGTCAAAATAAAAAAACTGAGATGTCAAATAATCTTCATGAAATGTCAGAAATTCAGTGGTGCCAACCAGGGGGGGCACACTTACATATATCACACTTTTCATACGACTACAGCGATCTCTGGTTGTTTGGTAAAGAACTAAATTAGCGGCCATCTTGGTTGATTTGTCAAACTTGTCAGTTGTCATTCATCGGCCATGGCCATGGCGTACCATATTGTACGGTCAAGGACTTTAATTGATAGGCCACTTGCCAATGTTCGTATTTTAGCCGTATAGTGCAAATCGGGTTTAGCCGCTTATACTTCGTATAATATGCTGATTTGAATTAGACGGCTAAAATACGAATAGTGGCAATTAGCCTATCAATTACAATTACGCGTAATTATAGCTGTACATCACTACCAACATATACATATAGATAGGTATACATCTATACATACGTCACATTAGTTGTTCACCAGGGCGTAGGGCAGCAGCACCTTCCATACATGCAAATTTGACCATAGAGTTGCCACTCTTGTTCATATAATATTACAATACTCTTTGGTGCCAACTCCAAAAGTCGAAATTATCGTAATTCAGGGGGGGCACACTTAAATATATCACACTTTTCATGCGACTACAGCGATCTCTGGTGTTTTTTTTAAAGAACTAAATTAGAGGCCATCTTGGTTGACTTGTCAAACTTGTCAGTTGTCATTCATCGGCCATGGCCATGGCGTACCAAATTGTACGGTCAAGGACTTTAATTGATAGGCCACTTGCCAATGTTCGTATTTTAGCCGTATAGTGCAAATCGGGTTTAGCCGCTTATACTTCGTATATGCTGATTTGAATTAGACGGCTAAAACACGAACAGTGGCAATTCATGGACGTACTATAGAATGGACGCGTCATATTTAAGACGAAATATAACCATCGGTATTCTCTCTCGTTCTTAAAGAAAACATCATCTGCAAATAGAGACAGATATACGTCTGTCTGTATTGGCTTTCAATTCAATGAAGCCAGTTTACTATACTGTATTTATAAATCGATATATATATGTCCTAGAGATGTGCCACTTTTATATCGATAAACTTTAGCTGTCAAAAATAATTATCGTGTCATAATTTAAAGGACCATATTGGATTCGAAAAATTACCAAGAATACTATTCAGGATTTTAATGATTCTTTTTATACTCTTTTCCTTTAGTTAAAAAAATACGAAAAGCAGTTTGATATTGGAATGAGTAGGAAGTAGTAGTTGTAAGTTGTAAATTAGAAGTATGCGAGTTTAAAAATAAGCATACTGAGGCGCTCTTGGCAGATGGCGGGGCGGTGCGGACTAGTCGAATCTAATAACGACAAACTCGAAAAACGATACAGAATTATTTACAAAAACAACAACAAAGACAAAACGCAAATTAACCTCCCTGAGCCGTACCGCCATCTGCCCATCGCCTAAAATGGCCCAAATAATACGTGCAACGTACAATTTTTTTAACGAGACCATACTTAGGTCCCGATTAGGCGTATCAATCTACTAATCTAATATATGTATAAAAATCTCATGTCACGGTGTGTTACCGAACTCCTCCCAAACGGCTCGACCGATTTTTATCAAACTTTTTTCTCTGTATTCGGTAGATCTGAGAATAGGTCGTAGGCTATTTTTTATCCCCCCCCTCCCCCCATTCTTCGTGGAAGGAGTCGCGGGCAACAGCTAGTTAATTTATATTTATTTGTGTATTTATGTACGAGTAGTATAATGGATACAAGGGGAAAAGTAAAACGACAATTATGAAATAATAATTATGATTGTATTTTACGTACTTTTATCATTTATTGAAATATAAACAAAAAACATCCCTTCTCATCTAGATTTTACGCATTCCTAGCACCACTTCTTTACAATAGATTAAACGCCCAATTAGACATTTACTCCCTTAATTATAATAAAGTTAAGATAATTCTCCAAACAGCACTTCTACAAATGTCCTATGAGGATACAGAAAAATTATTGTCAGTCTTAAAATAAATATGCTTAGATAGGTATATAGTTTGTAAGAGTTGTAGTTCTATGTTATAAATGTTAAGATTTTTTTTTTCTTTTGTTTTTTTAATGTGGTTAAATATTTAAGACTTGTTTTGTATGTATTCCTTATTTTACACCTGAAACACAGGAAATTTTTTTCCTAGTTCAGGTATACGTAACATGTTTCCTTTTTAAATATGTTTAGTCTATAAGTTGTTATGTTTTGTAACTTTTAGTATGATAAATAAAGATTTATTATTTTATTATTATTTATTATTGACCACTAAATAAAACCAGTTCACATTCTGTATCCACTTATTTCATCAGGATCTTTAGGTAACCTGAGAACAATACACATCCACAATTAGCATTATATTAGTCATAATACAACTTACTTAGTTTTCTTGTAGTGCTTCTCAGAGCCTATAAAAAGTTTAACTAAAACATATATTAATCTATATATATAAAAATGAATCCCTATTTCGCATGCACGGCTGGACCGATTTCACTAATTCTTTTTTGTTGTGTTCGTCATTGTCAGGAGAAGGTTCTTATGAAAGAAAAAATTAAGAAAATTGCGCGGAAAATTAGAAAATATAAGAAAAATTACCGTCCATAATAACTTTTCTAATGTAACCTTATGGCGTTTGACATAACTGCCAGTCGTTTGACAGTTGGCGTGATTAACAGAATACGATCGTTTAAATTAAATGTACGGGTCGAAATTTTATTCATAAAACTAGCGACGCGCCCCGACTTCGTGTGGGTGTAGTTTGGGGAAAAAGAGGTAAATATATAAACTTACCACCTTAAATTAATTATAGACTTTCTTTATTTTTCACACCTGTTTTTCAAAGTTACACCCGTGCGAAGCCGGGGCGGGTCGCTAGTTTTAAATAAAAGGGACAAAACTGAACCGGACATACAATATCGATTTATTTAACCACATCCCTATTATCAAATTTTAAGTACATGAACTGTCATAACGTCATGAACAGATGTTTTGTTGTTGATTATTTTAATAAATCTTTGGCCGTACGTGATCTTTATGACTTCACGATATTTAGAACGGCAATTTATTTATTGAGAGCAGATCATATAATCTAAACATTGCGCAATAAGTTCATTATGATAGTCGATAACTTACCTATGGAAAGATATTCTTTGGTCACTTTCTGTTAATACACCCATTCTACTCTTGCAACCGATAGCCACACAAGCTTTGGTTCTAGTGATATGAAATTAACTAAATTTCACTCTTCAAAGTGGCATAAAACGCATAAAATTAAAGGAAAACTGATAACAAAGTTGGTATCCAGCTGGCTACCACGGCGACTCAGAATTTGACACACTGACGTTTAAGATGGCGGTGTTTGTCTATGCTTCACTCTTTTCTTCACAGTGAGATTTTGCATGTGCTAGAAAGAGACACATGACGGTTTTTTGTTCGTCTTAAATAGAACTGGTCTAACCTTATACTATGTCTATGTCTATGTGGCAATAGGGATGTTGACACCATTAAAAAATAATTCGAAGACACGACTCCAGTAAAAAAACGCTTTATTTTAGCCCTGAAACCCAGATTAATTTTCGATTAACTGCAAAATTAGATTTTTTGTTGCTTTAAAACAAATAAATAGTTAGTTGATTGAGTATGCGAACAAGTGACGTCATATGTTGTTATTGCCATTCAAACTCTATGGGAGAAATGTGTTTTGACAGCTCATAAAAAGTACGTCAGTTGATTGGTGGTGTCAACATCCCTATTAGCCTATCAATCAAAATTACGCGTACTTATAGCTGTACATCACTACCAACATATACATATAGATAGTTATACATTTATAGATACGTCACATTAGTTCTTGACCAGCCGTAGGGCAGCAGCACCTTCCATACATGCATATTTGACCATAGAGTTGCCACTCTTGTTCATATAATATTACAATACTCTTTGGGCTAAATTACGGAACGCTCACTTTATCGTAGGGGCTGGCAACACTGGCTCTATACTACGAAGCACGAAATTCGAACTTCGTTTCATGCCGTTCCGCTCACGCTAATGGTATTTATTACGAGAGTGAGAGGGACCGCACGATCCGAACTTCGAACTTCGAATTTTGTAGTAACCCCCCTGGGGCGCTACTACGAAATTCGAAAATCGAAGTTCGTATCGTATTATCCCTCTCACTCTCGTGTCAAATCATATTAGCGTGAGCGAGACCCAAAAAGCTGTTCCAAAATAATGATCTAAAATATTAAATCGTGATTCAATTATCGTGCATAAGTCGTGGAGAAATGCGGTAAAATTGAAAATCCGGATTTTGTGCGGAGGTCGTTAAAAATAGTCCAAAAATCACACCAAAACGCAAAGCAAACGAAACGCAAACGAAACGCAAACGGTTTGACATAGACAAAAGTGACAGAAGACTTCGTTTTTATTCTGTTTCTACTAAGTACTGAGCACGAACGGCTTGTCAGCCATTAAATCTCACAAATGTCAACTCGAACACTTAAAAAAATATTTCCAGTAAACAATAGGAGATGAAAATAAAACAGCTGCAGTTTCTCGATCTTCAGAACGCCGACTGTCGAAAAAAAATATAATTAGCACCTCTTAAAAAAACTTTACTTAGCCAATTATGCACTTCGTGGTAGGGCCTCTGAGGCGCTACTACGAAATTCGAAAATCGAAGTTCGTATCGTATTATCCCTCTCACTCTCGTGTCAAATCATGTTAGCGTGAGCGGGACGGCACGAAACGAAGTTCGAATTATGCACTTCGTGGTAGGGCCTCTGGTCAGAATTGACAAATTGATTTTATTTTTGAGAAGGAGTCTGTGTTACCAACTCAAAATTCAATAGATTTTTTTAGCATGTCAGGCAGCCGGCGGCGTATGACGGCAAGCAAGGGGAGATTGGGGGAGACGAGGCATTCGGAGGCATTGACTGACATTGTGGCTTGGTAATAATAATACTCTTTGGGCTTGGCTTGGCGATGCCGACCGACGCGTTACTCTACAATCTCTACATTGTTCAATTTAGTATTCAAGTAAAAGTGCACATGTGCTAGTACATTATCACTTTACTGTAAGTATTATTTTATACTAAAGTGTACCGATCGTGAACTTTATCATATTGAATTTCATTAAGTTGGTAACAAATATCAGGTACTCTGTTTTTTGCGACCGGTGATTTTGTGTGATCTCACTAGGATCTCTTAAGTAGAGACAATGGAACAAGGTAACCTGTAACTGTAAATGAATAATAATGTCACTCATACTGTATTTAGCAGTGAACTGTATTCTTTCTCCTTTTGACATGATTGCATCGTACTTTTTTCAATAAAATCAATATTTTTTCGTACTCGATTTAGTAGCTCCGGTAATTTTCCATTGAAACAAAAATGTTTTATTGTCTAAATGCTATGATATCAGATATCATATCGACGCTTGAAAGGAGACATTAAGCTAGCGACATTTTAGGCTATTTTTTTGAGAGTGTACCTATTTACATTTACCTACTCCATTTGCCCAAAATTTCGCTTAGTTGCTGTCTCATTTCAAGCGTCGTTATACATATTATGTAAGTACTTATATATTAAAAGAGTTAGATAATTTATTAGCGCGGTAAAAACTAACGTGAAAAGGCGACAGTAGTCCGGCGTCATGTGACGTCGACGAAAAGGAAAGCCGCATGTCTATTTCAACCGACGAAAACAAAAGGAGGAGGTTCTCAAGTCGACGTGTATATATATTTTTTTGTTTTTTTTTTTTTTTTTTTTTATGTATGATCACGCATAACTTTTTACAGAGTAGTCCGATTTTGATGATTCTTTTTTTATTGGAAAGCGTATACCCCCAGGGTGGTCCCATTTAAATTTGGAAATAATATTCCTACCCCAAGGGTAGGAAAACAGGGGATGATTGATTGTTCAGTTACAGATTGTACTATATGACCACGCATAACTTAGTACAGGGTAGTCGGATTTTGATGATTCTTTTTTTATTGGAAAGCGTCTACCCCAAGGGTGGCCCCATGTAAATTTGGAAATAATATTCTTACCCTAAGGGTAGGAAAACAGGGGATGATTGACTAACTTTTTACAGAGTAGTCTGATTTTCATAATTCTTTTTTTATTGGATAGGGTATAGCTTGAAGTTGGTATTATATTAATTAATATATTAATATATATATATTATATAAATTTGGAAAAAAAAATTTACCCCAAGGATGGAAAAAAGTATAAAATAAAAACTTTTTAACAAAAAAATGAAACCGCCGAAAAAACTGAAAAGCAAAAAATAATACCTTTTTTGTTTGACCTTAATCAGGTACCAGTTTGAAGTCGGTGCCTCAGCACTAGCCAGGAGGAGTGGACCTATAATCTTCTACCTGATTGGCTTCTATCACTCCTCCTGGCTCGTGCTGAGGCACCGACTTCAAACTGGTACCTAGATTAAGGTCAAACAAAAAAGGTATTATTTTTTGCTTTTCAGTTTTTTCGGCGGTTTCATTTTTTTGTTAAAAAGTTTTTATTACCCGAGCAAAAATGACATGCTACTGTCGCTAAATAAGTCTTTTTGTTTGATTTTCGCATGTATTTATAACATTTATAACTTTAATTTTAATTTTATAATAATATAAGTATTCGCACACCGAATCCTGGTCGCCACGTGCCAGGCATTCCCTAAACGCGTTTTTGTAAAGCGATATTTTTTTAATAAACTTTTTTTTCTTTTAAATGTTGTTTTTTAAAATGTTAGATCATGAAACTAATTAAAGAAGCTAGAAGAAAAATCGATCAGACTTGTTTTGACCTCGTGTCCTGCGGTAGTTGACGCGCAGGCCACGAGGTCAAAGGGAAGCTGGTTCGCACTGACAACATAATCTGACAAGATACTAGCGGCAAAAGAGGAGCGTGAAGAAACGCGGTCAGATTTGTTTTGACCTCGTGTCCGGCAGTAGTTGACGCGCTGGCCACGAGGTCAAAGGGAAGCTGGTTCGCACTACCAACATAATCTGACAAGATAGTAGTAGTAGAAGACACGCGGTCAGATTTGTTTTGACTTCGTGGCCTGCGGTGTTTGACGCGCGGGCCTCGAAGTTAAAGGGAAGCTGATTCGCTCTATCAACGTAAACTGACAAGAACATGCCAAAGAATGTCAACGGGATCGAAGAAACGCGAGCAGATTTGTCTTGACCTCGTGTTCCGCGGTATCTCACACGCGGGTCTCGAGGTCAAGGGGACGCTGACTCGCAATGCCAACATAATCTGATGAGATAGTGTCATTCGGAGTGAAGAAATGCGCTTGAATAATTATGTCGGTAAAGAAATGTGTACGCTATGTATGTTTGCTCTGTCTACTGTTTTCTTTAAAATATTTTTATCCAAAATCTAAATAATTTCTTGTAAATATCGAAATGCCAATTATGCCTATACAGAGTCCGACAAGCAGGTCGTGGCAGAAGTAATTTAAAGCATACTTTATTTCGGTAACTCGAAAAATTATGACAAATTTTAGTATTCTATGCAATGTAATTTATTCAAGAATTTAATGATCTGCATGCAACGATATTATGCTTACCCACATTTTAGATTTTAAGACATTGCAACACCCTACATGGGTAGCATGTACGATCTTATTTTAATGTATCCTACCATCTGAATATTAATGTACTACATGTATGCAATTAATAAACAAATAAATCAGGCAGGCAAGCAACAATGTAAATCAAAATTTAATTGTGACATGTGTAAAAGCGAAGCCAAAGGGAAGCTGATTTGTACTATCATATATTATTAAACTGACGAGAATCTACCAAAGAACTTCAACTGGACCGAAGAAAAGCGAGCAGATTTGTTTTGACCTCGTGTTCCGCGGTAGTTGATGCGCGGGTCTCGAGGTCAAAGGGAAGCTGGTTCGCACTACCAACATAATCTGACAAGATACTAGCGGCAAAAGAGGAGCGTGAAGAAACGCGGTCAGATTTGTTTTGACCTCGTGGGCTGCGGTTGTTGACGCGCGGCCCTCGAGGTCAAAGGGAAGCTGGTTCGCATTTACAACATATTCTAACAAGATAGTAGTAGCAGAAGACACGCGGTCAGATTTGTTTTAACTTCGTGGCCTGCGGTGTTTGACGCGCGGGCCTCGAAGTTAAAAGGAAGCTGATTCGCACTATCATCGTAAATTGTCGTGAAACTGCCAAAGAACGTCAACTGGATCGAAGAAACGCGAGCAGATTTGTCTTAACCTCGTGTCCCGCGGTATCTGACGCGCGGGTCTCGAGGTCAAGGGGACGCTGACTCGCAATGCCAGCATAATCTGATGAGATAGTGTCAGCCGGAATGAAGAATTACGCTTGAATAATTGTGTTGGTAAAAAAAATGTCTACACTTTTTATATGTTCCTCCAAAATCTAAATAGTTCCTTCTAAACATCGAAATGCCAATTATGCCTATTCAGACTCCAATAAGCAAGTCCTGGTTGTGACAAATGTAAAAATGAAGCTAAAGGGAAGCTGATTTGTACTATCATATCGACGGTTAAAAGGCAAAACGCATGAAGCAAAGTTTTTTGAACTTTACATGAAACCCGGCTCAAACGATGGAGAAAAAGTCGCTGATTTCAAATATGTGTAAAACTCATTTTGACAAATAGTTTCGCTTCATGCGGTTTGCCTTTTAACCGTCGATATATTATTAAACTGACAGGAATCTGCCGAAGAACTTCAACTGGATTGAAGAAACGCGAGCAGATTTGTTTTGACCTCGTGTTCCGCGGTAGTTGACGCGCGGGTCTCGAGGTCAAAGGGAAGCTGGTTCGCACTACCAAAAATCTGACCAGACAGTAGTAGCAGGAGACATGCGGTCAGATTTGTTTTAACTTCGTGGCCTGCGGTGTTTGACGCGCGGGCCTCGAAGTTAAAAGGAAGCTGATTCGCACTATCATCGTAAACTGACAAGAACCTGCCAAAGAACTTCAACTGGATCGAAGAAACGCGAGCAGATTTGTCTTGACCTCGTGTCCCGCGGTATCTGACGCGCGGGTCTCGAGGTCAAGGGGACGCTGACTCGCAATGCCAACATAATCTGACAAGATAGTGGAGTCGGAGCGAAGATACCAGGGCCTGCTCAGGTGAAACTAGTTTACACGCATAATGACTTCTATACATATAATAAATCTGTAACAAGTCGGTGTCTGTACATTGAAGATATTTGAGAAAAACTGTCACTAGGGCTATTTATTAGCGCAATAGAACCCGAAACAATGATTTTTAGAATTATTGTCTGTTTGTCTGTTTGTCTGTGCGTTTGTGCGCACTAATCTCAGAAAAGGATGCGGTTTTCACTGATATGTTGGTATTTTCTTGGACTAACATTTAGTGTTTGTTTCAATGCAATCGGTTCACAAATAAGAAAGATACGTCTATTTTAAGAATTTATCGAACAGTTTTTAGAAGAATTAATAAGCTGAAGAGTTTGTTGTTTGAACGCGCTAATCTCAGGAACTACTGCTCCGTTTTGAAAAATTCTTTCAGTGTTAGATAGCCCATTTATCGAGGAAGGCTATGGGCTATATATCATCACGCTAACACCAATCGGAGCGGAAGAATGTTTCAAAATCAAAAGAATGTTTCAAAAGGAATGTGAACGCGGGTGTGCGGGGGATTTGGTGGGGGGGGGGGTTGCGGGGGCGGGTAATAATTTTTTTTATATCGAGGAACTAAGGAGAGCCATAATTGATGAAAAAGCATAAGCTGCCCAAATTACTAATTCCACGCGGACGGAGTCGCGGGCAAAAGCTAGTCTATACTAATATTATAAAGCTGAAGAGGTTGTTTGTTTGTTTGTTTGTTTGTTTGTTTGTTTGAACGCGCTAATCTCAGGAACTACTGCTCCGATTTGAAAAATTCTTTCAGTGTTAGATAGCCCATTTATCGAGGAAGGCTATAGGCTATATATTTTTACGCTAACACCAATAGGAGCGGAGCGGAGCGGAAGAATGTTTCAAAATCGGGGGTTTTTGAAGTAAAACTTCTATAGGCGCTAATCTCAGGAACTACTGCTCCGATTTGAACAATTCTTTCAGTGTTAGATAGCCCATTTATCGAGGAAGGCTATAGGCTATATATTTTTACGCTAACACCAATAGGAGCGGAGCGGAGCGGAAGAATGTTTCAAAATCGGGGGTTTTTGAAGTAAAACTTCTATAGGCGCTAATCTCAGGAACTACTGCTCCGATTTGAACAATTCTTTCAGTGTTAGATAGCCCATTTATCGAGGAAGGCTATAGGCTATATGTATACCTATGCTATTTAGTAATCTGTGCCTATGCTGAGCCGGGTGCGGGGTAGCTGCAGCAATACTGATGGCATTTTGCAAATGGGATCAATAATTCCATCCTCAAATTTTGGATCGGGTTAATTAATTGAATTAATTAAGCTGAATTAAATTGAATTGAATTCAACATTTACATTAGAATAAATTAAACTAATTAAAACTGAATTGGATTGAATTAAACTGAATTAATAAATTGAGTTGATTGAATTTAATTAATTGAATTGTACATTATTCACCTATTGCTATTTACTAAAGTGATTTTTTTTTAATAACTAAGTACTTACTTAGTCTGGTTATCATATCATAAATCGGTTCTGGTTTTGACCCGTAATAAAAAATTAGCAGTAATTATAGTTCTTAATAAACTTTCTAAGTATATCGGAGTCATCGATTACGCGAATTACGAATACACACACACACATATGTTGGAAGTAACGGTTTATATTTTCACGGATTAAAGTATTAATAATACTTGGAAGAGCTGTTGCGACCATTTAATCAAAATAGAAAACTACTATAGGAAATCAGATCACATAATTGATATCCACGTGGACAAGTTCGTGATTGAAGTTGGCTCTGACACCAGTGACACGTCTGACTCTGAAAGTGATTTCAATAAGTCACTTTTTGCATCTGAATTTGAAGCTAATTGCCCTATGGACACCTAAATATTTGGATTCTGATTTTGACTACGGCGAATGAAAGTAAGTCAAAACGAGTGACCAATTCGCATTGTTCCGACTATTAATATACTGAACTATTACCATATAAATAAGAACAATACCGCCCTCTTGACAATAGTCATATATTTTTTGACTACGTGGAAGAAGGGATTAATCTGTGGCTTGCCAGTTTCGTTACTACAATTTCCATCGATTTTTTTTATATAAATCTTACCCGTGATTGACCTCTATTTCACCCGATGAAAAGTGCAGATGGGGCCAAAGGTGTATCTCACTGGTTCAGTACGAGTCTATTCACTCTAGCCTTGTATCTTATCTATCTAGAAATACAGACGATGGAAGCAAATTCCATTCCTTAGCAGACCGTATTAGGAAAGATGAAGCGAATCGCTTCGTGCCAGCCAATGGAATACTAACCACATATGGATGGAGACGCTCCCCTCGGCTGGACGTCCGAAATTTGCAAAAATAAAACCAATCAATTAAATTAGATTCTTTTATTACAAAAACTTGTTCCAAATACCTACAAAAAACTGGCGCGTGCAACAATACATTATCAAAACATTTTTGTTTATCACCACCTTTCATCTGATTCAAAACTATTTAAAAGCAAACTGAAACCCAACATAACTTAAACATTTCATTTTCCTTGACGCCATTTTGATATTTCCATGAGGATCTGACAGATGAATATCGCTAGATGCCGAGTATCGAGGGCCGTTTGGGACAATGTTTTTTAAAAATAAATCCGCTAAGGAAAAGGCAAAGGTTTGATGCCATACAGCCAAGTCTTCGTTACTTTTCTCTTCTTGTAAGAGAGGCCAAGTATTTAGTCAGTTTAGTCAGTTTTCAAATTATGATCAGTAGAAGCTAAGCGTCGTCTTCAGTAATATCCGAGAGGAGTCAGTTTAGGGTATGAAGTGAAAAATTCAAGTATTGTGTCAAGATTAAAGCCAATCCCAAACGTGCCACAAATACCAAACGGACCACACGACAACGCCATCTAGCGTTATTCTACCCGAAACTAAAACTGTCATCGCATCGCAATTTACTTTTAAATTATTTTTCGTGCTGGTTCAATCTCCGCAGACTGGTGACGTCCATCCCATATATTTGAAACTTGGCCGGCTCCTCAAAGCGAACCTATGAACAATAATTGACAAGTTTGAACGATATTGCGGCGTCCGAGTGGTACACGAGGCCGGCAAACCCTGCTCCGGCCGAGGCGTCTATAGTGCTTTTCTCAAACATGCAATCAAATAAATAAAAACCGGCCAAGTGCGAGTCGGACTCGCGCACCGAGGGTTCCGTACAAATTTATATGTATATATGAACATCCAGTCTTATCAGACCCCTGCTTCTAAGCAAAATGTGCGCAGTGTGGGAACAGATTGGTTACTGATATAGACAGACAGACAAAAAAATTTAAAAATTTACGCTTTTCGCAATTTTTCCTTTATCTGTGCTATAAGACCTTGCTTCGTACCAAATTTCAAGATTCTGAGTTCACGGGAAGTACCCTGTAGGTTTTGATTCCCTTGCGAGTTTCGAAAATTTACGCAAATTTGCAGCATAAACGGCTGTATCTTTTGATTGCGTTGGCTTAGAAGCTTGATTTTTTCACAGCTCCAAGGGACAGTAGACTTGAGTATTTGATATAAATTTCAGCTAGATACCTCCACGCATTCCTGAGAAAAAGGGTCTTGACAGACAGACGGACGGACGGACGGACAACTAAGTGATCCTATACCATTCGTATCGAAATGTCCCAAAAGCAAATAGTCCTATTAGCATAATGACCTAAAAGCAAATTGTCCCATTAGCAAAATGACCCGAAAGCAGAACGTCCCTTTCGCAAAACAACCTAAAAGCAAGTCGTCCTATTATCAGGTTGC